>JAMRYI010000001.1:1200000-1555244 GCA_029231635.1 Ditylenchus weischeri | reverse complement strand
GAAACCCGAAAATTTCGGGTACCTGAACCGAACCGATACCTGAAACCCGAAATTTTCGGGTACCTGAACCGAACCGATACCCGAAACCCGAAATTTTCGGGTACCGAACCGAACCGATACCCGAAACCCGAAATTTTCGGGTACCCGAACCGAACCGATACCCGAAACCCGAAATTTTCGGGTACTCGAACCGAAAAAACCAAATTGTCAGAAATAGGCTTCCCGCATACACAAAAAATCTTTTATTGAACGTAAATCCAAACATAGCACTCAAGCATCATTTTCCAACAACATATTGACAACTTCTTCTGGTTCCTCATCATTAGCTTTGCTCGCTTTCCATAGTATCTCATCCGCCTGCTCTGCTTTGACGATGAGAAGATCAGCCGCAGTTTGCTTTTCCAGACGCGATCTTAAGGAATTAGCAAAGAGTAGACTGGCCTTCGAGAAGCACCGTTCAGACGCTACGCTGGATAGAGAGATAGCCAAATATTTGCGAGCTAGGACAGCCAGATTCGGGAAGCGTACTCCATTCTTTGCCCACCATTGATACATTTCGCTGTGCCCAGGAACATCCGGTCGGGGCAGTTGAAGTTTTTTCTCGCTCAGATATCGGTTGATTTCTTCCTAAAAACAGGAAAATTATTCAAAACATAAAAGAAATCAAGAAAGTCTTGAACGAACCACCATAACATCTCCTCCTTCCACGATCTGCTGCACGTACTCTTCCTCTCCTTCGCCCCAAAGATCACTAGGTGGCACTTGCACTTGTTGGATTGTAGCTGGCTGAGGGACCTCCTTCGACAAAAGGCTGACGACTTCCTCCCTGATGAATTCCCATTTGTGCTTTGGCAGGACTGATGATCTACAAGTATTGATCAAAAATGCGATAATATTCTCAAACAAATTAATACGTACTTGTAGCAGAGACGAGGGTCCAAGAATGCCGCATATTCTACTTCCGATTGATTGAGAAGCTCCCTTGTTCTTACATCCAGACTCTCATTTAGATTCACTCCGAATACGCCATAGATGTTCTCCAAATGCTCGGACAACTTTCTGACAAAGAAAGGATAGCAAGACAGAGAAGCGTTTTGATAAGAGGCCTTAAAAAAAACTGACCGTATGAACACAACAAACAATAGACACAAGAAAAATACAAAGTAGGTAACAACCAACCATTTTAGTGCAATCTTTGAAAGGCTTTAGCACTTCGATCACATCTCGTATTTCGTCAAAGTCTGCTTGCGACATGTTCTTGATGTGCTTGGCCACAGTGCAGCCTGGAAACATACCGGCGTACTTCAGCAAATGTGTCTTGTGGTGTAGAACAGAGGCTAGCATTTCCAGCGTAGAGTTCCATCTGGTTTTGATTTGCTAAAATATTGTAGAATTGTATCTGTTCCAAGCTAAAGGTTCTATTTATACCAGCGTCAAAGTCTTTGATCCCTCTCCTTGAACTTCTCGATACGCGGACATGGCAGTTGGAGTCCTGTGAAATCCAATCCCGATTTTGCTAGCTTTCTCTCTACGACGGCTGACACGATTGAAGTCTTGTTGATGCCATCCCAGACGACCAGATGCAGCATATGGCAAAAGCAATGAAAACTAAACCGATCCTTTGCAGAAATAAAAATATTCGTAAAAACCACCTCCGAATGTTTGCCTTGACGCAACCTCCACCCTTTGTTAGCTAAATTCGGGGCACCATCGCGAGTCGCAGCCATTATATTCTCTTTGTTAACTTCTAATCGCTGCAGAATAGAGTTTATCTTCTCGGCTATGTTATCCCCGTATGCTTTTCCAGAAATGAGTCGACAGCCAAAACCTTTGTTCGGAACTCAAAGCTCTCAGACAGATATGAACTGGTAATGCTGAAATAGATTTGTTACTTTAAGAGAAACTTCAAAACAGAAACGATGAAGATACCAGAGAAGTGAGTGTTCCTGTGTGAAAATTCATCCAAAGTGAGAGATAGATGCTGCCCTTGACAAACGAACTGAGATTTTGGATGCACATTCTAGCCTTTTCCGGAACCTCTGCGCTGATATCACGACGGGAAGGAAGCTAAAAAAGAAAAACCATAAAAATTGTCGTATAAAAGTAAAAATTAAATACCTTTGCTTGACCATAGTTGTTCTTGATCAGACGACGCAGGAAAGGAGACTCAGCAATTGAGAAAGGCAAATTGCTGTCAACGATGAAGTCAGTTACCTCACTTGTCAACTCCTGGCTCTGTTGTTTTGAGTATCCTGGACTGAAGAGAGTAGCAATTGATTCCATCTTGGGCTTCTTCGGAGCGCTTGAACCCACATCTTTCATCTCAATCGCTGACTTGTGCCTTGCAGAACTGAGATGCTTGGAGAGCGTTGACGTTCCACCATCTTTAGGTAAGTTGAGTTCATCGCCGCAGTCGCAAACTGCCTTGTCGCCGACTTTTTTGAATAGCTTCCACACTTGACTAGGCATGCCCTAAAGAGAACACAATTTTCGGGTACTGAACCGAACCGATACCCGAAACCTGAAATTTTCGGGTACCCGAACCGAACCGATACTCGAAACCCGAAATTTTCGGAAGCCCGAACCGAACCGATACCCGTTGACCCGGTGCAAATGGTACCCGAACCGATACTGATACTGAACGAAAACTGGACCAACCACACCGATGAACCTGAACCAGCGGGTACCGAACAACTGATACTGAAACCTGAAATTCAACATCCTGGCCACCGAACATGATGCAAACCGAAAAAATTTGCCGGAACGCTGATGGCACGAACAGTTCTAAAAACAATGATACTGCTGAACAAATCAAGACTGGCAATTTATACTTAGCAATCGAAAAACTGGGTTTCGGTTCCAATTAATCCAAAAACGGGTACCCGAACCTTTCGAACCGCCACCCTACCCTTAATTAAAGGCATATCCCTTCAAAATAAATTCGTAATATATATAAATAAATATATATATCATAACTTTTACTGCAGGTCGAATATTGAAATTCTGTGAACGCAGATCAGCTCAGTTTTCGATGGCAATTTTTTGGTATATAAATTGAAAAACACCATTTTTGCGTCGTCGCCTGTGGTTAGGGGCTGAACTACCTGGACACAACACCTCAATAAAACCGCTGTAGTAATATTACCCAGAACCACTTTTAAACCTAGGCACAACTTAATTGGGTTGCTATTGGGTTACAGCGAACATTTTTGAAAATTTGGGGTATATTCCCGCCAAGCTGAATACATATGGTAGTATCAGTGCTTGGGTTTTTGAAGTTATTAGTAGTATTAGGTACCGATGCGGCGGTGCTCGATCAATAAATAAAATATAAACAGTACTAAAGTGTTTTTTGACCAGTTGCATTTATTGAAATAAGGAAATTGTCCGCCTAGGTGGAACAAATTGTCGCATTAACGCAATGCACATCAGGCCGAGGACTACCAAGTAAAAGCCACCGTCAATCGGTGGATAAACCTATATTAAACCTATGTAAACCTGACAACATACAGTTTTTACACAGCAGACCCTACCCTACGAATTGAGTAGCAGTGTAAGAACAAAATAAATTTACTCGCAACATTTAACAACAAAAGTAGCACTGAGGGAGTACTTGAAAAGCAGGATTTAGTCAAACAATCCGAATCCCATGTCTTCGTCCTCACTTTCTTCCTTGGGCGCTTCTTTCTTCTCTTCCTTGGTTGGAGCGGCGGCAACCTCAGGTTTGGCAGCACTGCAGGTAGGAGCAGCAGCAGGCGCACTTCCAACCCCAGACCCAATGTTTGAGATCAATGCCTGTGCAATCGAATGCATTAACTAATTAAAATAATAATTTATCACCTTGACATCAACTCCGTCCAGAGCCTTTGCATATAGACCAGGCCAGAAGGGCTCAACAGTAACACCAGCGGCCGTGAGAATCGTCTGAATCTTGTCTGCAGTAATAGCGACACCATCATCTTGAAGAGCGAGAGCTGCATAACTGAAAACCAATAAATTACACGACACATTACTTTACAAACACTAACATGCAAGCGAGTTCCTGCTGAGAAGCCATTTCTTGATTTTCACGAAATTTATGCCAGAAAGCTTTACTGATTTAAGATCAACACACCTGAATGACAGTAAATAGAATGATCACGCTCACAAAATGTCAGTGAAAATATAAGCAGCACGAATTTACACCAACGTCCTAACGTCACAAGTCAATCACAAATTTACTTTCAACTTTTTATGTAACAGCAACACAAAGTTGATCATTTAGGCGACAAGAATACAAGCCCCACCAGCCTTCTTGATCTTCTCTTCTGCAGTGCTTATTGCTCTTTTGACCACCGAAAATAAGATTTCAACGTAAAATTTTGAAAAAAAATAAGATTTGGGGTTTTAAAACAAGGACAAATCTTATAAATAAGGACATTTGGGAGCCCTGGCCTAAAGGCTAAACTACCGTAATTCTCTAGTTATCCGCCACCCTAACTTCAAGTGGTCTGAAATTTCTATTTTCATTTACTGTTTGAATTGTGTAAAAAGTGCCTGCGAGGGATTTTAAAAATCTAACAGGCGTTTTTTACACGGCTCAGTGAATGAAAAAAGACTTCAGACCACTTGAACTAAAAATGTGGGGTTCTAATTTATCCGCCATGGCGTATATGTTCCAATTGTCCGCCATGGCGTATAATTAGAGCACTTACGGCAACATGATTTTTTCAAAAAATCGCCTTTACTATACTGAAATTTTTTTTGGGTCTCTTGGTTCCAAGAGGCAAGTGGTGAAAGCATCGTACAAAAACAAAAGGTCATCATAAGAAAAAGTTTTGAAAGCTGCTTGGTCTAGCTGTCTGTTGCTATTAGCACAAGTGTTTCCAAAATGAAATGATTTTTTCAATGAAAAAATAGTTATCTCATTTTTATCACTGAAAAAATAAGTTAACTATCTTTTCAGTGAAAATGAGAATCCCTTTTATGACCAGTATGATTCCGACCAGTATGAGCCAGACCTAAAATTATAAGTTAGGTCAGGCTCATATTTAGGGTTGTCGACCCGACCGGTCGATTTCGACCTTTGAGGTCGAAAGGTCGACTTTTTCGACTCGACCTTCGACTCGACCCGACCGGTCGAAACTTTCGACTTTCGACCTTCGCTCGGACTCGACCGGTCGAAACTTTCGACTTTCGACCTTCGACTCGACTCGACCGGTCGAAAATTTCGACTTTGCCTTGATTGTACAAAGAGAACTCATATTTTGTTATGTTATGTTTATAAATCGCTTATAGCAACTTCTATTATCTTTTTCGGCTATTATTTCTGACTATTACTGTTTCGACTCGACCGGCCAAAAGCTTCGACTTTCGACCCGACCGGTAGAAAATTTCGACTTTTGACCTTCGACTCGACCCGACCGGTCGAAAATTTCGACTTTCGACCTTCGACTCGACTCGACCGGTCGAAACTTTCGACTTTCGACCTTCGACTCGACTCGACCGGTCGAAACTTTCGACCTTCGACTCGACCTGTCGAGTCGAAAATTTCGACAGGTCGACAACCCTACTCATATTGCTCGGATTTCAGGATTTTGCCACAAAAAGATCACAAAAAGGCATTCTTATTTTCAGCTTTTTCACTGACAAAATAGTTAACTTACAGGGTGCGGCACGAAATTCCCCTGATTTCAAATAGCCATATATTTTTGTTCTGACACGATTTTGAAAAACGGTTTTTACAGATACCGTATTTCTTCTAATAAGCGGGCAGTCTCCAATACACGGCCCCTCAAAATTCAAATTTATGTTCGGTTTAAGATAAACGAAACGCCAAGATTTTTGAACCACGTTTTCCTATACGTTCTAAAATTTTCAATTATTATTGACTAGGATTAAGTTTTTTGAAACAATATTTTCAGAAAGAAGAAGAACACAATTAAAGTATGAAAAACACTAACTTTACTGGTACAACTCGAATTCATCAACAACAACAATGTCTAAGTCAAATAAAACGTTTCTCATAAAACATTGCTTCATAATTTGTTTCAAAATTTTCTCTCTGTTTCCGATACTCGCTAACCTTCTTTCGTCTTCGTTAATCTTCTGTGCAAAGCCTCCACTGATTGTTCTGACAAATCCCCAGAAACGATGAGTCTTCATGAAGCTAGCCACATGATAACAAAGAATATGACACTTAGGCGTGATAGATTTTCTGGGAAACCTTTCTGAATATCAAATTATTCAATCCGTTAAAACTGCGTTTTAAAATTCAAACCTTCATGCATTCAAAGTACTCCTTTGTCAATTCTTCAAAGCTTGTTATTTCTTCATCAGCAAGGAAACTTGCCTTGGCTAGAGATTGAATTGATCCGAGAAGTGAAAGAAGCCGAAAAAGCACAGCATGTACTGGATATTTTTTGATGACTTCGGTTATCTTTTTGGGACCATCTCCAGTCAGAAGTTTGCGCACATGATTTCCTGAAAAGAACAATAGAAGTCGAGAAGTCAGAAGAAAAGTACCTGTAAAAGTTTGGTACCACGCCTGCTTATCCGCTCCTAATTGCTTATACACCACTTCGAAAGCAGGCACTAGAGAAGAATCAACCTCTTCGACCCATGTGAGCACATTTTGAGCCAGTCCTTGCACAAGGTGGAGAGAGGGCGGAATAATATTGGTGACTGCTACTTCCAGCAGTGGTTCTTTCGTTACAGAATGGACTCTTCTTCGCAAGATGGCTTGATTTTTAGCGGAGAGTCGATCACCGTCGAAATAGAGATACTGTAAACGTGATTGGTCGATAGAGAACAACGTCCTACGCTCAAACTGTTTGTCTTCTTTTAGACTTTCTTTTGGAATTACACAGTAAAGGCATGGATGAGTCGATGAAGATCCCAAGTGACCATAAGAAGCATTCAGAAACTTGATATCGCCAGTAGTGTACCTAAAATCAAAAATTTTGACGTGAAAAAGGTTGCGAAAAATACATAAAAAGTACCAGATTATTTCTACCTCATTATCTCCTAGTGGCAGAGTATTGAAATTCAGTCGATCGAAAATTCTTTGCTTCATTTTTTCCAAGTTATTATAGTTATCTTCAGCGTCGTAAATTCCAACGAGAAGCAGAGAATCAGCCGAGTTAGGTTTCTTGACATTGCCAATCGAGATAGCAATTTTGGTGTTCTTGCCACCCTTGTCACCAACTATACAGAGGAAAAGCTTGCCTTTGTAATGTCCCTCGAAGTTCAAATTGCCTGAAGATCGTAAGCGATTGAGTCGTTCGCCGAGAATTTGAGCGACATTCGTCATCCATACGCAAAGAACACCGACAGTGCATGACTCCAGCTGCAGCACGTTTGCGAAATCTCTTACTTGAGTGATGACTTTGTTTGTTGGTGCAAGCACATCGTATTCTTTGCCAATCTAAGCCAAAACTATACGTGAACGTTTTTTTCAAATAAAAACTACCTTTCTGAGTGCACTTTTTAGGTTTCTTCGCTGCGATCCACTGAGATTTCCGCACACTTGCAAGTCTTCGATTGCAGTCATTTTGATTGGAGGAGAAACCAACTTCTTAGGTAGATTAATAGACATTCTGCGGCGGACTTTCTTTAACGATTCTTCGCATTCTTCAAATGATAAGTTTCGGTTTGCAGTTAAGTGCTGAGGCAATGGCATCTATTCTCGTAAGAGATGTTGTTCTGCCTAACTCATGCAATGGTTTACGCAGTTTCTGAAAGTTAACATTATCAGATGTAAACATGGTAAAAGTTGTGAGTTAGAAGCTACCCTTTGGCGCTTTTTCGGCTCAACAAGACGACTCAATAGCAGCTCCTTTTCTTGCTGCATTCGTTTCATTGGACTGCCCGTCATATCTACTTGCACACTGCACGTTTTTCGTAGTGGCTGACAATTTCCTAAACATTCATTCTTCTGGCCTGTTTTCCTCCACCTAACGGCGACTGCTTCCTTTCGCTTAGCTGACAGGATGACTTTGGCTTCGGCTTGACGTTGATCTTGCTTTGACTGCTGTTCTTTCTCTTTTGCCAATCTTGCTAAAATTGAAATTACATAGAAAGGTAACAGGTAAAGTAGTGTACCTAAAATCAAAAATTTTCAAAATTCAACAAAAAATTCAACAGGTAAAATGAGATAAAAAAGCTTACAGAGACGGATCTTCCCTGCTTCCCTAGCTTGCTCACCTGCCTTTTTCTTAACTTGCTTCATATGGTTATCATATTCCCATCGTTTCTTAGCTGCAGCTTTTCGAATTTCAGTAAGAGAAGTTTCATTTGACTTCGAGCACATTTTTCTGGTGGTGACCATCTTTAGCTCTAAAAAAAGCTGAATTTCTTTTTGCATGTAATACGCCAGTTTTGCATTTTCGTACCTTTTTTATGCACTAAAAGAAAGCCCGAAATCTCCTCTATCTGAAAAACCAGACCAAATTTTTTAGAGATAGAAATTTGGACAGGATTGTCTCTTCAAAGCAAACAACTGGCATTTTTAAATAAGGGTTTTTTGTGTTTTCTATCTAACTTTTGTATAAAACCCTCCAAAATTTGCGTGTTTTCTCGGCGAGTGATGGCTTATTTCAATGCCCTAGATGTGAGAAAGCGTTTGCAGATAAGCTAACGCAAAACATATGATAAAAAATTAGTTACAAACTATAGATTCGTCTGGATTCAATGCATCAAAATTTTAGCCAAATTTCAAATTTTTACATTTGGCGCAAAAATCGTAAAGTGATTACGTTTTTTAATTTTGAGGGGCCGTGAATAGTCGGGCACCCTAAAAGACGATTTTACCTACACCTTAACTCTTTAAGCTGAAATTTTTGGAAAAATACAAATGTTTTGCTGTTTGATGCTGATCAGGACGAAGAAAATGGCTACCTTACCGATGACAGTCTTCGTCTTGAATTTGATGGTTAGAATTCGTATGCTTGTGTTAATAATGTTTACCTCTTTTTGTTTTGTGTCTTCGAAAAAATTTTGATCGAAAAAATAAACGGGCAGTCTTCAATAGTCGGGCAGTCTCTAATAAACGGGCACCCTTGGAGGGGATTGGAAAATAAACGGGCATGCTCGCTTATTAGAAAAAATACGGTAGTCTTAGAATGACGGGGAATTTTATATGATCCATTGTTCTCGAAAAATACTTTTTTGACTTTTGCAGATGAAAGAGGAGACTCTCGTCTACAAAATGAAATGTAACATTAAGGTCGACATATTTCACATTCGGACAAAGCTTGTATGAACAAAAAACCGCCATGACTTATGTTACAACCCAATACAAACTGTAATTCACGACCTGTGAATTGCTGGCATAGCGACCAGATTAGGTAATTTACTACCTGACATTCTTGATAGAGACCCCCTCGACTTTGAATCGCGGAGCGGAGTATTTTGCAGAGCTGATTATTGCATTTTTTGTTGCCATGTTGCCTTTTCTGTTTTGGGTTTACACTCAAAAGTCTCGTGGTCGTCATAAAATTTTACTCATTTTGGGGGGATCGAATAATAAAGCTATCGGTGGCTCTATTGGAGGAAACACTTTATCTCGCTTCTTTTCTAGTTCTCACAAATAAACGGTTGAAAATAAACCAAACACAACTATGAAAAAACCCAAATTTTTCTAGCCTTTTTAATTTTTAGCTATCCAAGCGGAACAAACGGAGCCGGAGTACTACCTTGGTGGCAATCTATGGGAGACCGAGATCGAATGCTAGCGCCCCTGAGTCATCTGCCCTTGAGACGCAAAGACTAAAACAATTAACAGACTCTTCTACACCATCCACTAATATTTTGACGCGTAGGTCACCTGTACCTACACCGGCAACCTCACTGCTCAACACATCAGCAGAACACGAGGAGAAAATGACAAGTGGGGACAGCTCCGAAACCAGGACAGTCAATAAATACAGTAAACACACTTTTATTGGTGAAATATGCTTTACACATGATAATTTTCAGATGCCACCTACACGAGTGTGAGTATCACTGGTCAGCCCCCTTTTCCCAGACCTATAAGCCAGGAATCCACCAAACCTATTCAATACTCGTCTTTGTCCGGAATATCGAATGGAAGGAACTCTCCCTACAATGAAGAACCTAGCTCCTTTAAATTGAATGTGTTTGACTCCGTAAGTTCGGCTTGATTCCACTCAAGTTTGTAATAATGGCTGAAATAAAATTAGGACAAACCAGTGGAGTTGTCTATTCCCATCAAAAAACAGGAGAACAAAAAGTCAGAGTATGTGCTCAATGACACAACAACAACCACCACAACACTCGAGGTGTTTAGAGGAAAGTTTGGAGAAGACTCGGTGGATTTCTTCAAGCTGCCGCCAGAGCCTTTTAGTCGGGACGGAAAAGCTCAACTGATAAGAGTATGCAGTTAATGTATAATTATTGGTACCATGTTTACTCTAAAACAGCCCTGGGATTAATTTTAGGCATCCAAAATTAGGGAAACTTGAGATTTTAGATAGGGCCTGACTATACTTACATGAAAGTTGCAAGTTTCAACCTTAAATTGAAAGTTGCAAGCGAAAGTTGCAAGTGAAGGTAGTATAGTCGCTTTCAACTTTCACTTTCAACTTGCAACTTTCATGTTTGCGACTATACTTTTGGAAAAAAATTCAACTTTTTGTGATTTTGCTTGATATTTATTTAGTCAATCTTAACCAATTCCAAACAGCTCCTATCATATCAGACCAGCCATATAACAACCAGCTCCGCTAAATACAGTCAGACAAATACAGAAAGCCATCCATTTTTTTTCTTCCCATGGCAGAACAATGCGACAATATCAACGACTCAAATACTCAACAAAACGATCTTTGATGACCCCTGCTCTTCTATTTGCCGCCGGCGTTCTCTGATTCTCCCTCCTGCGCAGTTCCAAGTCTTCGTAGGCTCCCAAGTCGACGTCGATGGGCCCCAGAAAGTTGTGGAGGATCACCGCTGCATGAATTAGCTTGGCCACCTGCTCCGAGGCCTGTTCCCGTTGCCTGCTTCTTTTTGCACTGGTTGAAGACGACAGTCAGATTTCGCCATCCATCCTTGACAACAGGAGCTGTAAACAAAAAGTCTCTAGACGTTCCTGGGAATGAAAAGGGTATAAGAGAAACCTGTAATGATGCGACTGTCCTTATTCATAAAGCTTGTCCACCACAGCACGTTTCGAGTAGTAATTAAGCGTTGCATCCCATATGACTGGCCGAACACGAACCTCCTCGATGATAGTTGCCTTTTCCAGATCCGTCAGATCCTTGTGCGTGGGAGTAGCCATTCTAAAAGGCAAAATAAAACACATACTGGAAGCACAGAAATGTGCAATAAAAATGCAGAAAAACTATGAAAACTTTCAATTTTGGAAATTGAAAGTGAAAGTTGCAAGAAAAGTATAGTCACAAACTTGAAAGGTGAAAGTTGCAACTGAAAGTGTCTTGCACTTTACGACTATACTTTTTTTTGTAACTTTCATGAAAGTACTTGCGACTTGCAACTTACATGAAAGTTGCAAGAAGTATAGTCAGGCCCATAGGGGTTAAGTCGTTTATTAGAAGAAAGAATGGTTGTCTGCAAAAAACTGATCCTTTCTCACTACTTTTTTGTAGGCTCACGGACCAGCTTACGAGGCTTCCACTCGGTACGTTGAAATAATAGGGGGAGTAAAATTTACCACTACAATCTTTTACAGCATAGATACTCACTTTGAAGGTCCGCAAAAACCACCCGCAAAACCTCAATTCCGTACCTTTTCGCCCCAAAGCAATCAGCCTTACTTCGTCACAGAGCCATCTAACACTTCCTCCCTCAATAGAACCTACAGTAGACTACAGTTGGACCAGCAACAGTCCAGACCTTCCAGTGCATATTCCACTCCTGGCTCAAGCCATTTGAATCTTCACAATACTTCTTTGGATGAAGCCACCATACTCCGGAGACAGCAGAGCCAGCGATCTGAACAAAAGCTCTATTCCACACTACCTCAACAACCACATCCAACTGCTCCACGTACAGTCAGTTTTTAACAAAGTTTCAAAAGTTAAATGGAAAAACATTTTTCTAAAGTTGTGTCATTTAGAAAATCCTTTGCACAAAAATGCGGATGCACAAGCCCTCAACACTCCAACTACAATCAACAACACCAGATCTTTTGGACTGCGTGGTCTTCCACCTTCAGGTCGTCGTCCAAGCTCAAAAAATAGGACTGCGAAAGCTTCAAACATTGCAAGTAGTCATTTTCCTACAACTATTATTCCATCGCTAGAAGATTTGGTCGGAGAAGGCAAAGATGAGAAACTTAAAAAACCAGTGGACTCAGAAACCATGCACAAGGATGAAGAAGAAACAACGATAGAAATTGGTGGAAATTCTTCTTTAGGACGAGTCTCATCAATAAAGTTACAAGAATTGGAGTGTGAACCAAAGAGAATCTCTTCAGTTTTAACAACTTGTGATCAAGAAAAACGGACAACCAACTTTAGACTAATTGCAGATGATTTTAGGCTAAAAATTGTCAAGGAGGTAGACGAAGATATTTTTTGAAGTAGGTGAATAAAAGCGTATCTGAGCTCATCTGTGTTATTAGAACACATGCCAGTTCCCAACTCTTTTTTTACGCGTTTTGGTCGCTGGAGCTGGGCGAAAAGAGTCTTTAAATGCATTGCGCATGAATCACTCGAAAGTGACTCTGGATGCATGAAAAAAACATGCATACCAGAGTTACTATATGCGGTAGGCCATAGTTGAAAAAAATTAAGTTCAATGTCTGTCTTTTTAGTATTTAAGGGACACCTAAAAGCACATAAAATCTCTTTGCCCAGTGCCGGGACAACAATTCTAAAAAAAATGTGAAACTGGCTATCGGGAACTGGCCGTTATTTAAAAAATAATATTTTCATAAAAACTTTCGGATAGTCAACTCGAAAACACTGTTTCTGAGGGTTATACGAAAGTTGATTATGAAATCTATGTTTTCGCATAGCGCAATTGGTAGCGCTATAGTGCAAAGAGATTGCCTACCCACAGCAAAAAGATTCAGTCTTTTTGCAGCCAATTTTCGTCTTTTTGCAGCTGATTTAAATTGTTTTTGAATTAGCTACAAAAGCGCAAAAATCAGCTGCAAAAAAAAAGGTTTCCCCGCCGAAAACGACAAATACTGAAAAAAGTCACAGCTGTTCAAAGATACCCTTGGACTTGATCGAGAATTTTCATCCATAATGCAACTTTCATTGACCACTTTTGTAGGGCATTTTATTGGCGTAAACTTCATCTGGAATTTCAAAGCATAGGCAATTTTAGTGATATTTGGGTTGATGTTTCTTTAATTTTCAATGCTACATACAGTCTCTTCCCGATACAATACGACTTCGATATAACACACTCTTTAAATAACACCGCCTATGGTCGGTCCCGGGAGCGGTGTTATATGAAGAGTAGACTGTATAAGCACTTCAAACAAAAACTTGTATTTTAAAGTATTGAAAGACACAACAGTGACCAGCTACCCCCCCCAAATTATGACAAATTACCGTAGTCTAAATAAAATCATACAAAATGGTACAAAAATGTTTTTTGCGCTTTTACGGATTTTTCTCACTGGTATGATTTGCAATGTCAAAACGCCAAGGAATTTTCGTACACGTGTAACTTTTTTGTACGATTTATTCACAAAAATTTCACTTTTTTAATAGTTGGTGGGTCATGCTCTCTTTTTCACTTGAGTGAGGCGTGTGTGTGGGTAGGCAAAGCAGGCTAAAATTTTTAGCACGTATTCTTTTTTCTCTCTCGAGTGGTGGTCCACGTAAGCAAAAGTGCTGCGAAGCGTTTTTGGAGCAGTAAACCTCCACTCGAGAGAGAAAGAAAGAATACGTGTTAAAAATTTCACCCGCTTTGCCTACCCACACAAACCTCACTCAAGTAAAAAAGAGAGCGTGACTGACTATTTTTTTGAAATTAACTTATTTTCAGCTCTACAATGACATTTTTATATTTAATGTGCTTGTTTGCTTATTTTTTATGCTATTTGTTTCAATAAATGAGGCCAATAAGACAATACCTCCGAAAGTGGGGTCGAAAATGCCAGTCAAAGCTAGCTGTGTTAACACCCAAAATAATGCTCTTTTATATAATTAACACAAATGACAACGAGGTAAAAAAATCTGTTGGTCTGTCCCCCTATGTACTACTTGGCCAAGCAGTCGATCAATTTCTCATTTTTCTCAAAAAAGGAAATGGAAGGAAGAGAAGGCCGACGGGACGAATAAAACTGAACAAGCGAGATTGTGCAATGGAAGCGGGGCTCTGCTGGGCCCAGATGGAATAAGCCTAGCTGCGATGGTCTGCTTGAAGGGACTACGTGTGTGTGTGTGTGGAGGGCAATAAAGGAGACTTACACCTGCTCACTTTATTCAGCTCAAACTTGGGTAATTAAAGCATATAAAACAATATACACATAAAAAGATATTTGCACGAGATGTATAGTCAGGCCCATAGGGTTAAGTCGTTTATTAGAAGAAAGAATGGTTGTTGCAAAAACTGATCCTTTCTCACTACTTTTTTGTAGGCTCACGGACCAGCTTACGAGGCTTCCACTCGGTACGTTGAAATAATAGGGAGTAAAATTTACCACTACAATCTTTTACAGCATAGATACTCACTTTGAAGGTCCGCAAAAACCACCCGCAAAACCTCAATTCCGTACCTTTTCGCCCCAAAGCAATCAGCCTTACTTCGTCACAGAGCCATCTAACACTTCCTCCCTCAATAGAACCTACAGTAGACTACAGTTGGACCAGCAACAGTCCAGACCTTCCAGTGCATATTCCACTCCTGGTATAGCAAGTAATTTTTCGCCGCCGGCGCTAGCGCCGGCGCTCCAACCTTGCCATTTTTGCCCGGCGGCACGCCGGCGCTCGTGCAGCGCTGGCGGCACGCCACGTATTTTATTAAAAAACACAATGCTAAAAAAACTTCATTAGAAAAAAATGGAACGTATTTATGACACAACCTAATATGTAAATCATAGAGTCATTATAGTCTTTATGGTTTTTTACGACTGTTGTATAGAACTTGAAGATAGAAATTTCCGAGGATTAGGTCCCACAAATTGGAAAATTGACAGAAGAACATACTTGAAAACTTATTAGGCAGTAATTTTTTAAAAGGTTTATTTTCATGCTTTTAAACCAAATACTAAAATTTCATTTTGCAGTTTGCTACAAGAACATAAAAACAAGCACGCTACAAGATAGAGAAAGCTACATTATGTTTTTTCATTTAAAATTTTTCCCGATGATGAAATAATTTGATCTTCAAAAGCAGAAAGAACAGCAAAACTCATTTTTGTATCTTCAATATCCTAATTTCAGGTGTTTTCCCATTTCTTTACCAGATTCTTTTTTCATACTCGATTCAGCTTCTTGGCATTTGGTAAATTGAATGTAAACATTCGATCCATCTTTAAAGTTTAATTGAGAAAGTGATTTCCTTGCAGTCGGATCTAATTTTTTACCTAAAAAATATTTCATACAAAGTTAAGAAACTGTTTATTTTACCATCCAATAACACATCTATGTCTGAGGGTTTTGATTTTTCCATATATATAAGACACGATCGAAACATTTTATCAAGACACGCACAATACTGTGCGCGGTCATCAAATTTTTCATATACAATACGATCATTAGGGCAATGGATTGTGAGAGTAATTTCAATCATAAAAACACTGAAAGCATTACATATTTGTTTATGAGTTTATTGAATATTTTATCACTATTTAATTTTTCATACTTTTTTGGCTAAAATTGATTTCCTGCAGTAAAATACATAGGTGTTTTTACAATTGCAAAATTTATTTTTTTTTGGATCTACATGTAGCCCTGAATCTCTAGTTTCTCATGAGCTATCAACTGGCTCAATATGCTTAGAAAAAAAACGTGGAAAATTTACTTTTATGAAACTACTTTTCTTTTTTCAAAACCATTCTCTCACTTTTACAGAATTAGAAATTTTGCTAAATTTTCAATTGTAAATCAATAAAGAGCTTTTTGAATTGTTTATTTATTTTCATACACTAAATACTCAAAATTTCCGACCGCTGATTCAAAGAGATGTTTTTGGAATTGTGTTTTAGACCTACTTTTTGAAAACTTTTCTTTGACAAGCTACCAGCTAAATTTTAGCCAGTGAGATGAGCTTCAAAATTAGTGGTAACCTGCTTCATAGAAGTCTTCAAAAATTGTATTAAAACGCAGTGCAAAAAACAATTTTTTGAATATAGGGGGGCGGAAGTTATAGAATCTACAGTGTTTTGCTTTTAAATCTAAATTAATTTTGACAAAAATAATATAAAATTGTTTTAAAACTTACCCTTTAACCAGTAATCCAAAAAATAAAAACAAAGAGATAGATTGAAAATGCATTGTTAATTTATCGAATAATTTATTGCTAAAAGGCATAAAATATAGTTTTGATTAAACAAATTATAAGCACAGTCAAAAGAATCGTGTTTTTTTCGGTTCTCAATATCAAACATAGGGTTTTCAGGTCGAGAATCCAACTAAAAAATTGCGAGTCTTATCTGAAATAGGGTACCCGAACCGATAATTTTGAGTCTTACCCGAAATTCCAGTACTCGACAAGAAAATTTCGGGTACTCGACAGCCCAAATCAAACTAAAATAATAATAAAATCTCCTTTTCCAGTTTTTAGTAAGACGATGAACTTCAGTCTTTTTTTAATTAAAAACTGGGTTAGTATTTGGGTTCGTACCCAACAGTAAAGGCTCGTCGTTTTGACAAATGCGGCATCAGTTTCGATATGTTAGAAATATACCGGCCGACTTTTCGGTTCGGTATTTTCGCCGAAATCGACTCGGGCAGCACGATATACTGCACCGTCATCATCTCTAGTTTTTAGCAAAAAAGAAGTAACAGATTGTCAGATTTAGAGTCGTTTACACAAATTCCCGTCTCGAATAATGATTATTATTGGTAAATTTCTTTGTGTATGTGTGACAATAAAAAATGGAATTAAACGACATGTTAGTTTAAAAAAAATATTACTGGGTATTTTAAAAATTTCTGCTCTTTTGTGGAAAGCCACAGTCGTTGCAGCAACTCTTGAAACACTGCTCTGATATTACTTGGGATTAAAAACCATGCCATTAAACCCGACCCGGGGCGTTCCATCATCATTATTTCATTTTAATTTTAATAAAAATGCAAAAACGAAAAAAATTTCCCATAAAAAACTCTAATTTTCTACAAAGAATATGAAAGAAAAAAATTAAATAAGAAAGCTGACAATATCTTCTATCAAATTACCAAGATAGAATTTTCAAAACCAAGAGTTTTACAAATGAGAGACCGTTTCAAGCAAACAACTGCCATTTTTCCGAGTAAAAATAGGGGTTTTTGCGTTTTTCATTTAACTTTTGTATAAAACACCCTGAATTTGTATTTTTTGCATACTTCCTTATTACCAAAACGTAGCAAATTCACTCCTCTATCGAGCCTCCAGTTGCGTTTTAAGAAAACTTGGCAAAAAATAGTGCTAGGATTTGAATTGAGTAAACTAGATGAAGAAAATTCCTTAGAAATTTTCACAGAAATCAATTTTAGCTTTGAAATTTTGCATGTTTTATGGACGACTGATGGCTCATTCGAAAGCCCTTAGTGTGGGGAATATTTCGGTTATAAAGGTGCAAAGGTCCTAGAGCGAGAAAGTGCGATAAGGGGCACGAAACTAAAAACAATCTGAAATCTCATATTTTTGAAAATTTTGCAATTTTTTTATTTGGCGCCAAATTTTCCTAACATACTAAGATTCGAATTTTGAAACACTGTGAGCTAATTTAGCCAAAAGTCACAAGATGACCAAGCAGCTTTCAAAACTTTTTCTTATGATGACCTTTTGTTTTTGTACGATGCTTTCACCACTTGCCTCTTGGAACCAAGAGACCCAAAAAAAATTTCAGTATAGTAAAGGCGATTTTTTGAAAAAAATCATGTTGCCGTAAGTGCTCTAATTATACGCCATGGCGGATAATTGGAACATATACGCCATGGCGGATAAATTAGAACCCCGCAATTTTTTCAAACTTCAAGTGGTCTGAAGCTCCTTTTTCATTCACTGAGCCGTGTAAAAAACGCCTGTTAGATTTTTAAAATCCCTCGCAGGCACTTTTTACACAATTCAAACAGTAAATGAAAATAGAAATTTCAGACCACTTGAAGTTAGGGTGGCGGATAACTAGAGCATTTACGGTAGTTTAGCCCTTAGGCCAGGGCTCCCAAATGTCCATATCTTATATAGTATTTGGCATGTGTGGGTGGGTGGGTGGTTGGGTAACGCTTTTTCACTTCGAAGGCCAGAACGGGTCGTAGATAGCGAAATCACTTTTGTCGCTAACACCATCGTGTTTCCCAGAATGTCAGCTTTCGTTTAAAAAAAATGAAATGAGATGAAAATGAGATTAAGATTAAAAATGAAAAAAAATGAGTTCTAATAGGGGATATACCTATTTTTATGAATGAAGTCATAGCCCCTCATTGAAATTTCGAAATAACTGTACTATACAAATAACTGTACTGTACTTTACTATAGACTGATGACTATAAACACTGTGATTTTAGATATACCGTATGAACTGTTCGCTATTTTTTCGTTTTCTGTTCGTCTGAAAAAACCAAGCATATATTGTTGACTACAAGACATTTTGTCTAACTATCTAACTTTTTCATTTTCATTGATATACGCAAGCTCCCAGCATGCAAAATATATTTTAGATAGCTAAAGAAATTTTCTCGAAAACACGATTGACGTTCAAAAGCAAAGTTTATTTTAAAACATCGATTTTTATTAAAAATATGGCGCTAGTATAGAATACCCCCCAATCAGACCTTCTAAAAATCGCTGCAACCACCCTTTGGAACAACAAGTTTAGGCTTAGCCCTTAGGCTTAGGGGTAGGCCAGCGTATGAAAGTTGTGACTAATAAGTGTTTTACGCACTTTTTCTGGGGTCTGGAACATATATTTGGGTGCTCTTTACTTAGGCTTAGGGGTAGGCCAGCGTATGGAAGTTGTGACTAATAAGTGTTTTACGCACTTTTTCTGGGGTCTGGAACATATATTTGGGTGCTCTTTACTTAGGCTTAGGGGTAGGCCAGCGTACGGAAGTTGTGACTAATAAGTGTTTTACGCACTTTTTCTGGGGTCTGGAACATATATTTGGGTGCTCTTTACTTAGGCTTAGGGTAGGCCAGCGTATGGAAGTTGTGACTAATAAGTGTTTTACACACTTTTTCTGGGGTCTGGAACATATATTTGGGTGCTCTTTACTTAGGCTTAGGGGTAGGCCAGCGTATGGAAGTTGTGACTAATAAGTGTTTTACGCACTTTTTCTCGGGTCTGGAACATATATTTGGGTGCTCTTTACTTAAGTTTTAGAAGGCATAAGTTTTATTTATTTTTTAATTTACTTTTATGAAACTACTTTTCTTTTTTTCAAAACTATTCTCTCACTTTTACAGAATTAGAAATTTTGCTAAATTTTCAATTGTAAATCAATAAAGAGCTTTTTGAATTGTTTATTTATTTTCATACACTAAATACTCAAAATTTCCGACCGCTGATTCAAAGAGATGTTTTTGGAATTGTGTTTTAGACCTACTTTTTGAAAACTTTTCTTTGACAAGCTACCACCTAAATTTTAGCCAGTGAGATGAGCTTCAAAATTAGTGGTGACCTGCTTCATAGAAGTCTTCAAAAATGGGGGCGGGGGGGTTGTATTCTATACTAGGGTCAAAATTTTATAGTTGTATTCGCTGGTAGGGTCAAAATTTTTAAGAGAGATTTGATGCTTAACATGTTTGCATTCAGAGTGGGACAAATTTAACTCTTGCAAAACTTTTAGTTTGCAAAAATTTATAAATTTATTTTCAGTCGACTCTCGCTACATTGCCCTCTCACCATAGTCTCTCCATTCGCTATAGTGCTCCTCTGAGAAGTATCTGGTTGGCCATTATAGAAACATTAACAAATCTTACCCTCGCTATAGTGCACCATTACAGTGCTTATCTCGATGTAGTGTATGTATTTTTTGAGAAAAACTCTTATGTAAAAAAAGCTATTTTTCTCACCTTTACTTTAATTTTAATAGTGGTACTCAGGCAATTTAGGGATAAATTAGCGGATCAGACATGGGCCCATGGGTGGATCGAACCATGTTGGCACCCACGAAGTTTTAGCAGCGGCCTTTGGCTGCGTTGCCTTTTTTAGTTTACTATATTGAGGCGTAAATTTTGTCCACGCAAGTTTTGGGCTGAGCAAATATTGATCCGAGCAAATTTTGACACGTACTCGGTAAAATCGCACTTTTAGTCCTGTCAAAAAATGAGTCTTTACAGGATTATTTTTACGATAGGATGATTTATGTTTGAATTTAACCAGCTGGCCAGGTGGTATCTACCCGAGGTTTTGCGGTTAGGGTGCGTAAAATCGCCCTTTGGTCTTAACAAACCCAATTCCCTATAGGATTTTAGGTAATAAAAAGACGTTTGTTTATATTATGGCTACATTAAGTTTTTTCGGGGCAGTCAGGTGGATATCCACCTGGTCAGGTGGTACCCACTTCAAGTTTCGCGGTTTGAGTGGGAAAATAGGAATTTTGTTCTTAACAAATTCGGTATTCCATACTATTTTACGGATAATAGGATGGCTCGTTTTTTCGTTTCAACTAAATTTTATTTTTCAGACCATCCAGTTGGATATTCGCCTGACCAGGTGGTACCCACCCGAGCTTTTGCGGTTAGGGTAGGTGAATACTACTTTTGGTCTTATCAAACAGAATTCTCGGGTTCCGAGACAAACTTTGAGCTAATTGTTTGGAACGGCTGAATCGGCTGGCCTTACCTTCAATAAATATTGTTCCAAACAATTAGCTCAACGTTTGTCCCAGAACTTTTTTACACCAGCTATTATAAGCAGAAATCATGCGGAATCCTGTCGTAAACGTGTTTTTTGACAGATTGCATCTTAAAATGGTGCCACTTCATCAAAAAATCGCTGTTGGTAGCTTCAAACCCCAAAATTATGGGTGGCATTATAAATATGAAACGGAGTGCATCATTCTATGATCCACATTCAAAACGTTTTCCGTAATTTTTCATCAGTATGAAAAATATCGTAGCAATAGATGGCACATTTACAGAACAACCCACCCACTCGACTAAAGAATACCCTGCCTGCTCAATTATAGAATACCCCACCCAATCAATAGAATAGATTGGGTTTGATTATTAAATCGTGTGGGTAGGGTATTCTTAAATTGAGTGAGTGGGCTATTCTATAACTAAGTGGATGGGGTAATAGGTTTGATAACATCCACCTGAATTGAAAAATGAAGACAAGAAAACTTAAACCAATTTCACGTGCCAGTTCTACCTGATAAATATTCTATTTCAGATTAAGACACAATATGAGATACAGTCAAATTTATTTTGTGTGGTTTCAGTCTGCATAGATGGCTAGACAGTTTTCTACAAAGAACTTTTTTATTTCATTAAACTTGTAAGTCGCTATAGCAACGTCTTCTCATTTTCACAAACATTAATGATGACCTATGAACTGTTCATTTGCTTTGTCAATAAAACTACTGCTAGAAACTAGAAAAAGTAATTTCCGTAAAATACTTCGAGTCAAGTAGCTTCAAGTAACATACACACAACTAACTGACCATACACCCATTGCAACACATCCCCTGTTTCGGCAGTAGCAGCATCCAACTTCGAAGAGTTAAAAGAGAAACCATTCTTGCTAGGTGCAAGTGTAACAAACAAGCAGGTATTGCAAAGCCCTTTCCATTGAGGTCTTCTCTCTTTCCCGAAAGCACCTATAACTGGACAGAGAGCAGCAGCAGGATTGCCTGCTCCATTGCTTTATGTACATATTGTGTCTCACCCACTCCCCAGCTGGTGATTGTGTGTGTGTGTGCATTGGACAATCCACCTTCCTTTTGTTGCTGTACAACCACCACAAAAGAGTGCAGCACACGTGCATGTGTGCAATTTTGACTCGAAAAATGCTTGTAACTTATTATTAGTCATTTTTCGATGTCGTAACGCCTGGCTAATATTTGCTTATATTTTCAAGCGCTATTTCCTAAATGCTTTCGAGCATGACCGGTAATAATGCTCATCAGCAGCAGCAGTTGGGCAGCATGACAGTCAACTTTAAGATGAATGTAACCACAAGCGGAGTACATGAAGGATTGCTTATTACTACAGGCATTCAGACTGGAAATGCTGGAGGGTTTAGGTGGGTTTTAGACGAATTTGTTTCAATACTCCTGTGAGCTTTTTAGCTTTTAAATAGTTTTTAATAGGTCTACGAAATATGAAGGTTATTTCCGTAGATCAAACTAATGGCACCTGTAAAAATACTGAAATCCCCCATAAAGTCTTTTTTATGACTTTTTCAATTATCTTTTAGCTGTAGGTGAAATATTCCGTCTAAACCAGTGGTCCGATTATATCCCTTAATTAAAGGCATATCCCTTCAAAATAAATTCGTAATATATATAAATAAATATATATATCATAACTTTTACTGCTGGTCGAATATTGAAATTCTGTGAACGCAGATCAGCTCAGTTTTCGATGGCAATTTTTTGGTATATAAATTGAAAAACACCATTTTTGCGTCGTCCCCTGTGGTTAGGGGCTGAACTACCTGGACACAACACCTCAATAAAACCGCTGTAGTAATATTACCCAGAACCACTTTTAAACCTAGGCACAACTTAATTGGGTTGCTATTGGGTTACAGCGAACATTTTTGAAAATTTGAGGTATATTCTCGCCAAGCTGAATACATATGGTAGTATCAGTGCTTGGGTTTTTGAAGTTATTAGTAGTATTAGGTGCCGATGCGGCGGTGCCCGATCAATAAATAAAATATAAACAGTACTAAAGTGCATTTATTGAAATAAGGAAATTGTCCGCCTAGGTGGAACAAATTGTCGCATTAACGCAATGCACATCAGGCCGAGGACTACCAAGTAAAAGCCACCGTCAATGGGTGGATAAACCTATATTAAACCTATGTTAACCTGCCACCCTGCAGTTTTTACCCAGCAGACCCTACCCTACGAATTGAGTAGCAGTGATAAGAACAAAATAAATTTACTCGCAACATCTAACAACAAAAGTAGCACTGAGGGAGTACTTGAAAAGCAGGATTTAGTCAAACAATCCGAATCCCATGTCTTCGTCCTCACTTTCTTCCTTGGGCGCTTCTTTCTTCTCTTCCTTGGTTGGAGCGGCGGCAACCTCAGGTTTGGCAGCACTGCAGGTAGGAGCAGCAGCAGGCGCACTTCCAACCCCAGACCCAATGTTTGAGATCAATGCCTGTACAATCGAATGCATTAACTAATTAAAAAAATAATTTATCACCTTGACATCAACTCCGTCCAGAGCCTTTGCATATAGACCAGGCCAGAAGGGCTCAACAGTAACACCAGCGGCCGTGAGAATCGTCTGAATCTTGTCTGCAGTAATAGCGACACCATCATCTTGAAGAGCGAGAGCTGCATAACTGAAAACCAATAAATTACACGACACATTACTTTACAAACACTAACATGCAAGCGAGTTCCTGCTGAGAAGCCATTTCTTGATTTTCACGGAAATTTATGCCACAGAAAGCTTTTACTGATTTAAGATCAACACACCTGAATGACAGTAAATAGAATGATCACGCTCACAAAATGTCAGTGAAAATATAAGCAGCACGAATTTACACCAACGTCCTAACGTCACAAGTCAATCACAAATTTACTTTCAACTTTTTATAACGCAGATTTGTAACAGCAACACAAAGTTGATCATTTAGGCGACAAGAATACAAGCCCCACCAGCCTTCTTGATCTTCTCTTCTGCAGTGTGCGAGAAATACTTGGCCTTTACGATGACAGGCTGTTTCGGCAACAGTCCTTTCCCAAGCACTTTGTGGTAGCCGGCACGGACGACATTCTTCTGTAGTGTAGTCACCGAAAATCCTGTCGCTTGCAACACTCGCTAATCGGAAACGTTTTCTATAAATGTATACCCTCCACCACGCTAGTATATCTTTGTCCGGTTCTGCACATCTGTTCTTCACATACGCATCTATTTCAATATTGACTGAAGTATGAGGATGAGCGATTATGACTCATGCTTGGGTACTTTAACAATTGATTTTATCCCGTGTTTGCTGAAAAATGTTGTGCGGGGCAACCGGCGCGGGTTCTACCCTCAGCGTGCGCTTTTGCGGGACGGGTTCAAAAAATTTTTCAACTGCGGGGCGGGTTTTCAAAAATTGCCAAAATCGTGCATGGCGGGTTACCCGCGCGGGTCCCGCCCCGCGACCATCCCTAGAAATTAGCTTCGAATGGTCGTTAGTCGAAATAATTATTCGAATTTTTTTTCGAATAGTCGAAAATCGACTAATTAGTCGAAATTTTTCGACTATTCGACTAAATTAGTCGAAATCGACTGTTCAATTCGACAACCCTAGTCATTTTTTTTCAGTTGGAAAAATATGACGAAACGTTAACGCACCAGAAAATCTTCTCATTTTTAAAACACTGATAAGCATCGACAATGGTCAAAACGGAAAAATGCCCGCGTTTGCCTGCGCTGCAATTTAACAATTGATTTCATCCCGTGTTTGCTCGCGCCTCGCGTTAAGTGTACACTTGGCTTTTTTAAACACTTTGTATGATTTCCTCAAAAATTATTTTTAACTGGTGTGTTTGACCACTCAATTCATAGAGAAAAATCTCAGCTATAAAAGGGTGTAAAATCATCTGAGATAAGAAAACAAAATACATGAAAAAAAGTATGTGTTAAGTGTTAAATGCAAAGTGTTATTTTCGTAAATACTGGCACTGACAAGTCAATCTAATCAAAACAAACCAAATTCTACTTTCACGTAACATTAAAAATTTAGCGAATTTTGCGCGTTTTTTGAAACGGCAATAGTCGGAATTTGTTATTGGGTTGTAACATAAGTCATGGCGGTTTTTTGTTCATACAAGCTTTGTCCGAATGTTAAATATGCCTACCTTTATGTTACATGTCATTTTGTAGACGAGAGTCTCCTCTTTCATCTCTATTTTTTAGCCTTTAAAATTTCACAATAAAATGATGATTTTTAGTCTTCAGGAATAGAGCTTCAAGTTGAAAAAAAGAATCATCTCTGCGAGAGTGTTGAGATATGACCTTTTTAAAAAAGCGAATTCTAAAAAAAATGAATGAAATTAAAAACGAAAACTTGAATTTCATCAATTTTTTGAAGAATTTGCTTTTTTAAAAAGGTCATATCTCAACGCTCTCGCATTCAAAAACTATTATGTGAAATAGATTTTAAAGCTCTTGATCTGTGCTACAGCATGAAGCTGAGACACTGTTGCAGCGCTTAACGCTTGACCAAAATTTTGACCAGTTTAAAAAATGTCAGAGATGATTCTTTTTTTCATCTTGAAGCTCTATTCCTGAAGACTGAAAATCATTATTTTATTGTGAAATTTCAAAGTAGGGTGGTGCGGTTACGGTTAATTTATCATTACCCGGTTTTCGGTTAACCGCATTTTGCCGTACCCGGTTTTCGGTTACGGTTTTTTAGTTTCGCTTCGGTCGGTTAACCGGAAAAAAAAAACTCGGTTTCGGTTATTTTTGTCGTAAATTAACCGGAATTTTGTTGTACCCGGTTTTCGGTTAACCGCATTTTTTCCTAACCGGTTTTCGGTTTCGGTTAATTGGGCAAAAACTGGTCCGGTTCGGTTAACCGACCGTGCACCACCCTATTTTAAAGGCTAAAAAATAGAGATGAAAGAGGAGACTCTCGTCTACAAAATGAAATGTAACATTGAGGTCGACATATTTCACATTCGGACAAAGCTTGTATGAACAAAAAACCGCCATGACTTATGTTACAACCCAATACAAACTGTAATTCACGACCTGTGAATTGCTGGCATAGCGACCAGATTAGGTAATTTACTACCTGACATTCTTGATAGAGACCCCCTCGACTTTGAAGGAGTATTTTGCAGAGCTGATTATTGCATTTTTTGTTGCCATGTTGCCTTTTCTGTTTTGGGTTTACACTCAAAAGTCTCGTGGTCGTCATAAAATTTTACTCATTTTGGGGGGATCGAATAATAAAGCTATCGGTGGCTCTATTGGAGGAAACACTTTATCTCGCTTCTTTTCTAGTTCTCACAAATAAACGGTTGAAAATAAACCAAACACAACTATGAAAAAACCCAAATTTTTCTAGCCTTTTTAATTTTTAGCTATCCAAGCGGAACAAACGGAGCCGGAGCACTACCTTGGTGGCAATCTATGGGAGACCGAGATCGAATGCTAGCGCCCCCTGAGTCATCTGCCCTTGAGACGCAAAGACTAAAACAATTAACAGACTCTTCTACACCATCCACTAATATTTTGACGCGTAGGTCACCTGTACCTACACCGGCAACCTCACTGCTCAACACATCAGCAGAACACGAGGAGAAAATGACAAGTGGGGACAGCTCCGAAACCAGGACAGTCAATAAATACAGTAAACACACTTTTATTGGTGAAATATGCTTTACACATGATAATTTTCAGATGCCACCTACACGAGTGTGAGTATCACTGGTCAGCCCCCCTTTTCCCAGACCTATAAGCCAGGAATCCACCAAACCTATTCGATACTCGTCTTTGTCCGGATTATCGAATGGAAGGAACTCTCCCCTACAATGAAGAACCTAGCTCCTTTAAATTGAATGTGTTTGACTCCGTAAGTTCGGCTTGATTCCACTCAAGTTTGTAATAATGGCTGAAATAAAATTAGGACAAACCAGTGGAGTTGTCTATTCCCATCAAAAAACAGGAGAACAAAAAGTCAGAGTATGTGCTCAATGACACAACAACAACCACCACAACACTCGAGGTGTTTAGAGGAAAGTTTGGAGAAGACTCGGTGGATTTCTTCAAGCTGCCGCCAGAGCCTTTTAGTCGGGACGGAAAAGCTCAACTGATAAGAGTATGCAGTTAATGTATAATTATTGGTACCATGTTTACTCTAAAACAGCCCTGGGATTAATTTTAGGCATCCAAAATTAGGGAAACTTGAGATTTTAGATAGGGCCTGACTATACTTACATGAAAGTTGCAAGTTTCAACCTTAAATTGAAAGTTGCAAGTTGCAAGCGAAAGTTGCAAGTGAAGGTAGTATAGTCGCTTGCAACTTTCACTTACAACTTTCACTTTCAACTTTCACTTTCAACTTGCAACTTTCATGTTTGCGACTATACTTTTTGAAAAAAATTCAACTTTTTGTGATTTTGCTTGATATTTATTTAGTCAATCTTAACCAATTCCAAACAGCTCCTATCATATCAGACCAGCCATATAACAACCAGCTCCGCTAAATACAGTCAGACAAATACAGAAGGCCATCCATTTTTTTCTTCCCATGGCAGAACAATGCGACAATATCAACGACTCAAATACTCAACAAAACGATCTTTGATGACCCTTGCTCTTCTATTTGCCGCCGGCGTTCTCTGATTCTCCCTCCTGCGCAGTTCCAAGTCTTCGTAGGCTCCCAAGTTGACGTCGATGGGCCCCAGAAAGTTGTGGAGGATCACCGCTGCATGAATTAGCTTGGCCACCTGCTCCGAGGCCTGTTCCCGTTGCCTGCTTCTTTTTGCACTGGTTGAAGACGACAGTCAGATTTCGCCATCCATCCTTGACAACAGGAGCTGTAAACAAAAAGTCTCTAGACGTTCCTGGGAATGAAAGGGGTATAAGAGAAACCTGTGATGATGCGACTGTCCTTGTTCATAAAGCTTGCAACTTCCGCCCACAGCTTGTCCACCACAGCACGTTTCGAGTGGTCATTAAGCTTTGCATCCCATATGACTGGCCGAACACGAACCTCCTCGATGATAGTTGCCTTTTCCAGATCCGTCAGATCCTTGTGCGTGGGAGTAGCCATTCTAAAAGGCAAAATAAAACACATACTGGAAACACAGAAATGTGGAATAAAAACGCAGAAAAACTATGAAAACTTTCATGAAAGTTGAAAACTTTCAATTTTGGAAATTGAAAGTGAAAGTTGCAAGTGAAAGTGGCAAGAAAAGTATAGTCACAAACTTGAAAGGTGAAAGTTGCAACTGAAAGTGTCTTGCAATTTGCGACTATACTTTTTTTGTAACTTTCATGAAAGTACTTGCGACTTGCAACTTACATGAAAGTTGCAAGAAGTATAGTCAGGCCCATAGGGGTTAAGTCGTTTATTAGAAGAAAGAAGGGTTGTCTGCAAAAAACTGATCTTTTCTCACTACTTTTTTGTAGGCTCACGGACCAGCTTACGAGGCTTCCACTCGGTACGTTGAAATAATAGGGGAGTAAAATTTACCACTACAATCTTTTACAGCATAGATACTCACTTTGAAGGTCCGCAAGAACCACCCGCAAAACCTCAATCCCGTACCTTTTCGCCCCAAAGCAATCAGCCTTACTTCGTCACAGAGCCATCTAACACTTCCTCCCTCAATAGAACCTACAGTAGACTACAGTTGGACCAGCAACAGTCCAGACCTTCCAGTGCATATTCCACTCCTGGCTCAAGCCATTTGAATCTTCACAATACTTCTTTGGATGAAGCCACCATACTCCGGAGACAGCAGAGCCAGCGATCTGAACAAAAGCTCTATTCCACACTACCTCAACAACCACTTCCAACTGCTCCACGTACAGTCATCTACTCACAGTTGAACCACGAAGAGAGGGTATGTCCACCTCTTCCACCCAAGAGGCATGCACTGAGACACACCACTTCGCAATCTAATATAGTTGAACAAGCACCTCCAAGACCAGTGGCCAGCAAACCAGCCATTAGACCATCAGTTTACCCTCAATGTTATGGGTTGTACAAAGACAGACAGGGTCATTCCAGAAGTGGCTACAGAACCAGATCTTCCGAGCCTAGAGCTTACAAAGAAGAAGAAAACCAGTACGAGGATATTACACGAAGCGATGGGAGAAGACACTCTTCGCGACATAGACCTAGGTCATCCACTGGCGTAGCTTATTCCGAAGCTAACCAGTTGATGGGCAATAAGGCTGAATTAAGTGCTTCTTCCAATGAGATTTTCAAACTGTACCAAACAAGAGATTGTCTTGGTAATGTGCTCTACGAATTGTGAGTTTATTTACTGATAACTGCACATTGGTATGGGATAGCAGTGAAGCCTTCGTTAAGTGTAATGATCGGGAAATTTATTTGCTGGAAATGTCCAAATTAGCTAACTATACTCTAGTGCGACTCCATAACATAGTTCTGAAATAGATGTTTTAGATATTATTTTCCAGGACTGCGATTTAGGTTGATTAATTAGAAAAGGGTTGACATATTGTGAAGTGGAATTGAAATAAAAATGAGACATCTGATATATCAATCTTATTCAATAGAATATAGGTTTAACTTTTCAACTATTTTTGGTTGAAAAGCTGTTTTTTAAAAATTTTGAGATCGAATTCCTATCCAACAATCTCAAATTCCCCCCTTTCTAGCAAAACAATTTTATTTTAATTTCGATTTTTGTGTTGGTTTGCTGATTAGTCCTTTATTTTAGGTGATCGCACATTGTGTTTTGCACTCCAACCCGTGCTGCTGTATCATACTTTTTGCTATATTTCTTTTCCCCCGTGCTTCACAGCCACACTTCATACAAGCTGCCCACTCGAAATGCACTGGAATATTAACACTTGTAAAATATGACTATTTGTTGATATTATTGTATAGTGCATATAGTATAGCATCATTTGATTACCCACCGCTAATCATTGAAGGTCCGTATCTTGGAAGAAAGTAGAGATGGAGGATGGCCTATTCCGGGACGGGACAAAATTTTTAGCAAAATTTTTCGGGACGGGACACCGGGACGGGACAACCTACAAAACTGTTCCGGGACGGGAATCCGGGACCTTCCGGTCGGGACGCAAAAGCTCGAATTTGACATACCAGTTAATGAAATGACAATGAGAAATTCCCGGGACGGGACACCGGGACGGGACAAGGGTCAAATTTTTTTCGGTCGGGATACCGGGACGGGACAATCGCATGAAACTCCACCGGTCGGGACGGGGAATGTCCCGTCCCGTCCCGTCCCGCCTCCATCTCTAGAAGAAAGTAAATATTTTGCCAAAATTTTTGATAACACGACCTCTAACTATTTCACTTTTTATATTTTAGTTAAAAGCTTTAGTCAAAAATCTCACGATCCTAATGATTCAGAAACTGAATAATAATTACCACGGGTAATTGAGATATGCTATACGGTTTTCTCGTATTTTTGGTTGCAAAAGTTTCACTCAATATACTTTATTTCACACCATAATCGAAGCAAAAATAGCACAAAAAATATATTCTCAAAAATATTCTTAACGTATAAAAAGTATGTAGAGTTGAACATAAGGATGAGCTCCTGTTAGCCCCCTTCGGGGGCGCAGGGGGCTTGGTCGGTTAGATATGCGCACACCCACATACCTTAGACATAATTCCGAGCTAGACTCTTGATCAAAAATGAATTTAGAGGCTCTTTTTGCCAAGCTCCAGTGACCAAAACATGGTAAAACAGGCAAATGGTCGAAATTTCAAAATGCCCAAAACTCAATTTTTTTATTGACCAGAACACAAAAATAATGTCTATTTTGAACTTCTGAGGTGATTTTAGGTTGATATAGGGTGTTTGGAAACACTTTTAAAAAAATTTCATTTTGGGGGTATACTCCGGTAGGGTCGAATTTTTTTTATTTTCTTCGCAAAAGGTTTTGAAATTCTTTTTGGTATACAGTCGAGTCCCGCTAACCCGGCACCCCAATAACCCGGCACCCGATAACCCGGCACCCTAAGACTGGTCCCGTCCAATAAAAATTACCGCCAATAAACCGGCATCTATCATAGTTTACAACATTTTTCAATTTGCGTCAATTTTTTTCTGTATGCGGTAGGCCCCAGTATTCAAAACTATGCTGAACATCTTCTTGTTAGTGTGACCTTTTCTATTAGTGGCCCTCTTTTTTTCCCTTCCTTTCCCTATACAACCCTTTACCCCTCTTAAAATAGTTGAATAAAGGGTGATTATATAGAGGGTCGATTAAGGCCCGATAAAATAATACCACCGCTAACCCGGCACCCCCGCTAACCCGGCACTTTTTGCCGGTCCCAGTGGTGCCGGGTTAGCGGGGACTCGACTGTATACAATTAGTGTTTTCAAAACTCAAAGTCAAGATTTCGTTTCAAAAGTTCTAAAATTGTATGTAACTTCTATATTTATTTTGTGTAACACTGATTTCAACGTAGGTTTGCCAAAACTGAAAATGATGTGGACCAGTTTTTTATAGAATGACAAAGCTTTTTTCAAATTGACATTTATTTGATGCTGAAAAATTCAAATTTGATAATCCAGTCTTACAATTTAAGAAGTACTGCCATATAATAAAAGCGGTTCCTCCTGCCAGTTCGGATTTGAGTTGACACTCACGGTCAAATTAAAAATTTCGATAGATTTTTCGAAAAATAGCTCGAAAACTCATTCTTAGATGCAGTCGAGTCCCGCTTTAATGCCACCTCTCGAGACCGCCCCAAGGTGAAGCTATGGGGCTGACGTTATATTGGGGGTAATTTTGTCTTGTTTATCTGTTGACCAACCAAATTTGATGCCAAATAGGTGGCGTATTATTGGGGTGGCGTTATGTTTGGACTTCACTGTACTCGAATTTACTTATTTTTCCATTTGGGTAATTATTATTTTATAGTATAAATATAGTTTTTTAGCAATATAAATATAAACACCTAAAAAACGATTTTAGCAATAAAAATTTGATTTGACGAATTCAGACAAATGTCCAAATTACTTACTTTTAGCCGACCGGCAACCCACTTTGATTACCTCAATGAAACATCAGTTAAAGAAGTAGATAATGAAGCGGACAGAACTGATTTCTCAAACGATAGTCCGTTTACGGTAATCATGATATTGCTACTTTTTGTGTTTTAAATCTACATTTTTTTTAAGAATCGCACCGATTTGTCCATACTGAAAATAGATGAATTAGACGAGGATATTCCCTTGACTAGTTCAGAAGACAGCTCATTCTGCATCGACCACTTTTCCCCTCGTTTCGAGCTAAATGGCAGCAGATTTACTCAGCAAATGGACAGCTCTAATCTAGTTATTGAAAAAATAAAAATCAAGGAAGTAGAACCAAACGAAGATGAAAAAAGTTCAAATCAGCTAAAAGTTATTGAAAATCCAGTTGATTTCTCAAAATCTGCGTATTCAAAAGGTACTTTTTTTTAAATAAAACTATATCGTCTGTGACTTTTTTTAATACAGTCAAACGTCGTTTATACGGCACCACCAAAAGTTCGTTCCCACCTTGGGTCCGACACTTTCTTTAGCTCAATTTTCCAAGTCTTTTGCTAAATGTGATTCGCCAGTCTAGTCCGAAATATTGCAAGGATTCTGTTTTTGCCGGTCGTTTTTCCAAAATTTTTAAATTTCGCCATAAAGACCCGCGGACCTCGGTTATCCGGCACCTGATTTTTAAAAAGGGATGCCGGACAACCGAGGTTCGCGGATCTTTATGACGAAATTTTAAAATTTTGGAAAAACGACCGGCAAAAACAGAATCCTTGCAATATTTCGGACTAGACTGGCGAATCACATTTAGCAAAAGACTTCGAAAATTGAGCTGAAAAAAGTGTCGGACCCAAGGTGGGAACGAACTTCCGGGGGTGCCGTATAAACGAGGTTTGACTGTATATCACTATTGAAGCCAAATTTTCTTAAAATAATAATATAGCTCAATAGGAAAGTACATGGTGACTCTCGAATTTTTCCGAATTTGTTTTCGATTATTTAATTAACTTTTTTTTAAAAGATACTTAAACATGCTTTATACCATTCGAAAGCTGAAATTATAATCATTTTTTCTGTTCAAACAGATTTTTGATATGACTTGAAAAAAGGGTATAAAAACCACTCTGAATTCAGGAGTTCGTTTTAGGGATTTTAATCTAATATTTTTATTCGGAAAAATTCGAGACTCACCTTGTACATACTAAATTGTTAAGACTGTTTTTTCCTGGTTTTTTTTCTGATCAGTATAAACTGCTATAGTAACTTTTTGAACCAGCATGTATCCTCGCTATTCTATTTTCTAACTGACTCATTGTGAAGAAACTATAGTTCGCAAAAACACCAAATTTGGCGATATCACCGAAATTACATGTATTTTACTTTACACACCTATTTTTCATATATTTTGTTTTCTTATCTCAAATGTTTTACGCCGTTTTGTAGCTGAGATTTTTCTCTGTCGATTGAAAGGTCAAAAACCTTAGTTAAAAATATTTTTTGAGGAAATCACACCAAGTGTAAGATAAAAAACTCGTAAAAACGAGGTAAAAAAGGGTTTTTAGTGTTAAGTAGTGTGATTTCTTCAAAAGTACTTTTAACAACGGTGTTTGACCACTTAATCAATAGAAAAAAATCTCACGGTGTAAAAACATCTGAGATAAGAAAACAAAATATATGAAAAAGAGGTGTGTAAAGTAAAATACAGGTAATTTTGGTGATATCGCCAAATTTAGTGTATTTGCGAACCACAGAAAAAACTCATAAAGGAGTTAGTTTTTATGGAACCACTTTTTTTTCAAAGTCCATTGTTTTACAACTTATCTTGATTATACTGAGTCAGTTTTATCTGGTTACAAACAAGAATGGAAATACATTGCTGGCCGAAAAAACTGCAATACTTATTGGAAAAATACCGGAAACAAACAATTTAAAAAAGGCTCAAATAGGATTGTAACACCTATGTGAGAATTTGGCCGCCCTTTTTTTTAAATTGGCCGCCTCTTTTTTCTTGTTAATTCGTGTTTTTTTTTAATTTTAGCTTCAATTTGATGGTAATTTTGTTCTTAATGATAGCGAAAATGAAAGCCCAGAATCTTGGCTACGTATTGACTTGGAGAAATCGTGAATTTATTAGAAAAAGTTAGATAATTTAATCAAAAACATCTAGATCGTATTTTCGGCCTCTACCTGTTAAAATTCTTTTTATTAAATTTTCTAATTTTACCTTAAAAGTTGACACTTTTTTCAAATTAGTGAGTAGCCAAAGTTCTGGGCTTTCATCTTTGCTATCATAGAAAGAAAAGTATCAACTCGTAAAAGTTGAAATTCAAAAAAACATTCAAATTACACAAAAACCATTTTAGCAAGTAGAATCCGAGATGGCCATCTAGGTGTTTTTGATAACATTTTCTAACTTTTTCCTATAAGTTCACAATTTTTTTATCCCAATACATAGCCAAGATTTTGGGCTTTCATTTTTTGCTATCATTAAGACTCTTAATTTAAGAGCAAAATTACAATCAAATTGAAACTAAAATTTCAAAAACAGGAATCAACAAGAAAAAAGGCGGCCAAATTCTACAAAAGGGCAGCCAAATTCTATTTTTTATTTGAAATTCAAAAAGGCGGCCAAATTTTCATTCATTATATCGAGATTCGACTACAATTCAGTGTAAGAAGTCCCATACAGCCAAATAAAATTCAAAGCATAGTGACCAATTTTCAAATTGATTTTTTAAAGGGGCAAACAAAACCGCAAATAAAATTTCTCTAGTAATACTTTTAGAAGTTTTTTTATGCGAAGACTATATTGCTTTTTTCACAAAGTTTCAAAAGTTAAATGGAAAAAAATATTTTTTTTCTAAAGTTGTGTCATTTAGAAAATCCTTTGCACAAAAAATGCGGATGCACAAGCCCTCAACACTCCAACTACAATCAACAACACCAGATCTTTTGGACTGCGTGGTCTTCCACCTTCAGGTCGTCGTCCAAGCTCAAAAAATAGGACTGCGAAAGCTTCAAACATTGCAAGTAGTCATTTTCCTACAACTATTATTCCATCGCTAGAAGATTTGGTCGGAGAAGGCAAAGATGAGAAACTTAAAAAACCAGTGGACTCAGAAACCATGCACAAGGATGAAGAAGAAACAACGATAGAAATTGGTGGAAATTCTTCTTTAGGACGAGTCTCATCAATAAAGTTACAAGAATTGGAGTGTGAACCAAAGAGAATCTCTTCAGTTTTAACAACTTGTGATCAAGAAAAACGGACAACCAACTTTAGACTAATTGCAGATGATTTTAGGCTAAAAATTGTCAAGGAGGTAGACGAAGATATTTTTTGAAGTAGGTGAATAAAAGCGTATCTGAGCTCATCTGTGTTATTAGAACACATGCCAGTTCCCAACTCTTTTTTACGCGTTTTGGTCGCTGGAGCTGGGCGAAAAGAGTCTTTAAATGCATTGCGCATGAATCACTGGAAAGTGACTCTGGATGCATGAAAAAAACATGCATACCAGAGTTACTATATGCGGTAGGCCATAGTTGAAAAAAATTAAGTTCAATGTCTGTCTTTTTAGTATTTAAGGGACACCTAAAAGCACATAAAATCTCTTTGCCCAGTGCCAGGACAACAATTCTAAAAAAAATGTGAAACTGGCTATCGGGAACTGGCCGTTATTTAAAAAATAATATTTTCATAAAAATTTTCGGGTAGTCAACTCGAAAACACTGTTTCTGAGGGTTATACGAAAGTTGATTATGAAATCTATGTTTTCGCATAGCGCAATCGGTAGCGCTATAGCGTAAAAAGATTCAGTCTTTTTGCAGCCAATTTTCGTCTTTTTGCAGCTTTAAAAATGGTTTTTGAATTAGCTACAAAAGCGCAAAAATCAGCTGCAAAAAAAAGGTTTCCCCGCCGAAAACGACAAATACTGAAAAAAGTCACAGCTGTTCAAAGATACCCTTGGACTTGATCGAGAATTTTCATCCATAATGCAACTTTCATTGACCACTTTTGTAGGGCATTTTATTGGCGTAAACTTCATCTGGAATTTCAAAGCATAGACAATTTTAGTGATATTTGGGTTGATGTTTCTTTAATTTTCAATGCTACATACAGTCTCTTCCCGATACAATACGACTTCGATATAACACACTCTTTAAATAACACCGCCTATGGTCGGTCCCGGGAGCGGTGTTATATGAAGAGTAGACTGTATAAGCACTTCAAACAAAAACTTGTATTTTAAAGTATTGAAAGACACAACAGTGACCAGCTACCTCCCCAAATTATGACAAATTACCGTAGTCTAAATAAAATCATACAAAATGGTACAAAAATGTTTTTTGCGCTTTTACGGATTTTTCTCACTGGTATGATTTGCAATGTCAAAACGCCAAGGAATTTTCGTACACGTGTAACTTTTTTGTACGATTTACAGTCAAAACTCGATATAAGGACACTCAAGGGACCGGCAAAAGCACTGTCCTTAAATCGAGTGTCCTTATATCGAGTGTCCTTAAATCGAGTTTTATATGACGTAAATACAGCACCCCTGTCCTTAAATAGAGAGTCACTCCTTTTTCGCCCAAATTCATTTTATTCAAACAATACAAACTTGCTACAAACTAACAATACAAATTGTTACAAACAATGTAACAATCCATCACTGGTTAGGAGCAAAGTAATTCAACAATTTTTTCTGCTTCATCATCTTGATTCTTTCTTTGGCTAGCACATTGTCCACTTTGTCGCACAGCAGCTGAATTTCGGGATTGGCATTCGCGTCGGCGTAGCGCTGGAGAACACTCAAAGCTTCAGTGGCTTCTCGGGATGTGACTGGCTGCGGTTCCTCTTCGATCTCCATCACATCGGTTTCACTGAAAGCAAAATACCTAAAGAAACCCGCACAAAGCAAAGACTTGCCTTTCCCCTTCCGGCTCTTCCACATTCACATTCGAGACTTCCTCTGCGATTTCTGCTAAAGAGCGAGATCCCCCGGTTGTAAGTTGATCGTCCACGCCCAAATATTCCTGCAGAGTACCCTCTGCCAGATTCATTTGCTGCAGTTCCGCCCAGAGAGCGTCAGCTCCTCGTCTTCCTCGCGCCCAGTTTCTTGCACTTCTTCGTCCAGTTCCGCAGATTCTGTTGGCTGAATTAAATGGCTGAATATTTTCACAGTAGACAAAATGACCACCTCCACATGTTTGATGAACCCAGCCTTTTTGAAGCAGTTGGCGATTGTCTCTTGCTTCACATCCGACCACGACCGTCGCAGGAATTGAAGAGCTTTGAATAAATCTATCTTGTAGTCGATCTTCGCGTCGAAAGCGTCAATTCGTTTACGGAGAAGGAAGCGACGATAATGCACCTTCACATTTTGGATGATCCCTTGGTCACATGGCTAAAGGAGAAGGTTTATGCAATGCCGAACATTTACGTACATGTACATCCAAAACGTAAAAGGTAAAAACTAACCTGGGAAGCAGCAGTAGTATTCGGCGGTAGAAACAACAGCGTAATTTGGTCCAGAGGAATTTTCGTGTGCCCGGAGAAGTTGTCAAGGACCAGAAGTATCTTGCGCCCATCCCGTTTTAGCTTGCGATCCCACTGCTTAAGCCATTCTTCAAACAGATCGGCTGAAAATACTCCAAATTTACATACATTTTGTAAACCAAGCAAATAGCAATAAAAAAGAATATTACCTGTCATCCATGCTTTGCGGTTGGCTTTGTATGAGAGCGGAACTTCCTTGCCCTTGAAACACCTTGGCTTGGCCGACTTCCCGATCACCAGCAGCGGCAGCTTTTCCGTTCCAGTCATGTTTGCGGCCACCAGTACCGTCACGCGCACCTTCGACTTCTTGCCCGCCGTGCACCGCTCGCCTGCAAACAAAAAATCTACTAGTAAATCTACAAAATCCTCAAAACCTACCCTTGAAAGCCAGAGTCTTGTTCGGGAGGATTTATTTATTTCAAATTTTGTGTCAATTTATTTTGCTGTCCTTAAATCGAGTGTCGCTTTATTGAGACGGGACTGCCAAAATGCTGTCCTTAAATGGAGTGTGTCCTTAAATCGAGTGTCCTTAAATCGAGTGTCCTTAAATCGAGTGTCAATTTCCCTTATTTAAGGGAAAACCAACCAAAACAAAATTTGGGTGTCCTTAAATGGAGTGTGTCCTTAAATCGAGTGTCCTTATATCGAGTTTTTACTGTATTCACAAAAATTTCACTTTTTTAATAGTTGGTGGGTCATGCTCTCTTTTTCACTTGAGTGAGGCGTGTGTGTGGGTAGGCAAAGCAGGCTGTGGTTTTAGCACGTATTCTTTTTTCTCTCTCGAGTGGTGGTCCACGTAAGCAAAAGTGCTGCGAAGCGTTTTTGGAGCAGTAAACCTCCACTCGAGAGAGAAAGAAAGAATACGTGTTAAAAATTTCACCCGCTTTGCCTACCCACACAAACCTCACTCAAGTAAAAAAGAGAGCGTGACTGACTATTTTTTTGAAATTAACTTATTTTCAGCTCTACAATGACATTTTTATATTTAATGTGCTTGTTTGCTTATTTATTATGCTTTTGTTTCAATAAATGAGGCCAATAAGACAATACCTCCGAAAGCGGGGTCGAAAATGCCAGTCAAAGCTAGCTGTGTTAACACCCAAAATAATGCTCTTTTATTTTATTATAATTAAAATACTACTTGGCCAAAGTTTCCAATCTGTTTTGTCTGTCCCCACCTGGAAGGGCCCCTAAATAAAACCATCCCCGGCTTACTTAGGTTCGGCAAACAACCACCCGTTACATAAAAGAGTGAAAAGAAGCACTGTAAAACAACTTTTTATCTAAAATTGAATTTTTTTGAAAAAGCAAATGGAATCCCAGATGCAGAACTGCTTTACAAAGTTGGAATCTACAAAAAGATGCCATTGAAAAAATAAATTTACAATTAGAGAGGGAGGCCAGACCAAAATTTTTCTTTGACACATTTAATACTTGGAAATTTTGGACCAAAAAAGTCGGGAAGAAAAACTAAAACAAAATTTTGAAAGCTTGGCCAACCAAAGCAAACAGCAGGACTGGTATGTCCTCCATAAGGCATCATTTTTTTCCGTAAATTAACGGGTGGTCCAAAAGTTCTGTTACAAACTTTGAGGCCAATTATTTTAAACTTTTTTAAAGCAATATTTTTCACACGTTATACCATCTTGTAGCCCTGACTCTCCTCTACAAAATGAGGTATCACACATACACTTTATTCATCAAAATGGCCACCATTTGCTTCAATACATTTCTTGAGACGTTTTGGAAAGTTGTCAATGGCTTTTTGAATCATTTCTTGTGGAATCTCGTCCCATTCTTTCACCAGAGAGGCCTTCAAAGCTTCGATCGACTTGTGTGGCTTAGAGCAGGCTTTTGACTGGAGGTACGGCCATACAAAGTAATCCATGACATTGAGATCCGGAGAGTTGGGCGGCCAATCACCTTTGATAGCTGCATTGTCGCCCCAATGGGAGTCAACCTTGATGAAGTCGGGGGAAGTGTTCCTCGATCCAGTTCTGGGTTTCCACAGCCCGATGTGAGGGAGCTCCGTCTTGTTGGAAAGTCCACTCTTCTTTCATTTTCTCCTCGGCCCATGGGAAAACTTCATCTTCAAGCATTTCGTTTTGTTCATTTTGTTTACGTTGAGTAGGCGTGAAATTTCAGCTTGCGAATTTCCTTCTTGGTGCAGTCTCACAATTCCAGCTCGAAGATCAGACATTGTTATGATGTTGTAGACGTATAATACCTTATTTTGTAGAGGAGAGTCAGGGCTACAAGATGGTATCAAAATCTTATCAAAACGATAAGATAACACAATAAATAATTGGTCTCAAAGTTTGTAACAGAACTTTTGGACCACCCGTTAGAAATAACTTTTTTGGATGATCATGAAGAACCAAGTTTTCTTGAGCTTGACCCAGCGTCTAGAATATCTACTAATCTCAGAGGTATGCTTTAAAAAGTATCTATGGCCTCTTTATTTGGGTGATCCACTATAAAAATATGCTTATAATTTTTAAAAAAAATTTAAAAGGTTGGAATACTCTTGAACCCGAAATGGTCCCCTTTTTCTGCCTCAAAAGCTCTTTTCCTACTTCAAGTTTGAAAAACTCTATGTTTTCGAAGTTTTGTTTAGAAAATCCCCGAAAACAAAGAGTTTTTGAAATTTGGGGAAGGAAAAGAGCCTTTTGAAGCAGAAGAAGGGACCATTTCGGGGTTGAAAAGAATCAAAATAATATAAAAACAAAAAAAATTGTTTTTGGGTATTTTTGGCAGGGCACCGAGTAAGGGAGTTTCGCCTGAGTTGCATGCAAGTCCTTTAAAATGTCGGTTTACTTACAATCAAGAAAAGTTTTACTGTACTACCCAACCAAATCAGATGACATCAGAGTAACCGTTTAACCACAGTTTTGGTTTTTTCAAGGTGGCAGTTTTTCTAAGTTCAAATGTATTAAAAATATGTTTTTACATATAAAATATCTCAAATTGAAAAAGATTTAACCCCTTCAACGAGAAGCTGCAAAAATATTATAAATGAAGATGTAACGTTAGCGGAGATTATCCGAAAACTTTTATTTCAAATGTTGCAAAATTTTTAACTTTTTAAAAAGTTGACAGAGCCGATTTAAAAATAATTTTTTGTCCGCCTTGGTCCCCCCTATGCATTTTGGCTATTTTTCGCCTTGGTCCCCCTGTGCATTTTTGACCATTTTTCGACTTTATCCACTTTGTCAAATATGACTTTTACCAAAGGCGTCTACAACCTGACTATTTTGAACTACTACAAAGATGTAGAGCTTCATGGGCCGGAATGGGTTATACCACATCTCCCAAAAGTGCGTTTTGACCACTGTTTTGAACTTATTAGGCCCTAATTAGTACGAAAAAACGATTTTTCTGAAAAAAACACTTTTTTGACCAGAAAATGACTATAAATGATGATAAATGATCACAAATATAGTTACACATCCACCAATTCACATGTCTGCTGTATGTAAAAAGGGGGAATGAGTGTGTTATACTTTAGCACATTGTTCGGAATAGTCTCTAAGAGGGGGTGCGCATCTCAAGTCCAAGCCCCAAGCCCCCGCGCCCCCGCAGGGGGCCTAAGCCTCAAGGGACACTCAGGGGACTCAGCGGACGTCTCAGGGGACTCAGGGGAATCTCAGCGGACGGCTCAGGGGACTCAGGGGAATCTCAGGGACAGGCCTAAGCCTCAGGGGACACTCAGGGGACTCAGCAGACGTCTCAGGGACTCAGGGGAATCTCAGCGGACGGCTCAGGGGACTCAGGGAATCTCAAGGGACAGGCCTAAGCCTCAGGGGACACTCAGGGGACTCAGCAGACGTCTCAGGGGACTCAGGGGAATCTCAGCGGACGGCTCAGGGGACTCAGGGGAATCTCAGGGGACCTAGTTTAGGCCAGTCACAACTAAAAAATTGAAAATTAAATGTATTTAAATAAAAGGAAAATAATGTGAGCATCAGTAAAATAATAAACAATACTGAAAACTGAAAAATGACTAAATTTTAGTCAAAAAATATTTTTCCAAAAAATGTCGTCCGCGCCCTAAAAACATGTTTTTTGTACTAATTAGGGCCTAATAAGTTCAAAAAAGTGGTCAGAACCACTTTTTGGGATATGTGGTATAACCCACTTTAGCCAAAATATCTTTGCTAAATCTTTTTTTAGAAACGATCCGATTGAAAAAGCAACATGATTATACCCTGCCAGACGCAAGAAATGCATTGGAAAAATATTACTTAGTTGTTGATCGTTCCCTAACTGAGACACTTAAAGAAGAAGCATGGGTTGCCATCACTGAAGAACTGTCAATTGTTTTTGATTACCCAAAAAGACACTCAATGGACAAACGAACAGTGAAAAAATATTTGAAAAATAGACTATCTGAAATAGCAGAAAGACAAGATTACCAGGGGAGCGACCCTCAAGCATTAAGTTGCATCGTTAGATATTTTGAAGAAAAAAAAACACACACAAAGATTTTTTTGCCGATAATCCTACAAACGAGTATTTCTCAGTGTTTTTACCGTTATTTTTTTATATCAGCATGTAGCCTGCATCTCTAGTTTCTAACGAACTATCAACTAACTTGGTGTAATTATAAAAAGTTTGAGAATTACACGTTCTTACGAAAAAACTCTGGTTTCCTAAAAACGGGTATTTCTCAAAATTTTTATGATTACACCAAGTTAGTTGATAGCTCCTTAGAAACTAGAGATGTAGGGCTACATGCTGATGTAAAAATAAAAATTTCACGATAAAAAAACACTGAGAAATACTCATTTATAAGATTAGCGACAAAAAGGAGATTTTTAGCTGCAAAAAGAGTTTTTTTAGTGGCAAAAAAAGCTTTGCCTGTCAAAAAAATTTCCAAAAATTGGTGAGAGGCTGGTGAGAGAAAAAAAATACGGTCTATGCCTTTAACTAATTAGCATATAAATTCGGTTTTCATTTATTATGCGTCTTAGTTTTTGATTTCAGATAAAAAAGGTGTATTTTGGCAAACCAGGCAAAAGGTTACGAAACTAGAGTTACGAAACTAGCACGCCAAAGTTGATCAAGACAAGAGTGATGGTGAACTTCAACGAGAAGCATATTGCCTTTTGATTTATAGTTGATTTTTTTTTGATACAGTCAACTTTCGATTTAGTGAAACCCTCGGTTTAGTGTACATATTTTGCGACTTGGTTGGTTAATTTAAAAACATAAGGAATCTTACCCCCGTTTTGCAATGCTTGGGCGGAATTGGAACACCTGGGTGAGATTGACTCTGAGGCTACAATGAATGACTTCCTTGGTGTGGATGAACTGGTGGTTACGTGTATGTTTACATAATTTTTATATTCGCATCAAAAACGTGATTAATTATAAAAGCGGTGCTCTTTCGCTTTCCGAAATCATAGAAGATGTCTCCAGGCCTGAAGAAGTGGATGTTGAGGAAGTTGGAGTGGAAAAGCAGTCGATCTCCCATCTTGAAGCTCAGCAAGCCTTTATGGTCAAGCAATACGTAGAGGAAAACTTTGATGATTCGGCTATGCTTTCTCACAGTGATGCTTTGGATGAAGCCTTCTACAAAGACCGTCAAATGAAAATGAAGCAGCCAAGTATCACAGATTTCTTCAAATTAAACAGCTAAAGATGTTTGTTGTTATGCTTTGTCGTTGATACTTGAATAAAAAGGTTTTCGATTGAACACAATTAGATAAAATACACTGAATCTTCGATTTAGTGAATATTTTCAAAAAAATTGTTCTCAGAACCCCCGATTTAGTGAACATCCGATTTAGTGAACCTTCGATTAGTGACACTTTTTTCCTGTCCCCGGGTTGTTTCACTAAATCGAAGGTTGACTGTATCCACTGTTGAACGGATAAAATGTATTCGAGGAAACCTGGATTTTATCGACTGAAGGCTGAATTCCTCAGTTTTGAGGAAAATTTTTGTCTTCCTCATCGTCTTCAAAAATTTTCCTCTCCTCTTCCTCTTCCTCATCGCTCCAAAAAAGTTTTCCTCTTCCTCGTTCCTCTTCCTCTGAGGATAGGAAGAGGAGAGGAATGAGGATGAGGAAGTCACAACACTGGTTGAGATGCGCACACCCACATACCTTAGCCACAAATCACTCGAAAGTGACTCTGAATGCATGAAAAAGCATGCATACCAGAGTTTATTTATGCGGTAGGCCCAGTCTTCTTTCTGGGTTCTCAAGATAAAAATAATAAAAGAGCCAACCTGTCCTCTACAACTCCCATAAAGAATGACCAAAAACCATTGGGGGACCAAGGCAGTAAAGAAATTTTTTTTCGAAAAACGTCCTTCCCACACTTTTTTTCGCCTTTTCCATCGTTTTTAGTGCCTGAGACATACTTTCCCTTAAAAAACGCACTTTTGAGCTACCCCAAATAGTGTACTTTAGCCATTTTCGGCTATTTCTATACTTGAGAAAAATATAGGCGGTACTCTCTGAAATCAACGCACCATCTAGGTGTGTAATATCTCAAACGCAGGACCTGATCAGGGCTATCTAGCTAACAAACTTATGGCAGTTTGATTTTAATTTCACAAAAATTTTTGATCTTCCTTCTCAAAGCCAGTTTTCGGAAATTTTTTTACTTGAGACTATAAACATTCAAATACCGTATTTCTTCTAATAAACGAGTATGCCCGTTTATTTTCCAATCACCTCCTAGGGTGCCATAAGCTATTTTATTCTGCTTAACACTGGTCTGCGAACTCAAAATTTTCAAATAAAGTAGATGTTGCGAAATAAAGTACAATTTGGTAATTTTTCGCCAAAATGTGTCATTTTATCTAGTGCTTATTGAGTTTCGGGCGTCAAAAATAAAGATTTTGACTTAAAACCTTAAAATTTCTAATAGCTCTTTCACAAACGTTGGAGTTGGCGTTGGAGTTGGAGTTGGCGTTGGAGTTGGAGTAATTTTTTATGAACGCCTTTTTACTCCAACTCCAACGCCAACTCAGACCCTTTCACAAAAAACCCCAACGCCGACTCCAACTCCAACGCCGACTCCAACTCCAACGCCGACTCTAACTAATTACTAATTTTTTTTGAATTAGTTTGAAAAATTTATTGAATAAAAACAGTATTTTAAAAGCATGTTAACACAAATATTGTGCACTCGTTATCCACCAACCACTCCTCATATTCATCCAAGAACTTTTGGATATCCTTCTTGAAGGCCAGCAGATTTTTTTTATCACCTGTTGCGGAGATTATTTTAAAGATATCCTCCACAGACTAGAATAGTTTATGCAGACGTTGGAAGCTACGGTCATGAAGGCGATGCTTCTATCTTCAGCTCTTCTGCTATCAAAAAAGCAATTGAAAACGACTCACTGCACTTGCCTGTCCCGGACTATTTTCCCAATAGTCAACTACAGACTCCATTCTTTTTTCTAGGCGATGGTGCTTTTCCTCTTTCTACTTATTTGATGAAGCCATTTGGTGCTATCCATATGGAACATGATAAGAGAATATACAACTATCGAATAAGCAGGGCTCGCAATCGCATTGAGAACACATTTGGTCAGCTTGCTATGAAGTGGAGAATTCTTCTCAAGCCAATAGAGTGTTCCCATCAAACTGCAGATGACATTATTTGGGCAACATGTATTCTTCACAATTTCCTCAAAGAAGAAATGAGAGAGGAAATAGAGCAAGATCGAGCTCTTGCTGCTTATAGAGGATGGAGAGGTTTAGCTGATGAAGAACCTGAGGTGGAAAACAATAATGCTAAAAAAAATTCGTGATAAACTTGTCTTTTTTTTAACTCTGAAGGAAAACATGATTTAATGTTGTGCATTTATAAATCAAAATGAATGAATAATAAAAATATGAATAATAATAATAAAAGTCAGAGTTGGCGTTGGAGTTGGAGTTGGCGTTGAAGTTGGAGTTTTTTTATGAAAGGGTTGGAGTTGGAGTCGGAGTTGGAGTTGGAGTCGGAGTTGGAGTTGGAGTCGGAGTTGGAGTTGGAGTTAAAAAGCATTCATAAAAAAAATACTCCAACTCCAACGCCAACTCCAATGTTTGTGAAAGAGCTATAAAGATTTGGAGTCTCAAATAAAGTAAAAATCTTTATATGAAATACGTTTCGCAGCCCTGGCTTAACACGATAAAAAAACTTTTTTTTTTAACATTTCTAAACACTTTCTGAACTAAATATCGAATATTTTCTTTTAAAAAATATCACGACAACTTCTCAAAAGTAGATGGTATATTTAAGCTTATTTTTCGGTGATTTTTTTCATTTTTTCAAACTCATTTACTGTTTTAGACTTAGGCAAATGTAGGCCAGCGTATGTTAGGATAGAGTCAAACATGTTCCCCAAGCTACAAAAAAATAAGTAGAACATGTTTCAGTCCGTCCTAACGTACGCTGGTCCACCCTTGCCTAATCCTAAAATACACAACAGAAGAAGCAAGTCAGATAATCGGTGGGAAGCCAACGGCACCAGCACCCACAGATACATATTCATACCAATGTTTCTATATGCGGTAATCCATAGAAAGCTAATGTTCAAAATTTATCATTTTGACCCCTATTTCACTAAAATTTAGTCAAAAATACTTTAAATGAACGAAAGCGAAAGTTTTCAATGAAAGTGCTGCGGTGCCCGACTATTGGAGACTGCCGGCTTATTAGAAGAAATACGGTATATCAGGATTGAAAATTTTTGATAACTGGCTTTCAGAATAAAGATCAAAATTTTCTGTGAAATTATAATAACCCTACTACAAGTTTGTGCGCAATAGATCGCCCTTATCACGCTCTGCGTTTTGAGATATTACACACCTGGGTGATGCATTAATTTCGGAAAGTACCATCTATATTTTGTTCAAGTTCCAGGTGGCTGATATAGTCGAAAATATCATATTTTTTACCCGTTCGAAGCCGTCCTCTTTCCAAAAAAAATTCAGCCATCGTGTTCAGCGTGAAATTCTGCACAAAACGTGCAGTTTAGTACGCACGGCCTTTCCCGTCTTAAATATTTCCCTCAAAACTTAATTTGTAAATCTCAATGTGGTCAAAAAATATTGAATATGATTATTAACTTTATGGTTTTTAGTCTTGTGCTCAGGCTTAGGGTAGGTCAGCGTATGATTGGACCGACTCAAACATGTATTCCGAACTGCAAAAAAAGTAATAAAAAGTTTTTTTGAGTATGTCCTGCACCTAAGCAAAGCTTATGTATGAAAAAGTGTATCGAGTCGTTGTATCCAGTCGTAGGGCAGTCTGTGTTTGATTGCAAAGATGAATAAATAATCTTTTGTGATCGGTTGCTAAATTGATCGCAGAATTTGTTGCTATTGTAACAAACAATAGAAGTCGATACAAATCTAAAACGCATAGATTTGCACTAAATATTTTTTGTTTTGCCGCGAAAATGTTGAAGCTTAATTTTAGCGACAATTTCTTTTGATTCCGAGATCTAAGTTTATGAAACCGTGTATTTCAATGACCTCAAATTTTAGAATCTCCCTTGATTTCTTTATACTACAGAAACTTTTAAGAAAACCCTTACATGAAAACTCCCAGGTTTAACTCCCTCACAAGAGACCAACTTTTTAGAAGTCTTGTAATGATACAAAAATTTCTGCTAGAGGGCAGATGGTTACCGTCAGCTCCTTGAATAATATAAAACATTTTTATACAAGGGACCACAGGCACCTATCGGCGCCACTAATTTCAATGAGGGGCTATGACTTCATTCATAAAAATAGGTATATCCCCTATTAGAACTCATTTTTTTCGCCTGTTCTTTTTTTAAAACGGAAGCTGACATTCTGGGGAACACGATGGTATTAGCGACAAAAGTGATTTCGCTATCTGCGACCCGTTCTGGCCTTCGAAGTAAAAAAGCGTTAACCACCCACCCACACATGCCAAATACTATATAAGATCGTAAGTTAGTCTACCTTGCGCTTAAAAATTGATTGAACTGTGGTTCACCCCGTGCGTGGTGTGGTTTTCTTCCCCCAAAATTTTGCCCTACTGATGGAGAGTCACAAGATGGTCTACCTGGTGTCCATGTGATTTAGCATATCTCAAAGATATTACACAGAAGCTGAGAATGCGATGTCTCTTATGCATAGTAGGCTGTACCCCAAAATTTAAGACGAAATTTGTTAATAGGTTCATTTGTTAAGAGGTTCTAATTTTAGGAAAAGAAAAAATTATCCGCCTATTTGGTTACAAGGGACCACAGGCGCCTATCGGCGCCTCTATAGTATTTCGAAATTTCAATGAGGGGCTATGACTTCATTCATAAAAATAGGTATATCCCCTATTAGAACTCATTTTTTCGCCTGTTCTTTTTATAAAACGAAAGCTGACATTCTGGGGAACACGATGGTATTAGCGACAAAAGTGATTTCGCTATCTACGACCCGTTCTGGCCTTCGAAGTAAAAAAGCGTTACCCACTCACCCACACATGCCAAATACTATATAAGATTCAAAAAAATGTATCTATTTCAGTGAAATCTATTTCAGCATAAAAATACATTTTTTTTAACCAAACCATGAAATTTTCACACCATCGTGTGACATCATTATTTTATTCAAGCCCATAAAATCGGAAAAATGTGAGGTTGATCTCAAGATTTTGGGGTGTTAAACAGAATTTTGAAAAGCGAAATCGGTAGAGCTCGTTAAGGGTTTTGGAAGTCAGTGAAGTCCTATTTAAGAGGAAATGTGATACCACGGCTAGTTTATGAGCTTTGTTCAAAAAAATAGTGATTTTAGAGCAATTATGGACGATTTAAACAGATTGGAGCACTTAAGCTTGGTTTCTCGTATTGTGACTGAGTTAGAAAACCACTTTGGTAAGTATTCCTTTCTAATCATTCTATTTACCTAACCACAGAACTTTTTTCGTTTAAGGAATTGCCGAGAAAGATGTGGCTGAATTCATAATCGATCTCGCAAAAAAATCGAGATCATTTGATAAGTTCAAGAAGATGCTTTCGGAGCAAGGGTTGGATGATGGTGTATGCTATCTTCTTATATTTTCACTCACGTGCATTTGTAATTTTTGATTTCAGTTTGATGATTCTTTGATACAACACATTCTCCGCCTGGTTTTGAACATGGAGCAGAAGACAAACAAACGAGTGAAACCATCAGCAGTGACCACGATTCAGGATGAGAAGGAGTATTTGAAAGAAGTCCTGCCTGGGTTGGCATTGCCCAATACAAAACCAACAGCTACACTGGATCAGCTAGAAGGCTTGATGCCTAAGTGGAAAAAGGAACAAGTATGATTTTTGATAAGCTAATAAGAAGTTGAACTGTATCGACCTTTAGAATTTCAGGAGCAGAAAGAGGAAAAGAAGACCAAGCGTCACAGATCCAGATCTCCGGAGCATTCCAGTCGACATCACAGATCATCAAATGGCGACAGGTTTGTGTTTTCAGTTTCAGTTCCCATTTTTTAAATACAATTATATTTTAGACCGGGAAGGAAACATTCTAGAAGTCGATCACCTCGCCAACACAGAGACACAAAACCGAAAGGGAAACCGCAGCAAATGGATGTGAGTCAACTCAAAGTCAATACTATTCATGACGCGAAGATCAACAACTTGACTAATTTTGGAGCTTTCGCATCAGTATGTTTTAGTTCCTTATTATTTCAGCTGGTTATTCAATTTTCAGCTAGACGGATTTCGTCAGAAAGTGGAAGGTCTAATACACATTTCTCAGTTGAAAAACGAACGAGTGAACGCTGTGGCGGATGTGGTCAATAGAGGCCAAAGTGTGAAAGTCAAGGTTTGTTGGCTGTACTTACTTTTGTAATCGCTGACTTTGCGTTCTTCAGGTGACGAAAATAGATGGAACCAAGCTCTCTTTGTCAATGAAGGAGGTGGACCAGCAGTCTGGCGAAGATTTAAATCCCATTCAGCCGCCTGTAAATAGCAAGAATATGATCCTCTCTCGTGATGATATGGAGGCACCGTGGATGAATCCAGAAGGCTCTTATGAATCAACGTCTGCTTCTACTGCAGTTCCTTCTTCCAAGCGCACGAGACCTCGACTTTCTACACCGGAAAGGTGGGAGCTGAAACAGATGCAAGGAGGTGGTGCTTTATCTCAAATGGAGATGCCGGACTTCGATGAGCAGCTAGGTATTCTCAAAAATTATGATGGTCAGTATATTATTAGACTTTGATGAGGCTCTCTGAATAATCTACTTTTAGATGAAAGCGACGGAGAAGATGTGGAAATTGAGATCGCTGATGAGGAACCTGCTTTTCTGCGTGGTTACGGAAAGCATATGGTCGATTTAGAGCCAGTGAAAGTGGTATGTTCTTTCTTTTAGATGTAAGTGCCCACTCACCTCAGCCTAATATTTTAGGTAAAAAATCCAGATGGAAGTTTAGCACAAGCAGCTCTTATGCAAGGTGCACTCTCCAAAGAGCGCAGAGACACTAAAATACAGCAGCAGCGTGAAAAAGAGTCTGGTCGCGAGAGAGGGGTGGTTGGCAATACTGGCTCAAGGATGCACGACCCAATGGCACCAAGCAACAGTCGATCAGCAGCCGAGGGAGATGAAGGACCAAGTAATCAAAGAGCGAAAGTACTTTTTGAAACCTGGTCTTGGACATAATTTTACAAGTTTTTTTAGGATATGCCGGAATGGATGAAACACGTCACTGCTGGAGGAAAAGCAACCTACGGAAAAAGAACAAATTTGAGCATCAAAGAGCAACGAGAATCCCTGCCAATCTTTGCATTCAAGAGCAAGCTCATGCAGGCTATTCACGACAACAAGACTTTGATTGTGATTGGAGAGACAGGATCAGGAAAAACAACTCAAATGACGCAATACCTTGTTGAGGCTGGCTATGCTAATCGTGGAAGAATAGGATGTACTCAACCCAGGTGAGACCTGCAAAATGACATGGCTTACAAGATACTTATGCTAAGTTCTATTATTTAGGCGTGTGGCGGCAATGTCAGTGGCCAAGAGAGTGAGTGAAGAGTACGGTTGCCGTCTTGGTCAAGAAGTCGGTTACACAATTCGATTTGAAGACTGCACATGGTATGAATTTTTTATGGCAATGTAAGTTTCAGAGTCTGATACGAGCATATTTAGCCAAGACACAATACTGAAGTATATGACTGACGGAATGCTGCTGCGAGAATGTTTGCTGGATCCTGATCTGACTCAGTACTCATGCATCATGCTTGACGAAGCTCACGAAAGGTTTGCTGAATTTAGTGAGATTATTTTCAACGTTTCTTATTTACCACTTTTAGGACAATTAATACCGATGTGCTCTTTGGATTGTTGAAGGAAGCAGTAAAGAAACGGTCTGATCTCAAACTTATTGTGACTAGGTTAGTTACTTTAAATTACCTCCTTTGTTGTTCTAACAAATATTTTAGTGCGACACTTGAACAAGTGAAGTTCTCTGAGTACTTCGACAAAGCGCCAATTTTTCATATTCCTGGACGAACTTTCCCTGTAGAAATCTTGTATACAAAAGAGCCGGAAACGGATTATCTGGATGCAGCGCACAGTGAGTTTGTTTTTTTAATAACTGGCTTATACACGGTTAGTCAAAAAACCGCCCCATCTTAAAAAATTAGTGTACGTAATCCCTTGCCTGGCCGATTTCCGAATATTTTTCGGAAACCTCCACAGTGTGTTATTTTTCATATTATTATTATTAATATAGTTCAGAGTTTTTACTATGCAGACATAGTATTGCGGTTAAGTTTCAAAAACTTTTTAGTTTATGAAGCCTAAAGTTAGACCTAGGATGACTTCACATACGCACTTTTTGATAGTTCTAAAGTTACGGTTAGGTATCTCCTGAGCGGGCTTATACTTTAGTTAAGTTACAGAATAACATAAAAAATAAAAAACTGGGCGCATACATTATCCATTGGAGCCGAGCCTTCAGAAACAACGTAGATCTTTTTATACAAATTACCCATTGCTGAAAAATGTCAAGAAATACAAAATACGCGTGTTTTTATTAATATAGAAATAAAAAAATGTTTACGATATTTAGCGATTCAATATTACGATGCGACATTTTTGCCCCAAATTGTTGCGATTCAATATTTCGATATGTCGCATCGTGCACAACTCTAATCTCAAACAATAAATGTTATTTTCTATGATCCATCAAATATTTATTTACAAAAAGAGAGATGTTTACACACAAAACAAAGTAAATCAGATTTCAAAGGGGTTCGTCGCTTAAATATCCGTTTTCTTCGTCTGTAAATTATGGTTGAAAATGCCACAATTGATTCCTTCAAAAATATGCTTCCGACTCATATTATGCTGTCAACTGCCATTATACAGTCAACTTTCACTTTACAGTCAGATCTCGCTAGGCAGTCTACTCACAAACTTCAAAAACGTTTGATGTTGATTTGTTTAACTTTGATGAAAATTGTTATTTTTTTTATTGATAAAATGATTGTGATTCTTTTAACCGGTTATCCGATATTTAATGAAGTTGAAAAAATCAACCCTAGTTTTTTCACATATTTTGCAAGGTGTAGGTAATTTGACCCTCTAGGGGGGTGGGGCTTATATTGGAGGTGGGCCTTATATTAGAGGTGGCCCTATATTAGAGGTGGCCCTATATTAGAGGTGGCCCTATATTAGAGTGGCCCTATATTAGAGTGGGCCTTATATTTTCCAATCAAAATCTATGGGGGGGTGGCTAATACAGGTTATTCAAGAAATTGTAACACTTTCAAACTGCCATAACTTTTTATCGGCACGATTTCAAAATTTTGTAAACGCAGATCGACTCAGAATTTCATGGCAATTTTTGGCATATAACACGAAAAATTTTTTGCAAAAATTCGAAAATGCCTTGGTCCCCCTGTTGTCCATCCAAGGCCACCTACAGACCAGGAGCCAAACAACAGGGGACCAAGCAATCGTGGTTTTGACCTTATATACCAAAAAATTGCCATGAAATTCTGAGTCGATCTCGTTAAAAATGAAATCGTGCCGAAGTTATGGCAGTTTAGTGTTATTTCTTGAAGAGCCTTAGAGCGGCCTTTTATTAGAAAAATTACGGTAAATTTACTTACATCGTTTTTCGAAAATGGAGCTTTTTTTTTGACTAACCCTGTATAGCCAAGCAGCATTCTTTTTTTAGTAACCGTAATGCAAATTCACCTCACTGAACCAGCAGGCGATATTTTGTTATTTTTAACTGGACAGGTGGGTCTTTCTCAGTTTTATTACAATTTGTAAAAATTTATCTAAACTATTTGATAGGAGGAAATCGATACGTCATGTGAAGTCCTTTATGAAAGAATGAAGCAGTTAGGGCCTGACGTTCCGGATTTGATCATTTTGCCTGTTTACGGAGCCTTGCCTTCGGAAATGCAAACGCGAATTTTCGAGCCTGCCCCTCCGGGATCGAGGAAGGTCAGTTTCTTTGCTACTTTCTTTGTTTCCTTCTTTATCATATCCTGCTGACTAATTCAGGTTGTCATTGCTACGAATATTGCTGAAACATCTCTGACGATCGATGGCATTTACTACGTGGTGGATCCAGGCTTTGTGAAACAAAAGATTTACAACCCCAAGTCTGGGATGGACTCTCTTGTCGTAACGCCCATTTCTCAAGCTGCAGCAGCACAGCGAGCTGGTCGCGCTGGAAGAACAGGTCCTGGAAAATGTTACAGATTGTATACTGAAAGAGCATTCAGGTGTCTTTACTTCACTTTTGTTAGAAAATTATTCTAGTTCAATCCTATCCACTTTAGAGATGAGATGTTACCAACGCCGGTTCCTGAGATTCAAAGAACAAATTTAGCTGCTACGTTACTGCAGCTTAAGGCAATGGGAATCAATAATCTGCTGGAATTTGATTTTATGGACGCACCTCCAGTGGAAGCGATGCTAACTGCTTTATCGCAGTTATATCAGGTTGGTGCTGGCATTTGTTTTACTGGCGTGTGATTTAAACATTTAATTTTAAGCTGTCTGCGTTGGATGAAGACGGGTTGTTGACTAGACTTGGAAGAAGGGTGTGTAAAACTATTTGAATTAGATATTTTGCTAGCTATTTTACCAAAAATATTTTAGATGGCCGAGTTTCCGCTGGAACCTTCCCTTTCAAAGCTATTGATCGTTGCTGTGGACTTAGGCTGTGCTGATGACGTGTTGACCATTGTATCCATGCTCTCGGTTCAAAATGTGTTTTACAGACCAAAGGTAGAATTCTTGTATCTTACCTTTTCATAGTGTAATCCAATATATCCATTTAGGAGAAGCAGGAATTGGCTGATGAGAAAAAGTCAAAGTTTCACCAGCCTGAGGGGGATCATTGCACTTTACTGGCTGTCTTTAATTCCTGGAAAAACCATCACTTCTCTCAGTCTTGGTGTTTTGAAAACTTTGTTCAAGTTAGGTCTCTCAAGCGATCACAGGTTGGTTGAAGTTTTTAGTTGCGGCAAACTTATTCACCTTATCCTTAAAGGATATTCGTAAGCAGTTGATGAGTATCATGGATCGGCATAAGCTGGAGATTAGCAGTTGTGGAAGAGATGTGAGAATTTTTATCAACAGTATTTGTCTGAATCTTAAGATTTAGGTTCAACGGGTTCAGAAGGCGATTTGCTCTGGGTTTTTCCGAAATGCAGCTAAGCGAGATCCGCAGGAAGGCTACAGGTGGGTTTGAGTTGACTGCATCCTTAACTTCTGTACTGACCCAATTCATTACAGGACACTTGTTGATGGTCAAACCGTATACATCCATCCTTCTAGCTCTCTCTTCCAGAATCAGCCTGAGTGGGTGGTTTACCATGAGCTTGTAATGACAACAAAAGAATACATGAGGGAAGTGACAGTAATTGATCCCAAGTGGCTTATCGAATTTGCGCCTTCATTCTTCAAGATGGCTGACAACACAAAACTCTCCACCTTCAAAAAGAACCAGAAGATTGATCCGCTGTTCAATAAATATGAGGACGCTAATGCATGGAGACTCAGTCGGCTCAAGAAGAAGATTTACAATCCGAATCGTTAAATCTCTAGAAATAACATTGTTATTGCCAGATATGTTGTATGTTGTTGTAATCATTGTGTGTTTGGGAATAAAGAGCCATTTAAATTGGTAATTAGAATTCACAATATTTTTTTCACTTTTCGGTGTGGAGTCGATCGCTTTCGTTACAACTCATTTGCGCAAAACTCATTTGGGCACCCTTATTTGGGCACACTTGCTCTCTGAGCTCTTCCTAGTTGATATCGGACTTCCTCATAAGTTGGAAACTTCATTGCGACTGACGATGGATCCGTGACATTTTCGTGCTTCTTCTTAGACTCTTCAAGGGCAAGCTTTTCCTACTAAAAAATACTGGCTAACCCAATATTGTCATGTAAAGCTAAGTCCCTTCTCAAACGTAGCTATAGGTAAGGGAACGTCCATAAATTATGTCAAACTGACAGCCCGGTTTTGGGGACCCCACCCCCTGTCAGAAGATGTCAGAATGGGCGGAAGACACCCAAACCCCTATTAAAATCTGACAGTTTTCTGACACAACTTTAGACTTCCAAATTTTACATTAAATTTTACATATAATGTTTAATAATCTAAGAACTCAACAATCATTCAGAAAATTTACAAAATTGTTTTCAAAAGGTGTTTTTATATTATAGTTGCATACTGAAATTTCAATAGCATACAAAATAGTTTTTTCGTAAATATGTGTTAGCTTGGTCTTGAGTCACTCATTCGCCTCTTCTTTTTCTGAGGCCTTGTTTTTTTGATGCTTGAGACCATTTCATTGGCCGAAAGGATATCCAACTTTCGGAGCTTCAGGTATTGGTTCATAAAGTAGAATGCAGATATGGGCACTATCACAGTAAGCCCATAAAAATGCATCTACGATGGTGATGTTGTCGTCAATCAAAGAGTTGCTGGCAGGAGTAGGAGGAAGTGTGGCTGCGGGAACGGGGGGCGGAGGAGGAGGAGTTAACTGCTGGAACAAACTGCTTAACTGCAAAACTTCCAAATTTCCTACCATCATTTCTCCCTGCGCTTATCCCATGTGTTTTTGACGCAAGAAGACCAAGAGTAGCTGAAGAGGGTGATGAAAAACCTGAATTTGGAGATTTGGCAGACAGACTCGCACTCAGCAGCTGCTTTTCTGAACCCATTTGCTTTGATCAGTACTGCCCAACTATGAAAGGCAAGTACGAGAAAATGATGTGTAAGCATTGTCGGCTTTATATGTCTAGCGTCAAACGGAAAAATGCACATGAAAAGGCTTGCCAAGAATTTGAAATAGATTTCATGGATTTCCAGGATCCTGAAGAAACCGTCATTGAAGACGAAGTAGATTTGGCTGAGGAAATGAGGCAAGTGCGAGCCCTTCAAGAAAACTATCAAGAATTAGAAATGGAAAACTTAAAATATGAGCCACAATAAAATATGGACTATATGTTTTATTCTTATTTTGCTATAAATACATTTATTTTTTATATAACGTGCAAAACAGATAAACAAATACACAAAAAATTGGTCAAAATTTTCAAAACTGATTTAAACTATTCAAGAAAATTTTCTGTGAAATCTGACATTCCTGTCAGAAAAAAGACCATTTACCCCCCACCCCCCTCTGTCAGATTTTGTCAGATTGGGCTGGGCCGCAAAAACTGCAAGAGGGAAATCGGCTTCCTAAATGGGACCATTTTCGAATCGGCTTAAATAAGTCTGAAAGAAGTTAGTCGTTTTACTTTATCTATAGCCTTTTTATGGTATTTATATTTGAGATTTTCCTTTTTTCCTACTATTGGGTACATGATATGGCTACAGACAAGGTTCTGGAAAGAGAATTTTGTTTAATGTGAATAAAATGGCTAAAAGTTATCTTAATTAATTTTGATTTTTGTTTGTTTAAATTTAAAAAAAAATCGAAAAAATTTGAAAAAAGAGGGGTGGCCCAGCCGAAGGAGTACCATTTTCAGCATTAACAATTAGCTCAGCATAATTTATCGCGGACATCTTTGTTTTCTCAAAATTTTGTGTATAACCAAAATTAGTCTGTAGTCGGAGGAAATTAGAGGAAATACCGGATACAGTATATCCGCGAAGCATCGACTTTCTCAGGCATCTCTTTTGCTTTCTCAGGTATTTCAGATTTTTTGTTGCTAAAAGTGTGTTTTTATTATTAAAAACCACAACTCTCAATTTACCCCAAATTTGACCATATAATAGATAATAGAACAAAATGGATTAGGCTATTTTAATATGATAGCGATTTACTTGCGTTTGCTATAATTAGTTACTTTTCTGAATGCAATTTTTGTCTGGTGTTCCTCTTCTATCTTTTTTAGGGCTCTGGCTCTAGGTAAATTCATCGACCGGTAAATTCATCGACCATATTCATCGACCGGTAAATTCATCGACCAGTAAATTCATCGACCAGCAAACTCATCGACCGCAAAACTCAAATTTAATTCTTCTCGTAATGTAACATTGAAAAATTTTATTTTGAAAAAATTTAATTGAAATTTAACTTAGAACATGAGCTGATGTCATTCAATTCATTTGTTAAGTTTGTCGGTTTGCTGGCATACATATTTTGTGTGTCTTTGCTTTTCTGTCATTTTATTTTGGTTGCTATACTTATATACGTTCGGTGTATTAATTTGTTTCTTTTTTAGCTTACAATGGAAGTCATCTCGTCAGAAAGAAACAGATCTATGGTGCATTTCGGTGAATTCCTTTATTGGCGTGAACGTGAAAAGCGTGGAAGAACATATTGGCGGTGCGTATTCTTTCGAGCTGGCGAAGATGGAAGCAAGAGTTTGAGATGTCCAGGTAAATTTTTTTATGTTTCTTATGTAGAAATCGGGCTCAGAGCCTTGAATTCCACAATTTAGAGTCCGAATTATGTGTGTGTATGAGTTGCGTTGAAATTCCGTTTTTATTGTTTTACGATTATTTATCATGTTTAGTTTTCTGCCGGAAAAATGGAGCGTTAATTTTTTGGTGAAAAGTGATGAACCTAGAACCAACAACAGTATCGAAGCGTTTAACGGTCAGCTGAGCAGGTCTATGGCGGCATCTCACCCTACGATTTGGAAATTTATTGTCGGTCTTCGTTCAGAAGTGTCACTAGCGCAACTTAGGATGTATCAAAGCAAACAAACGGATGGGATTGCGGTGTCTTCTTGTGCTGCTTCGCAGAGTGCTTGTCTCGTATTGCCGCCTTCGATTTCTCACAGGATGTAATGAATGATTGCAGAAAAAAGATGCTTCTTTCTCTTGAGACTGGATTGTTGTCGTTTGATTTCGTTTGAATGTATTATTGTTATGTTTATATTTTCCTTGAATAGAAGTGTTAAAAACGATCCGAGAGTGTTAAGACCAAATAGTTGTGGAAGTTGTAGTCGTTTTGTAGAATGTTATGTACATAATTTCAGTGTTACATTACGAGAAGAATTAAATTTGAGTTTCGCGGTCGATGAATTTACCGGTCGATGAATATGGTCGATGAATTTACCGGTCGATGAATTTACCGACGCCCCTTTTTTAGTGAGCAAGTGAAAATTTATTGATCTTTCCTTCAATTATATCACCTCGCACTAAAGATTAGTGTTCGCAGTATATTTTCAGCGACGAGACTCGAACATGAATGTCAGTTACACTAAAAAATAGTTTACAGCTTTTACTTTGATCAATTTTATAGACTTTGGCTAAAGTGCCTTATATGTCGTCCTCTCAAAACTCATTTTAACAACATATTCGTGTTTATCATGCCGTAATTAGGCTAGAAAACACGTTTTTCAGAGGAGACGACATTTATTTTTCAAAATTTTTTCTTCTTCGAAAATCACATTTTTGGGATTTTTTGTCATAGTCTTTTCTCTCTTTTTACAAGCATCCAATCCACATGGCTGGCCTACCGCATGCAAAAGCGGGGCTATGCCAGGGTCTTGTACCCTTGACATAGCCGTTTCGAGAGTTTTGATCTCGAAGGGGAGTTGCTAGGGGCCCGACTCAACTCCAAGTTCCAAGCCCCCTACGCCCCCGGAGGGGGCTTGGAGACTTAGGAGTTAGAGTCGTAGTGAAGTCAAGATAAAGATTTAATCTGAAACTTTTCCTACTCCCCTTAATTTGTTGACCCATTTCTCCATGAGATGAAGGCTGACTTCTACTTCTGAACATTCTTCTTCCATTTGGCTTGACTGATCCGATATTTTGTATGGACAGGTAGCTCGATTGCTCGATGTGACAGCTTAAAGAAGAACAGAAATTTTATGAAAGACGGCTTTGATTTACCCTAGACTCTCGCCACCTTTTTTTATTGATAATAGCACTACATTCAGCTTCTTTACAACTGTTGTACCCTTGACATAGCCGTTTCGAGAGATTTATAAAAGCGACGATCTATAAAAGCGACGATCTATAAAAGCGACGATCTTATTTGTGAGCTTTCTAGCATCAAGTAACGTATCAAACCAGCCACCATATTGCTTGCTCTTCCAGGCGACAACTTCATCATACTCAGGATCAAAAGTTTCCTGAAAAAGCAAGTGAGCAGAAAGTTACCTTAGCTCTTCTAGATCGCTATCACTCATTTCGAAAACCTTAAATACGATGAATATTTCTTAGTCAACACGAAAAATAATATACAGTAGTCGTTCCATATATTATAGCCATCAAATATGGTGTGTGTTTTTTACGATACCAAGGGGCTATACTATATCGAGGGTTGACTAAAAGGCCCCATAAATTGTAATTAATAAAAGCGATAAAATATTTTAACGCTTGCGATAAAAATTTTAACGCTTTTTAGTTTTTTTAACGCTTTTGATTAACTACACAAAAATTAAATATGAAAACACTAGGATTGGAACTGTTTGAACCTGTGAGCATGCCTCAGTCCCTCAAGGTAATTCCAAATCGGCCCAAAATGCCGTGGTCCCCTCCCTGGTTTATGGAAACTTTAAAAAAAAATGAATTTAGCTTGATTAAGTCTGTTATAAGAATATGGAATATTCATAATTGGAAATGTTGCGTTTGCAAAATTTAACGTCAAAAAAAATTTATTAGGAGAATTCCCTGTTCTGGAGAATTCCTCGTATGGCGATGTGTTCATTTGGAGAATTCTTTGTTGGAATCAGGGTTGTCAAAACATGTTAAAAATAGGGTGGTGCACGGTCGCTTAACCGAACCAGTTTTTTGCCCGATTAATCGAAACCGAAAACCGGGTAGGAAAAAATGCGGTTAACCGAAAACCGGGTACAACAAAATTCCGGTTAATTTACGACAAAAATAACCGAAACCTAGTTTTTTTTCCGGTTAACCGACCGAAGGGAAACTAAAAAACCGTAACCGAAAACCGGGTACGCCGAAATGCGGTTAACCGAAAACCGGGTAGTGATAAATTAACCGTAACCGCACCACCCTAGTTAAAAAGTTAAAATCTCTATAAAATTTCTTGGCGTTTTGTGAAATAGCAAATCTATTCAACTTCTTTAAAATCTCTATAAATCTTCTATAAAATTTTTATAGAAGTTTTATAGAGATTTTATAGAACTACTATTGAAATTACGACTTCGCTTTTTTTATCAAGTTAACAGACCGTTATAGGCTATATCATACCAGAAATGCATTCCAGCGCTTCAGATGACCAGTTCAGTGTGGACTCGCATGGGGAGAAGAGAGACAGACGTTCAAAAGTTGTTTACAGCTGCTGTTTGTTCATAATAATTTTCTGTTTACAGGTTGTTTTCAATTCGCAACTGCATACCACAGCAAGATGGTTGAAAAGCAAACTATTCGGCTATAGATTTGATCTTCTTCTGGAAGGCGAACTAATGAAACAAATCGCTGAACTAATACATTTGAGATCTCTTTACATGAAAGAATTTAAGTGATAATTCATTTGTCAATTTACTCTTGTTATCGCGGTGGTCAATAAAATAAAAAAGTCATATTCGGGCCTTGCAATTTAGACAGATAAATTTTTTACGACAGGCGGTCGCTATTGATATGACTATTTTTTTTTATTTTCATGTCCTTCCATCTTTTCCGATATCTAAGTTTTTGCCTCAAAATAGATGCCATTTACCTGAAAAGAGCGTCTTATACGTAATCGAAAGGTATCGTCAAACCTCTAATAATTTAATTCCATGAAAGTGATAAAATCTATTTAATATGGTTTTACGGTACATACTGTCTGAAACAAAACAAAAGGTGCTCAGAAGAAGTCAGAAAACCTGCTTAAAACCCTAGAAATCATGACTAGAAACCTTATTAGGCAGTAATTTGATTAGAAACCTGATAAGGTGGTACGAAAAACTTTTATACAAAAAAGACTTGTTTAGGGCTTCGATATTGTTGTAATTGTGATTCCGTGTGTGTCATACGGTTCACCCTCCTTTCCGCAAAACTCCTTTCCGCAAACTCCTTTCCGCAAACTCCTTTCCGCAAAACTCCTATCCGCAAAACTCTTTTCCGCAAAAAATTTTTAAATAAGGTTTTTGGTCAATATTTTATCTAAATTATTTCACTTTTCTTTCTTCTGCAGTTCTGCTGGCTGATTCATGTGCCAACCTAACCAAGTGGTCGTCCATTTGGTGTAAATATATTTTTTATGATTTTCGGTTTCTGAACTTGATTTAAAAAACCCGATTTTTGCGCTAATTCAAGCATTTTACCGTGTAACATCTATTAATAGATCCAGGTCTATTATTTTTCAACACTCTTGAAATCTGGAAAATTTTGGGTCGATCTCGAGATTTTTAGGTGTGAACCCGAAATTTAAAAAGCAGAATCGCTAGAGCCCGTGGTAGTTAAGAAAATGCAATGTAAGGTTTGCCAAATGTTCATTCTCAGCTGAGATATAAATGTTTAAAGTCGAGGGTGTCTATCATTATAGGAGGGTCAATTGGCTAAATTCTAGTATACCCCTTCAGTTCAGTATATTCAGTCAAATTAGCTTAGGACCAAGGCAACTTTTTTGAATTTAAAATTTACAAAAAAAAGTTGCCTTGGTCTAAGCTAATTTGACTGAAGGGGGTATACTGCACTTAGTATGTGCCGTCAATAGCCCAAGAAGGATATCTTCGAAGAAGACCAATACCAATTTCAGAAAGGAACGTAAACATAGACAATATAAAATTGAAATAATTTAGATAAAATATTGACCAAAAATCTTATTTAAAATTTTTTTTGCGGAAAAGAGTTTTGCGGAAAGGAGTTTGCGGAAAGGAGTTTGCGGAAAGGAGTTTGCGGAAAGGAGTTTGCGGAAAGGAGTTTGCGGAAAGGAGTTTGCGGAAAGGAGTTTGCGGAAAGGAGTTTTGCGGAAAGGAGGGTGAACCGTGTCATACATCATTCAAGGCAAACTATAGTCAAACTATTGTCAGAAGTCAAGACCAGAATTTCAATAGTAGTTCTATAAAATTTTTATAGTAGTTTTATAGAGATTTTATAGAAGTTGAATAGAAGTTCAATTTCATAATTCTCGTTTGAATTTTATAGAGATTTTAACTTTTTAACATGTTTTGACAACCCTGGTTGGAATTAACTGTTTGCAGAATTCCTCATTTTGAAATTTTTTCGTCGGAAGTTGTGTCCCACCCATATACTGTCAATATTTTTTTATTATTTTGATGTAATAAAAAATAAAGAGAAATTCAGAGATTTAATCTTATATCTTGCTGACAACTGGAAGAGAAATTACTGAATTCTCGCCAGAACCTTCCAAAAGCTCTGAATCATCTGCCGAACCTTCTTCGAGTTCTGTGCCAGAAAAATCTTGACTCTCCCTAGATCCCTCTAATAGATCATCTGCTCAAAAAATAGTTAATTTATTAACACGAGAAAGGCGAGACGTGAGTTTTGTTGATTTTAGCGCAGAATTTCATGTCTAGTATGATAGTGCGTCAAGGGCGATTGTTGCGATTTCATTCCATTCTTAAATTAAAGTTTTAACTTTTTTGTTGAGAGGAAGTCAATAATTAAAAATACAATACCGTTGACAAATGGCCGACCCAGAATTCAATGGGGTCTATAGGGTTCTCCACGGTTGTAGAATGTATTTGACGCATCGACTAATCTTCAACAACATAGGGGATTCCTCGATGACTTCAGTGTTGCGCGCTTCCATTTGCTTCAAAATGTTGATGAGGCTCACTTCCGGCAAAGAATTTTCGCCTTCATTGCATCGAGATCCTTATTGAAATGACGATTCAAAATGGACATCAAGCCTCCATGGGAAGAGGGAGTCTGAAATTATCTTTAAGAGTGAGATTCCAGTTCAATTTAATCAAGCCTACCTCGTACTTTGCATCCTATACTTGCATGAGCTTGCGCATCTCAGGGCTTGTGAAGACATCGATAGACAGACATGTGCTCGTTGTGGATTTCTTGCTTAGTAGAGAGGGACAATTCCGGCACTTGTAGAAGACACGCTTTAAAAGTTAATGCCAAGTTTCGAAATCCGCTCCAACACAATCAACTTTTAAATTTTAAGAGTACCACGCTGAATATGATACCGGTGTCAGAATGAATGGTTTTTCTTGACTTTACTTATGAAAACAGATTATTCTTTTTCTTATTCGAAAGCTGGATTCCTGGCGGTCATTTTGGTGTATTATGAGTGTAGGTGTGGTAGGACAAGCAGGCCGTACCACTTGAAAAACTGTTGGTATCCAGCTGTATTTCGACCATGCACAACTTGCTACCTCCCGGACCTTTTTTCACCTACTTCGTCAATGAAGCGAAAGCAACCCGCACCATCGTGCTCAGCATGAAATTCTGCGCTAAAATCAACAAAACTTACAACAAATAATTTAATAAATTATTCAAAAAATAATTTATTAAATTTTTTAAAGTCATAAATTTGACCGCACTAAGCAAGCAAAAAGTTTAAGATTAATTATGTACTTCTGTCAGGAATTTTTGATAATGTCAAAATTATTTGATTCACACTAGCTGAAACCCACCAGAGCTCTCTACTAATTCAGCTGAACCGCTTCCTTCTTCTTGTCCAGATCCTTCGAGTGCAGAGCCAGACCCACTATTAATATCATGCAAAATTGGGGAACCTTGTAGATTAGGTAAAAGTTGGTCGTCTCGCAGAGGAGAGGCCAGCATTGGATGAGCCGAAAGTTTGTCTATCGGTGAAACAATGTGTGTTAAGATGGGTTTCAAATTAAGAATAAAATAATTAATAAGTGTAATTTTAGCAATAGCACTTGAAAGCATTGGATTAGCAAGTTGATATCACAATTATTTGAGGTACTCGAATATTGAGACAGGAGAAAATGAGAAAATAAATGGAAATTCGTGGTAGCAATTAATACAACACCAATGAATCATTACATAAGCCTGCTTTTTGGTTTGCTTGGTAAAAAATGATTCGATGTTTTTGGAACAAAAAGAAAATCCATTATCGATAATTTTTAGAATGTAAACTAGTAATGAAAGATTTGTCAAGGGATTTTTTAATAAATTCGTATTTTCGGACTGCTTGAAAAAAATTTGGAAGATTTTTTTCTAAAAACCAACGTTTCAGATAATTAGATTTTAAAAAATCCGATCTTCAAAAAATTCAACACCGAAAGAGACCATCCGCTGAGACCATTTATATGTTGAAAAATCTATGATCGAAAGTGACATTGCGTTTGAGGTGTAACAACAACTGGATGCAACTTATGACTGAATACAACGACTGGATACACAAAAAATCATTTTTGTGAGATAAGTCGTATTACTGCCCAAATTATAGCAAAAAATTTCAAAAAAGTGTGTTAGGCGATTCTTGGAAATGCCCCACCTAATTATTTTTTTAACACGGGAAAGGCCGTGTGCACCAAACTATGCGTTTTGTGCTACCCCAAATAGTGTACTTTAGCCATTTTCGGCTATTTCTATACTTGAGAAAAATATAGGCGGTACTCTCTGAAATGAACGCACCATCTAGGTGTGTAATATCTCAAACGCGGGACCTGACCAGGGCTATCTATTGCGCACAAACTTGTAGCAGTTTGATTTTAATTTTACAAAAATTTTTGATCTTACTTCTCAAAGCCAGTTTTCGGAAATTTTTCCACTTGAGACAATAAACATTCAAATATGTCAAGATTAAAAATTTTCGAAAACTGGCTTTCAGAATAAAGATCAAAAATTTTCTGTGAAATTATAATAACTCTACTACAGTCAACCCTCGTTAATCCGCCACCCTCGATAATCCGCCACCATAGGGCCGGTCCCAAAAAAGCTAAAGTTAAGTAAAGGTAGGGTAATCGCACCTCGATAATCCGCCACCCTAGGGCCGGTCCCAAAAAAGCTAAAGTTAAGTAAAGGTAGGGTAATCGCACTCGATAATCCGCCACCCTAGGCCGGTCCCAAAAGCTAAAGTTAAGTAAAGGTAGGGTAATCGCACCTCGATAATCCGCCACCCTAGGGCCGGTCCCAAAAAGCTAAAGTTAAGTAAAGGTAGGGTAATCGCACTCGATAATCCGCCACCCTGAGGCCGGTCCCAAAAGCTAAAGTTAAGTAAAGGTAGGGTAATCGCACCTCGATAATCCGCCACCCTAGGGCCGGTCCCAAAAAAGCTAAAGTTAAGTAAAGGTAGGGTAATCGCACCTCGATAATCCGCCACCCTAGGGCCGGTCCCAAAAAGCTAAAGTTAAGTAAAGGTAGGGTAATCGCACTCGATAATCCGCCACCCTAGGGCCGGTCCCAAAAAGCTAAAGTTAAGTAAAGGTAGGTAATCGCACTCGATAATCCGCCACCCTAGGCCGGTCCCAAAAAGCTAAAGTTAAGTAAAGGTAGGGTAATCGCACCTCGATAATCCGCCACCCTAGGCCGGTCCCAAAAGCTAAAGTTAGGTAAAGGTAGGGTAATCGCACCTCGATAATCCGCCACCCTAAAAAAAAAAGCTAAAGTAGGGTAATCGCACCTCGATAATCCGCCACCCTGAGGCCGGTCCCTAGGGGTGGCGGATTAACGAGGGTTGACTGTACAAGTTTGTGCGCAATAGATTGCCCTTATTATGCCCTGCATTTTGAGATATTACACACCTGGGTGATACATTAATTTCGGAGAGTACCACCTATATTTTGCTTAGCGTCCTCTTTCCAAAAAAATTTTCAGCCATCGTGTTCAGCGTGAAATTCTGCACAAAACGCGCAGTTTAGTACGCACGACCTTTCCCGTGTTAAATATTTCCATCAAAACTTAATTTGTAAATCTCAATGTGGTCAAAAAATATTGAAAATGATTATTAGCTTTATGGTTTTTAGTCTTGTGCTCAGGCTTAGGGTAGGTCAGCGTATGATTGGACCGACTCAAACATGTATTCCGAACTGCAAAAAAGTAATAAAAGGTTTTTTTGAGTATGTCCTGCACCTAAGCAAAGCTTATGTATGAAGAAGTGTCCAGTCGTAGGGCAGTCTGTGTTTGATTGCAAGGATGAATAAATAATCTTTTGTGATTGGTTGCTAAATTGATCACAGAATTTGTTGTTATTGGCATTCAGCACACTTCTGTTTCTGGAAACGGAAACGGGGAAAAAACGGTTTCCAGAAACCGTTTTCAGGTAATTGAAATGAAAACGGAAACAAAATCGTTTCTTGAAACGAAAAACACGTTTTCGTGTAACCGTTTCACATTTTCGTTTCCGAAGCTGAAACGGAAACGATTTGGCCCGTTTCAGTCCCGTTTCTTGAAACGAAATTAATAAGGAAATCGCTGCAACAGGGCCTCTTGCAGCGAAATTACTCGAAAGAAACGCGTTTCCGGTGAAAATGAAACCGTTTGTCAAACCGTTTCGTGAACACGAAACGGTTTGACGAAACTGATTTATACATACCATGTGACCGAAAAGTTCCCGGACAAAGTTTAAAGCCAATTTTTTCAGTAAAATAAGGACATAAATGCATTTTTTTGGTATCATCAGAAAGCCCTTGTTCTCCTCTCTTGAATAGTGTATCGCTTGTCGTTTTATGTCAATAAATTCCATGCTTTAGAATGTCCGATCTGAGAGCAGGCATTGTGCGACTTTGGGAAGAAGGGAAGAAGCAAAGTGAGATCGCTCGTGATATGAATGTTCCAAAGCAAACAGTTTCGGATGCCATCAAGCGATTTCGTGAAACAGGCCGCAATGAAGACAGAGCAGCTGTTTCACGAAATCGCTTGATGGAGGTCCTCTATTCAGGTAGTTGCACTCAGAAGAATTCGAACCAGCAACCTCGGGCATGAGTATATGAAGCACTAAGCCACACCTTTTCCCTTTTCAGCATCGCTCAGAACCCACTCCGGAGTGGCCAAAAGCCAAAAATTACTGGTTTTTGGGAGTTCACTAAAGGGGGTAAACTTTTTACGAAAAAGCGATCTAGCGGATCAGAATTCCGGTCCGATGGTTTTAATCGCTCAGAATTCGACAATTATCCATTCTAAACCACGTCAAATCACACAATTCCAAACGATAAAGCCCATCAAACCGGAATTCTGATCTGCTAGATTGCTTTTTCGTAAAAAGTTTACCCTCCTTTAGTAAACTCCCAAAAACCAGTAATTTTTGAATTCCAGCTACTTCAGAGTGGGTTCAGAGCGATTCTAAACGGGGGGGAGGGGGTGTGCTTTCAACTTCGTATAATCATAATTGAGGTTTCTGGTTCGAACCACACTGGGTGCACACCTTACTTTTTTACTATACTTTTAATCAGTTAACTGCGTGCTATATGTAAGAATGATTGAGGAATTGACTGGAATCATCTCTAAAATTGTTTTTCTGTCGAAAATCTCAAAAATGAACGCTCTATAATCAGTGTTTGGACCTCGTACTCGTTCTTCGTACTCGTACTCATACTCGTACTACGAGTACGAAGTACGAGAAGAAATTTTAGTGGTACGAGAGGTACGAGTACGAGGTACGAGGTTGCTTTTATCCAGCAGTGACGTGTTTCATCCATTCCGGCATATCCTAAAAAAAGTTGTAAAATTATGTCCAGGACCAGGTTTCAAAAAAAATTCCAGACAGATGGTCTTTTTCCAATTGCTTGTTGGAATTGTAATTCTGCAGCACTTTCTGGCCTGCTGAAGACAAACAATGCTATGGAGGGATGGAATAAAGGATTTAATGCTTGTTTTCGTAAGGCCCACATGTCTCTCAGCCAATTTATTATCCGACTGAAGGCGGAAGAAGAGAAGACAAGACAGATTGTGGTCAGGTATGCTTAGATGAATATTACGGAACCTAAATCTATTGAGCACTGAGATATTTCTAGAGCGATAGTCAATCCTGCATAAATACTTCGCCAAGCTCGCACACCTGAATATGTGAGGCGAGAAGCAAATTTAAAAATTGTTGGTAGAAGAGTACCAGCCAAGTCGAAAAATAGAATTTCTCAAAGCCGTGCAGCATCATTCGGCCAAGTTCCCTTTTGTCCGACAAAATGATATAGATCAAGAAGCAGATAATAAAAACTTTGTTGAAATGTAAAAATTTGGATTCAGTGTGTTTGTGTCAACATGGCTACTACCAATATAATTCTTTTCAATAACTGAAGTGTCGTTTTTGAATCAAATTTTTTTAATACTGTGGCACTAATATAATAAGTAATTTTTGAAATTGGTGCCGAAATGAGGGTGCAAATGAGTAGTAATCGTAACTTTTATTACCGTTTGTTTTGCATACTTTGTTGTGATTGATTCGGTTAGTCTTGGGCACAGTGGCCTATTGAAGGAAGTATAGTAGCCTTGATTTTCAGCATTAACAATTAGCTCAGCATCTTTGTTTTCTCAAAATTTTGTGTATAACCAAAATTAGTCTGTAGTCGGAGGGGAGAAATTAGGAGAGGAGTTAATGATAATTCGATTGTAGCATGGTGAAGGGTGAAGTAATTAGAGGAAATACCGGATACAGTATATCCGCGAAGCATCGACTTTCTCAGGCATCTCTTTTGCTTACTCAGGTATTTCAGATTTTTTGTTGCTAAAAGTGTGCTTTTATTATTAAAAACCACAACTCTCGATTTACCCCAAATTTGACCATATAATAGATAATAGAACAAAATGGATTAGGCTATTTTAATATGATAGCGATTTACTTGCGTTTGCTATAATTAGTTACTTTTCTGAATGCAATTTTTGTCTGGTGTTCCTCTTTTCTCTTTTTTAGTGAGCAAGTGTGAAAATTTATTGATCTTTCCTTCAATTATATCACCTCGCACTAAAGATTAGTGCTCGCAGTATATTTTCAGCGACGAGACTCGAACATGAATGTCAGTTACACTAAAAAATAGTTCCCAGCTTTTACTTTGATCAACTTTATAGGCTTTTTTATTTGATTTTAAAACTTTTTCCTCGTTAAAATTTTTATTGGCTCAATGTATTTGGAACTTATTACCATGTTTTTAGCAAAGAGGAAGGATCGGATTTCACGATTTTGTAGAATTTTATGATCATATTTAATGAAAGTTCACAAAAATAAACTCGCGATTTTAATTTTATGCTTATATTTTCGGCTAAGTTTCGGTATACACCCCCAGTCAAGTTCGGTATACCCCCAGTCAAGTTCGGTATACACCCCAGTCAAGTTCGGTATACACCCCCAGTCAAGTTCGGTATACACCCCCCAGTTTACCTTGGTCCCCACGCTGATTTTTTTCAAAAAAAATTTTTTGGTTTTTGTATGATAAAACAGTGTTCAAAGATTCGAAAAAAATATTGAAAAAAAATCAGCTTGGGGGACCAAAGTAAACTGGGGGGTGTATACCGAACTTGACTGGGGGGTGTATACCGAACTTGACTGGGGTGTATACCGAACTTGACTGGGGGGTGTATACCGAAATTGCTCCATATTTTCATATATATTTTTTTCTGCGAGAAATACAGAAGATTGTCGATCAACAAAAGCTTTAATTAAATGTATAAAATGTATTTTGGGTAAATTTCTAATTCCGTGGGTTCATCCTTTCTATAAATACAAATGATTGACTTTTCAGTAACCTTTGTAAAGTACAATTTGGTCATTTTCCGTCAAAAGGTGCCATTTTATCCAGTTCTCGTTGAGATTTAATCACTAAAAACAAAGATTTTGACGTAAAATCTCAAAATTTCTAAAGATTTAGGGTGCCAAATAAAGTACAAATCTTTAAATAAAGGACATATGAGAACCCTGCAATAAAATGACCCTTTTTACTCGAAAAATGGTAAAAATGACTTTTTTCACCCTATTGTCTTTTTTTATTTTGAAATCCATTCCTTGTGCTAGACTAACACTGCTAGTCCAATTATGGTTTCAAAAAGTTCAGCCCGAATTTCTGCTTAGAGCTATTATTTTGCTTTCAGCATTGCAAAGCAACAAGCAAGACTCTTCTATTAAAAAAAAGTCTCTACAAAATTTTGCAAATGAAAAACAAAATAAATATTTACTCGGGGAGAATAATAACTAGAATTTAGCAGGTTCTTCACGCTTATTTCCAAAGCTTCCTTTCCTTACCTCTCTTGTTGTTAGCAATTGTATTTTGGATGACTGATCCACTTCATATCGAATGACTAGTGCGAGATTAACACTATTTTTTAAAGTTCGACTTAATAAATTGCTTCCAATAATTTTTTCATTTTTCTGTTCTTTTCCTGTGTCCAACTTATTACCGTATTTCCCCTAATAGAAAGACATGTCCTTCTACCCGGTGGCGCAAAAAAAATCGGAAAAAAATTAAAAAATCGGGCATGATCGATTCCCGATTTTTGGGTGGCAAGCCCCGAGAACCTCCATGTATTCAGCCAGTTTTAGACACGAAAAGCTTTATTCAAACAAATCAAACAAAACAAAGAAACAAAACAAAGAAAAAAAACAAAGCTAACTTGTTACTCAAAATGGAATGCAATCGTTTGGATGCAAGCTTCTACCCTCCCTGGAAAATCGTCTACGATGCGCTCGAGAGTTGACTGGCGAATTTTGTTCCATTCGGCTTGAAGAGTTTTCTTGAGAGATTCTACTGTTTGATGAGGATGTCGACAAGCTGCTTCTTCCAGGATTGACCAGACTGCGTAATCGAGAGGATTGAGATCGGGACTTCTTGGCGGCGGACCAAAGCTGGGCGTAGGTCTTGCTTCTTCACTTCAGACATTGCCTTAAAAAAGAAGTTGTAATGCACAGAGTAGTCGACAATAACAAACAATGCAAAAAATCGATGCAGCACACACGAAAATTATTAACTAAACGTACGTACAACAAAAATGAAGAAAACAGAAAATTTCAAAAATTTTCCGATTTTTTTTGCGCCACCCTGTATTTTTCAACCAAAATTTATTTTTGAAAAGCTTTATTTACAAAAAATTGTAACACAAATTTAACATTCCACAGAAAGATCACTTTCGTATTCTGTATTCTCTTGGTCTTCTTCAAGATCAATTTCTTTCAAGAGAGATGCCAGTTTCTTGTCGTTCCGCGCTTGCATCAATTATGCTTTTTTTGCACAATTAATTTGGCGCTGTTTTGAATGTGTTTTGGCTAACATGTAACAGTATATATGCTTCTATTAAAGCATGTCCTTCTATTAGAGCATGTCCTTCTATTAGAGCATGTCCTTCTATTAGAGCATGTCCTTCAAATAGAGCATGTCCTTCTATTAGAGGAAATACGGTAACTAAAAGGTAGTTTTGCAAAAAAGTCACTTGTGTTCTCAGCGGCTAGAGGGGGGGGGGCTTGTTAAAAACGAAATTTGTCAAAAACGAATTTTTTCAAAACGAAACTTGGAAATACGAAATTTGGTAAAACGATATTTAGCAAGCCGATATTTGCTGTTAAACAAAGTAGTATAAGCATATGCTCAGCATGGTTTGGCACCTAAAACGTTGAAAAAATGTTTTCGGGCGTTTTGTGAACTAGCCAAGGTAGTGTACTCATGCCCTGAAAAGCCCAGTTAAGCTTGCCAAATATCGTTTTGGGAAGTTTCTCTTTGACAAAAACTACGTTTGACAAATTTCGTTTTTGACAAGCCTTCTCTCCTAGCCTTCACAGCAACATCTCCAGCTTTTGTTTGAGGTTAATTCCTGGGTTGCCCAATAGCTAGACTTCTCGCAGGTTGCATATGGATTTGAATGCGAAAAGGAGGTTTAAAATTCTCTCCCTATGTTTTGGCTTTAACTTAGCTCAAGTAGTTGTGCATTTCTACGCTGTTGTTTTTATTGGGTTCCCAAGTGCCTAATGATTATTTTGATATCAAACTCGTAAAAAATGTGAAAAAATAAAGTGTGCAACCAAAGGGGTTCGAACCAGCAACCTTCAAATGTGTTTAAATTTAAACGATTTCCATGCAAGACCAGATACGGACAGTAGATGTACCTCCGGTGCGTAGACGATTGGACGATTTTACGCATATGCGTAAAATCGGCCAAACATTTGGCCGATTTTACGCATATGAGTAAAATCGGCCAATCGTCCCTTTACCGTACCTCCCACCACCCCTTTTTAAACGATTACGCACCTTTACAGACCATGTTGACGAGCTTTAAATTTGCGTAAAGAATTGCTGTAGTTTGTAAATATTTTAGTGTTGCAGGATCATGGCTAAAAGACGTGTGGTAAAGGACAACCTACAATTAATTCTCACCATTGCTAGTGTTTTTTGCGGGGTAGTGTGAGTTTAGACTCAATTTTTAAGCTTTCAATAAATAAGTTGAATATTAAGGTAGGTCTGGCATTCCTATTTCGAAGTCTTGATATTACCTCACCCAGAGCTATAGGTCACTTCTTTGCATTGAACCTAATATTTTCTAGTTTATTTGTAAAGGAATTGCAGATATGATAGGCTTTCCGGGGGAATTGCTCATGAATATGTTGAAGATGACCATTGTGCCGTTAATTGCAGCAAGTTTAATATCAGGTATTGAAAAACATTGGAAAAATATCGTATTTCCTCGTTTCTTCTTATACCAAACCAATTAAAAAGTATAGAACTACCACTCAATACTCGGCTAGAGGACAGATATTTATGAGTAAAATTCGACGCTTTTTCCAAAAACCTTCCACTCGTTTTAAAAGCAATAAGTACGTTTTTGGAATCATCACCACTAATTTTTAAAACGTGGTTTTCTAGGTGAATATATTGATAACTTTTTTATTTCTTTTAACCTGCTTGTAGCCCTACTCCTCTAGTTTCTCATGAGCCATCAACCAACCTGTTATGATTTAAAAAACATTGATCAAAGTTATCTTTCATAAACCAAGTAGTTGTTTCATAAAAACCAATTTTTCTTAATGTTATTCAAATAATAACAAGTTGGTTGATGGCCCATTAGAAACTAGAAGAGTAGGGCTACAAGCAGGTTGAAAGAAATAAAATTATTAAGATATTCATCGAGAAAACCACGTTTTAAAAAGTAGATGGGAAAATTCAGAAATTAGAAGGGATATTTCAGACTTTAGAGGGGTGTTTTCAATTTGATCCATTAAAAAATCCGTACAGAAGTTCAATGATTTGGAAATTTTTTTTAATTGGCGGGACAAATTTTGCAACAGGTGAGCATACCCTTTTAAAACTTTGATCTGCTAGCGTGTGGCTGCAGTTTTCACCATTGTAACCAGGGTGTGGGTGCAAAGTGTGGTGTGTGTCTGCAGCGTGCGGCGTGTGTCTGCACATTGTGGACACCCAAAAGCCACACGCTGCAACCGCACGCTACAGCTGAAGCCACCATTGTGGACAAGGCTTGATTCTTTTGAGATCATTTTAAGACTAGTTGTCAACAAAATGATGTTTTCTGCCAGCAAGAACCTGTGACCCCATCAAAACAGACTAGCAGCAAATTTGGGAGAGGGACGATTCGTATTCGCAAAATTCGTATTCCGCTTTTTTCGTATTCGGCCAGATTCATATTCTCCCAAATTCGTATTCGGCCGGATTTGTATTCGGCCAGATTTGTATTCGGCCAAATTCGTATTCTAACTAAATTCGCATTCGGCCAAATTCTCCACTCTTTCTATCTAAATGATTTCGTCAGATAAAATGTCGACTCTGTCAACTCACTTTGTCTACTTTGAACAAATGCACCTAAGGTGACAAAAAGACTAACTAACTCTTCCATCTTACATTCTTCTATCACCTTCCTACTTTATTCTCACCCAGAGAACACAATATAAATAGCGGACGTACAAACACACAAACTCAAATAACATTTTTTTTTCAGAATGCCGTCACCATAGAATACGAATCTGGCCGAATACGAAAAAAGCCGAATACGAATCGTCCCTCTCCCACAAATTTTAACAACGCAAAAATGCTGTAACACAAGCTGCTTTTCAGGACTGAGTCAAATGGACGCCCGTACCTCCGGTAGAAATTTTTTTTCGTGAATTTGTTTTAACTGGTTTGTTAAGGCAAAATAGGAATGTATGCATTTATGTTCTATGGCATAACCATGACTTTGGCAGTTGCGGTAAGTGTTTTGCTTCCAAATTAAAAACAACTATTGGGATTAAAAATCGGGTTTGCAGACTGGAGTTTCAGTTGTGCTCATAATTCATCCTGGAGACCCCTCCATCAAAAGAGATTTGGGTGGTTCAGTTAGGTAAATATTTTTGTCACAGTCAAGCTATCTCCAATATTCATGTCATCTTGAGTGATGCCTCAGCTAATGTGTCAGCAGTGGAAAAAATGATGGATCTTGTTAGGTGACGTAAAATTGCAATTTTTCAAGTGTTGAAACTAATCTTTATGACATTTAGGAATATGTTCCCTGACAACAGTGAGTATTCAAAAATGTTTATTTGTATATTCGATGCTGCACATTTTAGTCGTGCAAGCCACTTTCCAGCAAATAGAGACAGAGTATAGAGAAGAGTTCATCAGAAGTCCAATGGCTAATATGAGCTCAGCCACTATAGTCAAGGCGGTTCATAGGCATGTGGACGGCATGAATGTGCTTGGTAGGTTTTCACCCATTTTTGAATTATAACGATAATGAGAAAAGAACGAAAAACAGGAGAAAAAAGGCGCGGATTTGAAAAAAATATCTTACAAAAAAACGGCGCGAATGTGAAAATAGGTCCTAAAAACTGCGAATTCCCACATTCTTTGCTTTCCTAGAGCCTTATAGAGAATGCTCTTACCCGATCATACCGTTGAAAATCATTGTGAGTGTGTGAGTGCCTGACCATTGAACACAATCCTACCTTTATTGTTCTAATTTTATTTATTTTCATCCTTATACTTTTCTTTCCCTTAAATTTATCTTTTTCATTGTAAGTACTATTTCTATTTTCCCTATCATTAGACCCGAAAAGAAGCTCCCAATATTACGACACTATTTTGCAAGCCTCGAGGGCGCCGTAAAATCTACAACCGACTGTATTCTGTCGCTTGCCACATGGACTCGCTCAAGCCAAAATTTTTATCAAAAAGTTTTTATTTATAGGTTTGATCATTTTCTTTATCGCCATGGTAATATAGCTTATTTCCTACATTCAGGATATAGTTAAAGAGTATTCAGGGTCTTGTTATGGGACATCTGGGGCCCAAAGCCAAACCTCTGGCTGATTTGTTCATTTCCCTTGATTTTGTAATCACCACAATTGTTGGATTAATTATGTGGTACGGCGATTATTCCCCGGAATTAGTATTTTTAATATTTTTTCTAGGTACTCTCCTATTGGAATCGCATCCTTGATTGCCGCCAAAATTTTAGGCATCAACGATTTAGGGAAAACAGCCAAAATGTTGTCTGTCTACATGGCTACGGTAAGTTTTCATTTACAGTGTTTATAACAAAAACTGACACCATATTTTTAAAAGGGGTGATGCTAGATAGAAGGACGCTCTAGAGGGGCGCAGTTCTTAATGGCAAAAGTTTTGATTTTTAAAAAAACGTCCAGAAAAATCGTAAATCTTATGATTTTCGGGACTATACTATGGGAAACTCCGAATATTTGCGAATATTCGGGAGCAATTCAACATTCAAACAACTGTATTGTTGACTGAGAGTTGACTGTATTGGGATAGTTGACTGTAGCACAGTTTGCAAAAGTAGTAAGACAATATTCGCGAACATTCCGAATATTCGCGCGAATATCCCCACTCTAGACTAGACTGACCGATCCGGTTTGGAAAAATACTCTTAAAATGAGGTTAAAATGTGTCAGGCCCTGGGCGGAAAGGAACTTGAGGGGATGTCTTTATACTAGGGTTGCGCTTCGTGGAATTCTACGTGGAATTCCACGAAATTCCACGGGAAATTCCACGCATATTTTTACGTCAGTACAAAAATCATGGAAATAGAAAACGTATCAGAAAATCGAAATTTTAAATTTCTGTTGTTCTAAGGTGCACAAACGCTATGTTTCAACACAGTTAACATAGAATTATCGAAAGTTTTTGAAGTTTTCAACAGCATTTGGGCGTTTGGACCCCAAGAGTGCAAATTTTTGAATTTGCGCCTTTTTGTATTTTTATTTTTTTCAGCAGCTTTTTTGCATATTCATCAAAAATTTCAACCCGAGCCGAAGAGGGAGTTAAAAATAATAAAGCGTGGGTAATTAATACAGAATTTACAATATTTGAGTTATTAGGGTCGAAAAGGACTATTACGATGGCTTATTATTGAAATCTATAAAAACTGCCTATTTCCACGATTTTCGTGGAATTGTGTGGAATTCCACGTAGAATTCTACGATATACAATTCCATGTGGAAAGTGAGCCTATATCGAGCGTCTACTATACCAATTATTTTTTTATACGGTATTCCTATTTCGTTCTACCAACTATGTTCAGGTAACCCTAGGACTGTCCATCCAACTGTTTATAACCCTACCTCTTGTATTGTTTCTGGCCTCAAGGAAAAACCCGTATGTGTTTATGAAGGGATTGACGCAGGCTGCTATCACAGCTATTGGCACAGCCTCCAGTGCAGCCTCTCTGCCAGTCACTTTCAAATGCCTGGAAGAGGTTAATAAAATAGATCCAAAGTACACCAAGTTCGTGTTGCCAGTAGGTGCTATGGTCAATATGGTTTGTACTCGAGGGGGTTTACATTGGTCCGTAAATTTAGCTTTAGGATGGTACAGCCTTGTATGAAGCAGTGGCATCAGTTTTCATAGCACAAATGAATGGCATGGAGATGGGTATAGGCACTATACTCACTATTAGGTGACTTTTTTGGTGAATCTTGGTATTGTAAAACAAAATTCCGAAAATATATGTCCAAATCCCAGTTTTGGTTTGACTCCAAAATCTAACCTGCTACTCAGCAGTGTTTCCAGTGCGACCGAAAAAACTGGTCAAAAAGCCGAAGCATATGGTTTTGCAAAATTTATCAATGGCTCAATATGCTCATCAACAGTTTCAAAAAAGCAGACCACGAAACTATGCTTTTTGAAAAGCATATTTAATTTGACAAATCTTCTCTGCTTTCTAAAAAGCATAATTAATTCGAAGATTTTTTACGGCTTTTTAAAAAGCATATTTAATTTCACGATTTTTAAAAGCCGAGAAATTTGATGATTTTTTTCGGCTTTTCAAGACGCAAATCCTTATTCTTGCATCAGATGTACCGTATCTTTTCTAATGAACGCGCCCCTTGACTTTGAGGGGTTGTATCTCAGAGAAGAATTTTTTTTTAATCTGTTATTTTTTTGCTTTTTCTTAACTCCCGCTAGCTCCACTGATTCTGCTTTTTAGATTTCAAATTTTTGAAAAAGGTGGAATATGCCACGAAAAAGATATTTTTCTCACGAAAAACGAGACATCGCGAAAAAGCTGAATTGTGCCACGAAAAATATAAGAAGTGGGATGTCGAAGGAGGAAGTCTATAGTCCAGTTCAATTTTTTTTCATGTCTAACTCTAAGACAATTTTCATCTGGTGAGAACCTTTAGAATACATAAAACCACTTTATTGGACAAAAAAAAATGTCGAAAAGTTGCAGAGACCTTTATTGTGGACACTATATGAAATGGTGAATACTATGACGTAAAGACTGATAACTGGAAAGTGGCAGCTGAAGTCGAGTCTTGATGACCAGATACCCTTTTTCTAAAATAAAGTGTGAGCTTATCGAGACTCGAGTCCTCAAAAGCTTTTGAATTACGTGGAAAAAACACAGCCCTCTCTCTGCAGCAGGAAATTCTATCACGGGCGGCTAAAAACAAGTCGTACGCATGAATTGACTAAGCCAAGAATACCTGTAGTTATTTTTGAATAAGCATCACGGACGATAATTTTTGGTGCATAGAAGTGGAAAAAGTCAACATTCTTGATCGATTGGAAGAGTCCCTTGCAGGCAAACATGCTTTCGGAAGTGCATAGCCCAATGGCTGTTGGAAAGAAGTGTCTATTTGGATCTGAGAAGCCAACCACCTAAAAGGACTCACACCGGATGTTTCAAGAGAATAATGCAGTCACCAAAACCGGATATCTTAAAAAGGTTCAACTTGTAAATCGCGTCCACTTGTAGGATAAAGAAGACGTGCTGGAGCTTCATGAGGCGTCTTGTCGTAAATATCAAGTGAAACTGCCATTCTTGTTTGCCATCTCTCACAAGAACTTCTTGCCAAATCCACTGCAGTAAGGCTCATCCTCATTTCACGTAATACCTTTGTGAGCTTCATACATTTACTTCACTGGAAAAGGCATAATAATAACTATGATATAACTATAATATAATAACTATGCTTTTCCATAATCAAAAAAAAGCATAATTAATAATTGTGCTGTCTCACAACTTGAAAAAAGCATAGTTATTTTCTCATATGGGTTTGCAATTGGCAAAAAAGTTCTCGGCTAAACTAGGGTTGAACCTTGGTCATATGACCAGAAGGTGGTCATTTTCTCTTATTTTCAGTCTTTTTATTTTTAGGAATAGCAATGACGAAAGCTTTGGAACCGCTGTTTTGGTGCTGGGGTTTCTTTGATCAAAAGTAGGGTTGCATTCAGCCGGTTTTTTTTGGATCGGTCGGTTTAAAAAAACCGTTTTTTTCCAACGGTTTTGTCGGTTCCGGTTTTCTCAAAAATTTTATGTCAACTGACCGAACTGTACCCGGTTTTCGGTTAATTTTTGTCGTAAATAAACCGGTATTTTGCTAAACCCGGTTTTTGCTTTTCCCGGTTTTTTTGAAACCAGTTTTCGGTTTCGGTTTATTTGCTATAAAACCCGGCTTTTGGTTAACCGACCGAATGCAACCCTAATCAAAAGACTAAAAATGAAGGAAAACAACAAGAAAGCCATATTTTGCCAGGTGCGCTACTAGTGAAGTTAACCTTCCAGCAGAGTTAACTTTCTATTACGTTTAATACAAAGAAAATGACCAAATATGACCGGTCATTTGACTGGATTTGAAAATGACCGGTCATGTTTTCACCCTAGGCTAAACTCGAGTAACAAAAAAGCTTTTTCAAAACAGGCCGAAAACTGGAAACACTGCTCCCCAGCAATCATCTCTAGTCAAAAAAAAAAGGTGCGATTTTCATCACAAACCTAGTTTTTTGTAGCATAACAGCGACCTTGGCATCCATAGGAGCTGCTTCTATTCCCAGTGCCGGTCTAGTAACTATGCTAATAGTGCTAACTGCAGTTGGTCTTCCCGCCAGTGATGTGACCATGATCATTGCAGTGGACTGGTTTTTGTAAGTACTAGTGTCCTTTTAACACGCCCCAGTCTGAATGTAAGACCAGAATATTCTGGTGCAGAATTTGACGGAGAATCTCAGTCTGCAAACCGATTAAAAAAGGCTGTTTAGAAAACTTCAGGCAAAACTTGAGGTTTGAATTTTGAAAACACTGGTCCTAGGGTGCCTTTTGAGTCGGGCGCATTGTGACCTAGGGCACCTTTTGGCTCGGGCGCCTTTTGGGTAGAGATGGAGGCGGGACGGGACGGGACGGGACATTCCCGTCCCGACCGGTGGAGTTTCATGCGATTGTCCCGTCCCGGTATCCCGACCGAAAAAAATTTGACCCTTGTCCCGTCCCGGGAAAATTTTTCGGTTTCCATATTTATTTGACCCTTGACTGACCCTCATTTATTTGAAAATTTGACCCTTGTCCGTCCCGGATTCCCGTCCGGAACAGATTTGTAGGTTGTCCCGTCGGTGTCCCGTCCCGAAAAATTTTGCTAAAAATTTTGTCCCGTCCCGTCCCGGAATAGGCCATCCTCCATCTCTACTTTTGGGCAAACCCCTTAAAAAAAGCTTTTTGAAAAAATGACACAATTTTTTCTGTAGACAAAAAAATTTCACATTTAGTTATTATAAACACCTGAACAATATATCATTAGAAAGTCTTTCTAACGAGCTATCGAAGTCATGCATGTGTACATAAAATATTTGAGTAGCAGCTGATTTTATGACATACCCAATTCACATTTGACATTATTCAGAAATCGGTCGGAAGATCGAGCTAAACATCCTTTTTTAATCGGTTTGCAGATTCGGATTCTCCGTCAAATTCTGCACCAGTAAATGCTGGTCTTACAAATTAAAAATTACCAGTCCGACCCAAATTTTAGAGACCGCCTGAGGACAGCAGTTAATGTGATGGGTGATGGATTCGGTTGTGGTTTTGTGCAGGCTATGATAGAACGCGAAGAAAGGCGTGAAGTATTTCCTAAAAAGTTTTCCCAAAGTGAGGCTCCATCCTCGCTTGCCAACTATGAGGAGGATGTATGACTTGCATAGATGAAACTACCATTATAGTAAATCATTCTTTTAGAGCAATGCTCTAAAGAGTCTTAATGTGATCAACCATAACAACAACAAGACCAATGGAATCAGCATTAGAATCAACCAGTAAAATAAGAAGAAAAATATATTATTTATGTAAATGAAGGCGCAACACAATCAGTGGTTAAAAATGGTGTGTTAATATTTGCAGCAATAAAGGAGCACTATATCTAGCCCGTCAGATCTGGCGTAATACAGGGTGGCCCATTATAAATGCCCTAGTCAATTTTAGTCATAACTTTTTAAATTCGCGCTTTTTCGACGAGATTTTTTTTTGTTGGAAAGAGGAGACTCCGGTAAAGAGAATGGTACCAAACATGTAACTAACACTTTATCCAGAACATCAACAAAATCAACAAAACAAAAAAACTACATTTTCAACAAATTTCAAAGACTTTTCACATTTTTAATCTCTGTATTTTTGCTCTGTGCTTCTTCCATTTACAGCCAGGCAGTATTTCAGTCGTCGTTCGTAGGCTCCTATGGCTCTGTCGATCATATCCTGCGGCAGTTCTGTGAAGGCGCGCTCGATTCTTCTGCGGAGTTCAGCCATCGAAGCAATTGGAGTCGTGTAGAGGCGACTCTTGATCCATCCCCACAGGAAGAAGTCCATCGGCGTCAAATCCGGAGAATAGGGCGGCCAGGCGAGCAGAGCAGGTGCAGTCGGCGATCCCCTTCCCATCCAGCGCAGCGGAAACGTTTCATCCAGCCAATTCCGAACAGCCACAGCCCAATGCGGAGGTGCACCATCCTGCATGAAGACGAGTTCCTCGAAGTTCTGCCACTCTGTAAGAAAGTTGTGAGGAAAATCGGATCAAATTGGTTACAAATTGGTTCTTCTACAAATTGGCGTTCTTGCGTACTGAAAGAGAAAATGAAAAAACATTAAAAAAGATCAAAGAAAACCTTTGTTCCGACTCGCTTTTTGTTCTTCAAGTCGCCTTCTTGGAACTTTGCGTACCATTCTTTGGTACGTTTGGCATCTGGCGCTGTCGGATGTCGTCCCAATTCCCTTCGGTATCTCTTCTGAAAACTTACGACGTTCTTGCCTTCCTCGATGAACCATTCGACGTATTTTGACCGTTGCTGAGGAGAATATTGCATCTGAAAACACCCTTTTGCAGAATTGAAAATTCTCAACAATAAAAACAATGAGAAAATGAAAGTTTGATACCATTCTCTTTCCCGGAGTCTCCTCATTCCAACAAAAAAAAATCTCGTCGAAAAAGTTATGACAAAAATTGACTAGGGCGTTTATAATGGGCCACCTTGTAAGTCGAAGCTATGTTACAATCCATGTTTTTATGAACTCAATTTTCGATATTACTGCCGTAATAAAAGATTACTAACAAGGAAACCGCCCGAACTGTATAATGTACCGCATTTCTTCTAAAAAAAGCCCATGGGCGCTTATATTTCAACCTATCGAAGACTATAGCGTTGACAAAAACCATAACGACAGTCGGCAAACTGAACACAAGTTATTCAAAGTCTGTAACAGTAAAATGTTTAACAACAATCAACTTAAGTTAAATCTAGGGTTGACCAAATAACATATTTGAACAATTACTTATTTGAATTTTGATCTGTTTGGCCAATCGTATATCTGGGAAAAGAAAATTTGGCCTGCACCTGTTTTCATCAGAAACCATAGTCATCTTCTTGTTAGCCCTTTCACTGTTTTTATGTTAACATGATGGCCTACAGTAGTATGGAACAAGCTGTAACTTCAGAAGACGAATCGTAGCCAATCAGCTTCGCTATGGTATTTTTTCTCAACACTCATTTCAATCATGTACTAAAGTTTATTTTTCAGTGACCGACTACATCTTCTTTTGAGAGGGAATCAAAGCAGTGTGGTAAGACCCGAAGAATGTCAGCGGTTGAGGTTTGCCAAATTTCTTTTCGTGTTTCTTTTGATCCATTTTTGACTATTTGACTGTTTTTATCACCTTTTGAACAAAGAAGTTGGCAAGTAGGAACTCTATATGCATTTTTGACCAAGAGTCTTGCTCGGAATCATGTTGAAGATAAGTCAGTGCGCTCATCTCTAACCTTATATAGACCAAACGGAAAAATTTCGATTTTTTTCCTTCTGTTTTTGTGTTCTGACACACTCATACTAAATAACCTACCCCAAACATTATTCCGTGCACTCCGAAATACCAAAAAAATCCATCGATGACTGAACAAGTTGCAGGGTGAATCATGTCCGGCAACAAACTAAATCAAGGTTTTAATCAAATTTTGGTCAAAAAATTTTTTTTTTTGAAAATGGATTTCCCATGTTGGAAAGTATTGGAAAACAAATTTTTTAGCTTTTGTACAAAAATTGCTTAGGAGACGTTAAAACATGATTTACAAAATATTATAAAATTCAATCGCCTCCACTCCCCAAGTAAACAAAAGCCATATTTTATTTAGAGATTTTTACTTCACGTAAATTTTTCTTTGACAATTTCTACTCCGTAAAGATCTCAAACTCAAAAACTTTACATACAAAAAAAGATAGGAGAATAAAAAATATTTTTTCAAAAACAAGTAGAAAAATCGTTTTTCATTATGCCAGCCTCTAGGGTTTTTGCTAGAAAATGTATGAACCGTGGCTTTGGAGCATCTGAAAAGGATAACAACAGGCTTTCTGAAACGAAAAAATCAATTACAATAGGCTTGGTACTTATCCGGTTGGGGCCGCAGCTTGAGCTTTTTGAAAATGACCCAGAATCACCTCTTAAATTTTTTTGTGCTTCACAAGGTAAAAGAAGCATTGCTAAACTAAATATCTTGAAGTTTCTAGTCTTCCCCTTAGAAGTAGATGGTCATTTTGAAGTAATTTACTGTACTTTTCTTGATGGAGCTGTAACCTTAGACACAAATCCATCGAAAATGACTCTGGATGCACGAAAAAAGTACATAGCAGAGTTTATGTGTGCTTTCGGCCACAGAAAGCAAAAACATTTCCAAAATCTATCGTTTTCACCTACATTCTGCTTTAAAAAAGCTAAAATTCAGTCAAAAATACCTTGAAGCCTGTACAGAGAGACGTCATTATATAGAAGGTTGACTGTAATTTTATTCAAACTGAATTTCGAAGTTTTTTAATTTTATATAATTTAATATTTTTGATAGAATATCTTTTCTTGTTAATGTAAAATAAAGACTCGCCAGTTTTCATGATTAACCTATCTTCAACTGTAGGGTGTCTCAAAAATACGGTATTTTTCGAAATTTTTTTGTAGGTAAACCTTTGCCCTACTGATTTTTTTCAAAAATCTCCTCATTAAGGTTTAGGGTTTAATTACTGAACATATCTCAACACTCATGTTTTTAAAAATGATTATGTAAATTCGGACTCGTAGCTCTTGATTTGCGCTACAACATAGCGCTAACATGTTGTTAAAGCACTAATCCTGAAGTCAACTTTTGACCTGTTAAATTGATGAAAAGTGGCTTTTTTACATAATTATTTTTTAGGTAGAAAAATGTTCAGACAAATGTCTATCCGATTTTGTCTAAAGAAAACCCGCGTACATACTTTTGAAACAAATTTTGTCTAACTATGCAAAAAAAATTACGATGTTGCTAAGCAGATCATGAGCCTCAAACACCATTAAAAAACATTTCAAGTGTCAGAATTTTGAGATATGATTTTTCGGAATGTGCAAAATTAACTAAGGGTGAAAAATATGAAGACATGAGAACTATTCTCGGTTGGACACTTTAAACATCAAAACTCCTTGTCTTGATGCTCCCTGTTGGTTTGTTAGACAAAGGTTTGAAAAAATGACCCAAAATCACCTCGGCATCACTTGTAACAAAAAAATAACCAACCCATCAAATGTATGACTTTGGATCACATTCTTGACACAGAACCACAGATCAGCAAGGAAGACTGCAGCAGCAGTGATGTGAAGATCGAAGAAAAATGAGACCCATGTGGTTTGTTAATGATAAGAGACAGATGCAATAATTGAAATGTGAATCTTGGCATAGCCTGTACCAATAGAGAATAGAAACTACCAGACCAAGGCGCGAAGTATCCTAAAATGAACAAGAATAAGGGTAGATCCACAGAAACAACGGAAATGTTTTTCTGCAAAACGATCTCCATCCACTCACCTCCATAAGTAAGCAGTACAATAACCATATATCCCAGAGAGAAAGCAGCAACAATAGTTTCCACGAACAAAGCGTTGAATTGTTTTCCGGTAAACAAACAACGTCTTGAACAAATTTCAGGGCGCCAATCAATTGAAACTGCTTCAAAAGCTGCCCAAAACATCGATCCCGTCTTTATTCTTTTGATCCTACAAAAGATGTTTTGATATATCAAAAATCTCAAGCCACTTGGACCCTGTTTCAGTGGTAAAACTTACACCGCGCGATTATACGGGGTTTGGATACTAGCGAATATAGAAACTGCTTACCATAAGTAGTAGGTAAACTGCAAAGCGAAGAAAGCAAAACCTTCATTGTCGTAACTGCCAGCCACGGATCTGCTTGTGTACTCAGGAGAAATAGCAATGAATGGGGAGTGAAGAGACCTGCAAAAGTCCGTGTTTCAATCTGTTTTGAATGCCCCCCTCGAGTGATAATATACCTGCACCAGCAGACCATAGCTCTTTGGTCAAGAAGTACGTTGCGATAGCAGTAAGGATACTGAAGGTATGCGCTAGGAAGACACAAACCTGAAAAACGGGATAATGAAAAGATAATGAAGACAATAGCAATGCAAGTCTTATATCGCGAATATGAACAATTACATTGAGACAAGAGAGCACATAGTGAATCGCACCAGACGTCACCATCAAACCTGGATAGACTTGAAATGTTCAGTTTGAACAGACGAAAGGCATGAAACAATGAAATTACCGTTACACCAACAATACGACCCAGAAGATTTCAAGCACGCTCATCAAACATGGAAAAAATTTCAGTCAGACTAAAAAGTTCCTGCATAAAATTCCCGTTCAAAGTCTGTTCATAAACCACTCACAATCATGCTTTAGGTTGTCATAAACTGTCGTTTTCTCAGTTTTCCGAAAAGGAACAATCAGTAGATTGGTATAAGTCCCCCCCCCTTAGCAAACGGTTTTTATATTGCATCTCCAATACAAAAGAGTGTTTCAAGAACCCATGTTTTCGACGCATTTTTTTCAAAATTGTGTCAAGGCAGACTCAGAATATAAAAGCAACTTTTTTGGACGCCACTGTGGTTTGTGTTGAACAGATGCATGTGTGGACATGACCTAAACTGCAGAGAGACCAAAACAATTTGCTTTTCGATTCTGAGTCGAATTTTGAAATTCGGCCTACAACATAGCCTATGTTACATAACTCATAGCTAAAACACAAGTTCACTAGATCACCTCACCAGATGGTTTACCATATATTTTTCTAAGAACTTGTGCTGAATCTTTGACGAAAACCATTACCCAAATTTTCAGATATTCAATAATGAGCGGAACATTACCTCAAATTTGGGAAACATCCATTATTATTCCCCTTCACAAAAAGGGGATCCGTCTATACCCTCAAATTACAGACCTATAAGCTTAACGTGTTCACTATGCAAGATACTTGAAAAATTAGTTCACAAAGAACTTGTAAAATTTTTTGAAACAAAAAATATTTTGCCTAATTACCAACATGGGTTTCGAAAGAAAAAGTGAGTAACCACACAATTGCTCGAAGTATTTGACAATCGGAGTACCGCTTTGGAAAACAAGAAATGTGTAGATATTTGTTACTTCGATATCTCTAAGGCTTTTGATACCGTTTCGCAATCTTTACTTCTTGAAAAACTTCAAAAAGTAGGAATATGTGGAGCCTTGCTAAATTGGATCAAATATTTTCTTGTCTCTCGATCTTTTTCCGTCAAAGTAGGCGATGCTATGTCTTCTTCAAAAATAGTTACTAGTGGGGTACCTCAGGGCTCTGTTCTTGGGCCACTTTTATTTTTATTCTACATTGCTGATCTCCCTTCTCTTTTTTCTCTAACCCAAGTAGGCGGAGTTACGATTAAACTTTATGCTGATGATCTTAAAGCTTACACAGTTTTCTATGAAAATGAAAAACTTAAGAATTTACAAAAATTTATTGAGGAATTTTTCGACTGGTGCAATTTTAACGAATTAAAAATCGCTCCTGAAAAATGTCAAGTTCTTCACCTTGGTCTTATAAATCCTCACTTCAATTATTATTTAGATGAAATTCATATTTCAAAAGTTACTGAATCTATTAGAGATCTCGGAGTTATTATTAGACCAGATTTGAAATGGAATAGTCATATAAATCATATTTGTAAAGTCGCAAGAGTTAGGTTGTTCTCTCTTTTTAAAGCTATTCGCTCCTCGGATCCTAAGCTTTTAACTAATATGTACATAACATATGTTAGGCCTATTCTTGAGTCATCTTGTGCTATATTCAATCCTTATCTCAAAAAAGATTCCAAAACTATTGAAAAAGTTCAAAAACTAGCCCTTTATTTCATATACTCTAGATGTTTCAAACCCAAAGATTTAGTATACTCATACTCATACGAAAAGTTCTTACTTTTACTAAAACTAAAAACTCTACAATACCGACGGCTTGAGGCTGACCTTATTCTTTATCACAAAATTCTGCTTAAAGATATAGATGTTGATGTAAACGTCACACCAAACCTTAATCACTATCAAATAAAAAATCTTTTATCCAGAATAATGTTGCCATATGCTTTCTCTTATGTACGATTTCATTCTTTTTTTGTTCGTATGCCTAAATTATATTATCATCTCCCACAAGAAATAACTTCTTCTCGCACTTCTGCACTTTTTAAAAGTAGGCTCACCAAATTTGACTTAACCCCACTTATTCAATTGACTTGAAAGAAAATGTATTGTTATTTTGTTGCGTATTAAATTGCGTAAATAAATTAAATTTAATTTAATTAATTTGTCAATGAGAGGCAGTTATAGAACATGAAGAAGGGTATCTACCAGATGATTAATTTTTATCGCATACCGTACTTCCTTTAATAAAGCGGCCGGCCGCCTTATTTTTCAACCTCCCCCTAGGGGGCCGCCTTATTAGAGCAGGCCGCCTTATTTTTCAACCTGAAGGCGCAGATGGCGCCAGCGAAAATTTTACTCATTGAGTAATCATCCAAACAAATTTATTCAATTTTCATAAAAACGTAAAATAACCAAACAGTTCATTTATCTGAAATTCTGCTTCAGACGTCTTACATCGAATTTCATTAAACTAACAACAAAATATGTTCAATTTTATTCAAGGATGTTGGATCACAAATAAGATTTTGCAAGCCAAAACAAACAAATAACAAGGATGTTGGAAAGTATCATCAAAAGGCGTGAAATTCAGGGTTTGGTGCATTTAATTCATCGTTACAATCTAATTCAAGAGATTCATCGCTCAAGTAGCCGTTCTCTTCGTCCTGCTCGGCATACACTTGATTAGGCCCAGCTACTGCTTGTCAAGTCGAAGAGCGCGCCACCAGCAGTTCGAACTGCCCCTCAGGAATTGGTTCATGCGGCTTGAAGCAGCTCTCATCATGACAGATCGTGATGCCGCAGTCTGGCGAGGAGAAGTTAAGTTTAGAAAAAAAGGAACCAAAGACAAAACCTTTGAACGACTTGGAAATTGCTTCGGCTGGCAAAGAGTCCCAGGCGTCGACGATCCATTGCAAGTAGACGTTCATTTCTGGAGCTTTCGGGTTGCCACCACTCTTAAAGTCCTTCTGAGCATCGTTTGCCATCCAGCGATCATAGCTGGATGGCAAACGACTGGCTCGAAGTGCTTTGAACAGGCCATTCCATGAAATGTCGGGAGCCTGAACAAAAGACAAATCAAATCAAAATTTCTTAATTTCTTTCAATTTTATTTATAAATTCTGAATTGAATCTAAGTGAAGGAAAAAATCACAAACTTGGATGAACTTAGTGCGGTCGCCCGGAATTACATTAGGCCGCCTTATTAGAGCGGGCCGCCTTATTAGAGCAGGCCGCCTTATTAGAGGAAATACGGTACTTATATTTTAGTTATTGCCGCAAATGAAAGGTTGAAACAATTTTTAAAAAATCAGAAACAAATGTGTTCAGGGGTGGTCGCGGACTTTCTGAACAACCTGATATTATATTTTGCTAGTCAGATTTTCAATAAATGACGCTAATTTTTCTACGAAGATTTCAGATTAACAAGAAAAGTACCAAAATCTCTTTTCATCCAATATTGATACCCTTTTTTATTTTGAAATACAAAGTATATTTACAAATATCTAGTAAAATTGTAAATCTGACGCTGCACAAAATTCAGTAGATATTCCAAGCCGGGAAATGTTCTAAAATTGTTCGCGTTAGATTTTTTGAAGAAGCTAAATGAATTCAACCTGAAACGGCCCACAACAGTTAGTGACAGAGACAGCTTTTGTGTAATTTGCTGCTGAGTTGAACATGGATTTTAGGTAGCAGGGTGGTACAAAATGGGTTACCCACAGCGCTTTCTAAAATCGACAATATAGTTTGCAAAAAAAAATTTAAGATTGTTTCACAATTGAAAGTAAGGTTACAGTATAGAATCCCCCACGCAGAGTGCTCGCATGGAGAAGATAACTTCAAATTCGTGTTTCTCGACCCCGATATCATGAGAAAGCCGGCTGTTTTTTTAATTCTGAGAAAAAAAATTTTTCGAACCATGCATACCAGAGTTTATTTATGCGGTAGGCCCCAGTATTCAAAACTATGTTCAACATCTTCTTGTTAGTGGGCCCTGTGCTATTAGTGACCCCCTTTTATTCCGTTCCCCTCCCAATACAGCCCTTAATCCCTTTAAAGTTCAAAAGGTGCCAATTTAAATTTTTCAAATTTTGACTGAAAAAACCATGATACCTCCACCCCTGTGGTTTGAAAATTTTTTTCTCAGAATTAAAAAAACAGCCGGCTTTCTCATGATATCGGGGTCGAGAAACACGAATATGAAGTCATCTCCTCCTCTGCGTGGGGGGGATTCTGTACTCAAGCCGAAAGTAAAAACGACAGTTAATGTACGTTCACATAAAAGTGTCGACAAAGTGTCGAAAAGTGTTTTCAACGCGGGAAGGGCTGTAAACTTTTTTACTCCATAGAATTTTTTTTTCTGTTAGCACCATCTTGTAGCTAAGATTCAGGGCTTCAAAATGAACTATCAACAACCTACAACTTATTCAAAAATTTAGGTTAAAAATGCTTGGGTCCGCACTCAGGTCGACACTCGGGTGTGGGCCTTTAACGATGGTTTTTTTCCAAATTTTCTAATGTCCAAAATAAAAAAATTTGAAACAAACTTACAATAGCATACACAGTAGCTACAAACCCGGCAATGCTGCCAATCACTACAAAGATATTTTTTCGGCGAAGACTAAAATGCAAAACACATACAGGTGATTAGTCCACAGCAAAACAGAGTCCTTTTGTCGGTCAAATTTATCATTCTGCAAATAGCACTCAAAAAGGTTTTTTTCACGCAAAAACAAACTCGAAAAAAGAAACTGGATGTTCCTCTGAATTCTTATTTGATATACGTGTTTGCATTGCTTTCTTCTCGCCAGCTGCTAAGAACAAATAAAATAGGCAAGGAAATACCACAGAGGTTAGAGCCACTGTAGAACCACCAATCAGGTCTAGGACATGACCAAAACTGGGTCTGCAATTATTAGATTTTTATCATGGTCGAAACACTGAATCATATTGAGTTTGTTAAACTCTTCAGCTAGTAAAAAATCCATTTTTATCAAACAGATAACGGCTCTAAATGTATTCGAGGGACCCCGAAAAAATATGCCTTGGTCCCCCTGCTGTTTATCACACTAACATAAAGAAATATTTGCTTTAATACATATATATCTTGCTATACAGGATGACACAAAAAAACAGTCACATTTTTGAAAAATTTGTCAAGGTAGTTCATTGCCCCATCGATTTCCCCTGGAAAATCGATGACAGTAAATAAGCTACCTGGGAGCTCCCTGAATAATAATTCTTATAAAAAAACTTAGAGATTACTTGAAGGAAGCAGCGACTATTAAATAAACACAATCACTCATAAATTAGAACCCCAAAAATTCAACTTTGAAAATTTCTCAAAAATGTGACTGTTTTTTTGTGTCACGCTGTAATAAAAAAGCAGCTTACAGCGTTAAAGCCATCAAAACAACTGTAGCCATGACTCCAGTCCTCACAACCACTCTTCCTATGCTGAAACCTAAATAATTAAAAATTTGTTTTTTTGTTAGCAAATAATGAAAAGCCAACCTTGTGTTATATTGAAGAATTCTTCTGCCTCCTGGTGTAAAGGATTTATAATAAGAATTACAGTTAAACAACAGTGGGCAGTTATCATGAAGTTGACTGCTTGTTGGATGGCAAAAGTTTGGATAGAATTTATCACTGATTCCTCCAAAAGTTTTAGTTAGAAAATTTTAAAATCTATATTAAAAAGAGACCCTCAAACTGTTTCCATAAGTCCAGCCTCCAAAGATCACTGCAGTCAGGTTCAGAGCCGTAATTACTGCAAATATTGAATTGACAAACAATTGGAAAAAGCACGAGCTTACTAATAAAAGCTAAAACCGCAGATTTTCCAAATTGGTTAGGCTTTTTCATGTCCTAAAAGCTTGTTTCTAATATGATTCACTTGGATAAATGGGATAAAAACAAACGTGCTGAATGGTGGGAAAGGCGGAATGACCACCGAAAGTGAAAAGAATTGTACCCATAGCCATCAGAGCATTAAAAGTTTTGATTTCAGGCATTTGTCTGCTAGGAGCACAGGTGCTGTAGTCTATAATTTAGACTCTATGGCACTTGTTTACTTCGATAAAGAGTAGAGAGGAATGAACAGATAAAAAAAAGAAATCATTTAATTCGTTGGTGAATCTCACTACGAAAATAAATTCTGAGAAATAATTAAATAGTTAAAAAGAAATCAACAGGGAGCACCAAGGCAAAATGTGGAAAAAATCAACAGGGAGAACCAAGGCAAAATGTGGAAAAATCAACAGGAGAGCCAAGGCAAAATGTGGAAAAATCAACAGGGAGAACCAAGGCAAAATGTGGAAAAATCAACAGGGAGAACCAAGGCAAAATGTGGAAAAAATCAACAGGGAGAACCAAGGCAAAATGTGGAAAAAATCAACAGGGAGAACCAAGGCAAAATGTGGAAAAATCAACAGGGAGAACCAAGGCAAAATGTGGAAAAAATCAACAGGGAGAACCAAGGCAAAATGTGGAAAAAATCAACAGGGAGAACCAAGGCAAAATTTGCACCGGATTGTACATTAGCGCCAATTCTGGTCTTTTGTTGGTATAAGAGTTGATCTATGTTCATTTCTTACCAGGGTTGCTGAATGGAAAGCTTTCCGGGCAGAAAAAAAGACGGAAAGTTTTCCAAAAAATGGAAATAAATGGTTTCGAAGTGATTTTGTTCTCGACTTATTTTTTCTGCTCGTTTATTTGCAGTTAGTTGATTTTTTGGCCCTTTTCATTGATTGTATTGATTGGTGGTTTATCAATGCATTGGTTGGGTCACAGATTGCCACTTGGAGCTGGAATTACTTTGCAAAGTGCGACGAACAAATCAAAGGAAAGAATGCAGTAGTTGGATGCTGTCGCTTCTACAATCCAAACTGCGAAATAGCCAACTGAGGGAGATACGCTGGACAACAGGAAAAACACTTGGAAGTTTGAATTCACTATTGCTTTCAGGTAGTCTCTTTTTGTCACGGCCCATGTTGAAAACATGGTAGAAACAGTAAAAAAGCACTCAAAAAGGCCTTAAAAAGTAGCCCCTTATTATTGCCTACCAATATAGCTCTTATTCCCTTTTAAAATTGAAAAGGCTCCTGTTTAAATTATGAAGTTTTTACTGAAAAAGGTTTTTTCAAAAACTTTTCGTTGCCGTTCATGCATGATTTTGATTAAAATTTTATGTTTGTTTGAATGAAATAATGTGCGTGGTTGTTTGTAATTTCTGTCCGATTTCTCACCGTCAACCGGAAAACCTTCCGGCCAACTTTCCAAATCTTTTCTGCCCGGACAATTAAGCAAACCTGTTTCTTATCAGTCTGAAAAAAATAAAAACAGTGAATTTCGAAAAAAACAAAGGTTTTCTAAATGGAATTTGCAAAACAGTTTTTTACGATATTTTTGCCATACCGCCGTTTCAAACACTTCGTGATTTAAGACAAGGGGATTTAAGAACTTCGGATTTTTTGTTTTGCCGTAAGTAGTGATTTCACCGAAGTCAGGCGCAATCGATATTAGCAACCTAAAAAGAGTGCCTACCAAGCAAAGCTCCTGTCGCTATCAGAGCCACAGCTATAGCCGTACTAATCATGCCACCAACAACTACCAGCCTAAATACTTGTATAAATTATAAAAGAATATTCGACCCTACCGATATACCCCCAAATGAATTTTTTTTGAACTCCTTCAAAACACCATTTTACCATTTTTAAGCATTTTCTACACGTTAAACACGATAAAAAAGATGTTTTCACCTACTTTTTTATAAAATGTCTTTTGTAAATCATTTACCCTAATTTTTTTCTGAAAATTGACATTTTATAAAAAAAATAGGTGAAAACATCTTTTTTATCGTGTTTAACGTGTAGGAAATGCTTAAAAATGGTTAAAATGGTGTTTTGAAGGAGTTCAAAAAAAATTCATTTGGGTGGTGGTGCTGTGTACTCCGCTAGGGTCGAATATTTTCTTATAAATGAATTACCAGAAATCTTGTGGAGACTTGAGGAATGTTATTGGAAGAATGAACAAAGAGACAACCACAATCACAATGCAGAACCCCACATCTAGGCCAAAGAAAGCATGAAGAAAGTCATCGATATTTTTTGAAGTCAACAACAAAAACACTGTGCTAGCTCCAAATTGGGTCAGGTTGACACAAATGGATACACAGGTTCTACAAACAGCTGTTTAGATTGAAAACAGATCAGTTACTTTATAAAAGTCAATTTCGAGCATAAGCATTGATTTATTTTACTATTTTACTATTTTACTTTTTTAATCCATAAAAAGTCTAAAAAACCTCGAAATTCAGTTATTGGACTCAAAAATTTTGAGTCCTACCTAAAATCGAGGAACATTCAACTCTATACAGGGTGCTTCGAAAAGCACAGGGTTCTTGAGTAGGTAGCTCCGTGCTCCTTTACTGGCTCCTTTACCAGAAAAATCTTTTACAGTTAAGCCGCCTAGGAGCTACGATTAGAAAAAAATGCGACGACAAATTTCAATTCAGAAATTTGAACTGAACTTTTTCAAAAAATCTCCGTCTTTTTGAAGCACCTTGACTATACAGTTGACTCTTGATATAACGAGTACCCATGGGACCGAAGAAAGATCGCGTTATATCGAGAACTGCGTTATATGCTCTAAGGGAACCCTATACAGTCAAACCTCGATTTAACGACCGCCACCCCCGATTTAACGACCCCTTTTTGCTGGTTTCGATAAACAAAAGAATTGCGATCACTCTGTTACAAGTTTGTGCGCAATAGATAGCTCCGATCCGGCTCACCATTTTGAGATGTTATTTGCTCTGTTGGAATAGGAATATACGAGAGAACCCACTGAAAGAAGCTGAAAATTCAATGATCTGGAATGTCACCTTTTCGCCAATTTTAAATTGAATAAATTAAATCAGTTATTATTGTTGTTTGAAATAAACTTGCATTTTTGCGGAATTTGATCTGTTACAGTAAAAGCTCTATTTAACGACCTCTTTTTCAATTTCTCGTATGGAACCCTCTATTTAACGACCCCCCAATATAACGACCCTTCGATTTAACGACCCCTTAGAGCCGGTCCCCAAGGGGGTCGTTAAATCGAGGTTTGACTGTATTAGGAATGACTAAAGACGTCACCCACGTATTTCTTATATACATATTGAACTGTATCCCACTCGTAAATTTCGAGTACTCGACAACCACACTTGTTAAGCAGGAAATATGAAAACACTTAAGATCGTACCGTATTTATTCTAATAGAACGACACCCCCCTCGTTCAAAATCGTGTTCTTGGCATTGTGTTTTTAATCCTTTTTTCAAGACTATTCTCAGACAAGTTACCATCCAATTTGTAGCTAGTGAGATGAGCTACCAAATGAGTAGTAACTTGCCTGAGAGAAATTGTCAAAAGTGGGTAAAAAACACAATGCCACATGTTTTTTGAATTAGGGGGTGTCGTTCTATTAGAATAAATACGGTAATTGGAATCTAAGCACCCTGTAGCGATCACCTCATAACTCACTTCATTTTGGATCCAAGCGCTTTGTAACCTATCTCCGCATATGGCTAAAAACATATTAAAGTTTATGATACATCGAAAACTGCAATTTTAAACAATGCCTCACCTTTCTGCAATGAGTTCTATAGTCAGGAAAACGTCTGAGGAGAATATCCTGAACAATTTTTACACACATTTACACTTCTATTTCAACCACTAAACCAACCCAAGCCTTGCCCAGCATAACCGCTGATGTGGTCGCCTGCGAATTTTTTTGTATAAAATTAATAAAAAAGACAATGGTCAAGTCACCATTACTGCCATAGTAATCAGGAAACATAGACCTAGCCAGAAGCCTCAATTTATCATTTTTATGGATGCTATTGGATACCAAAATTATTTCAGCAAAAACCAACCACAGCGCACCACAGCTGTAGGCAGTGCAACAATACTAAAATGTAAGTTTTCATAATGTTTAATTCTCAAGCCAACCAACGAACCCTCCACCCGCCATATCTGCTACCACAAAAAAGGCAGCCAAGATCCAGCCAAGGCCATGTTCCTAAATCTTGAACAAAGTTTTTTAATTCAACTGTAAGATGAAGTCACCTTTTTTAAACCACCTTTACGGCACATAGAATAATCGCCCAGGAATCCGTTAAAAGTATGGTCAGCCCTGGTTTGGTCTTCCTTACAGCCATTTGAGCTGAAATGAAATTTTTAAAAAGTGTTATCATTGATTTTTGTTAAAATATTCAAAATAGTAAAAGTGCTCAGAAATATTTTAAACTCAAGGCTATTTTTATTAAGGGAAAAAATTTGTACGATTTTAACAAATAAATACTTACAAGCCGAACAGGCCCCTTAACAGGCGCCAAAATAAACTAAAAATGAAAAAAAAATTTGGGGTCACAGGTTCGAAGACCCCCTTGAGCATACCTGGTTTTTCCCACTTTTCTGGCAAAACTCAAAATTTTAAGCATCACATGTCAATTCTGATAGCATTAGCGTTCTCAGCGACCCCGATTTACCCTTAGATATGATGAGAACAAAATATAATACAATCGGGAAGTGGGTTAAAAAGCGTGGCACGAAAAAAAAGCGTGACATGCCGACAAAAATACTATATGTAGATTTTTGAGAATAAATACAAAGGACCTATAGTTATTGGAATAAAATTGAAAAATAACATGGCGGAAAATTTTATACCGTAAATGTTATAATAGAGCTCCCGGAGGGCTTTATTTTACAATCAACCTCTATAGGGGGGAGTGGCTCTATTAGGAAGAGGGCCTCTATTGGAGAGGGGGTCTCCATTAGAACATTTACGGTATGAAACTTACGAGTTTTGAAAAACAGCTTACCTGAGTTCAAAAGAGTTCACCCTGACCATATCGTTGTTTTGAAAGTATAAAACAGGCTTGATTGTTACATACGCAGGAATAAATGCAAGTAAATGCAGATATTTTAGTTAGACAGGTAAATTAATTGTTCTAACAAAATAAATAAATTCTTTAATATATATTATGTACTCTTAGAAAAAATCTAATATGCAAAAGAAAAAGTCTAAAATATCTAAGAATGTGTAATAAGAAATCGTGACGAGAATTGCAGTATATAACAAATAAAGCAAAAGAATTTAAAAAATTGATTATTGGTCCTTGGATCTAGACGACAACAATAGCAGAATAAATTATGCAAATGACAAACACAAACTACACCACTAGATTACGGGCAGGAGTAGTGTGGGCCAAATCACTTTGGGACAATTCAATTTGGGCCAAAATCAAATTGCGCCAAGATCATTTGCAATATTCGGCAAATATTTACCGAATATTGCAATTTTATTTTGGCCCAAATTGAATTGTCCCAAAGTGATTTGACCCTCACTACTCTTGCCCTAGATTACCAACAATGTTATTATACAGTCAAACCTGGATATAAGAGCCCTCCGATGCAAGAGTACCGTCATATAAAAGCACCTTTGGCAGGTCCTGAGGCGTGCTTCTATACAAAAAGTTACTCTCGATATAAGAGCACCTTGGGATGGTCCCGAGGGCTACCCTTAAACTTGCCCTTACGGAGAGCTATTAGAGAGGTCTCCGAATATTTTTCAAATCTCCAAACGTCAAAGAATTTTAGGTCACTTTTGATTTTTTGGCGCTCAACTGAATCAAATAAAAAAGTAGAGACAGAAAATGCCAAAATGTCAGGGTTTAATGCAAAAAATGGTCTTTTGCGACTGCTGCACTTCTTTAATAGTTTTTAGCTACTTGGCGAATACTTCGTGAGTGTTTGCATGCATAGAAGGGCTTTTATACTAACATTCGACATCTTGATCGTCTTTTCGATTTACAGGGCTTAGCAACAATGTTTAGCAATCATGAGTGTCAAATTAGAGAGCGAGTAATAACAGCAAATTAAACAACTCGGCACGGAAAATAAAAAAAATTGATTATATCGTATTCTATCTAATTAATGACCCCTTTTAATGAACTGACCCCTGTAAAAAACCCCTCTGTGGGCTTGATTTGGCTAGAAGTCCGTAAAAATGTACGTAAATATGGGTGAAGTCACAAAATGGAGCCTTTTTGTCGCAAAGATGAATTTTCTACCTAATTTTAGCATACCGTAAATACTCTAATAAACGGGCCCCCTACAGTTAACCATTTTCAAATTTGTTTTGCTTTTTCAACCCCTAACATTATTTATTTTTTAAAACGTACGACCACTCATTTAGTAGATCTTTCCAAACTCTACAAAATGAGTGGTCGTACGTTTTAAAAAATAAACAATGTTGGGGTTAAAAAAGCAAAACAAATTTGAAAATAGTTAACTGTAGGGACGCCCGTTTATTAGAGTATTTACGGTAACTTGATTTTAATTTTCACACCACTATGTAGCCAAATATCTTAGCTTTCTAATGAGCTATATAGTTTAGCAGTATAATTTAAAAAAACTAAGAGATTGACGCATTTAAATGGACAAACCTGAGCTAAAGCTTACTTTCTTGTAATACGTAAATCTCTAGATTTTTAAAATTATACACAATAGTGTTATAGATTTTTAGAGAGCTGAGATCCGGAGCTACATGTTTGTATAAAAGTTGAAATTAAATTATGTTCAAATAAGGAAGAAAATTTAAATTAAAAAATCAGACGTCAGATTTACGACAAAAGGCGCCAAAACTTCTATCCATCCGTAACCATATCCTTTATTTAACAACCCCCTAGGGCCGGTCTCAAGGAGGGCCGTTAAATCGAAGGCTTACTGTACGCTAAGTACTGAAAAACTCATCGAAGACACACATTTTGGCGGTAATTTGAGAGAGCACTTTTGGAACATTTGACTTCAAGATTTGGCGAATTTCGGGTCAGGGTTTGAGGTTTCTGAAATCGTCCAGGGCGGTTTCGGTCAGAGTTTTTGGCCAAGAATCAGTCACGCAGGTCAGGGCCCTGACCTGTTTCTGTCTCTATAAAAAAGTGACATCGGTAGAGCCAGTGGGAACTCAAAAAAATGTTATAGGACGTGCTTTTACCAATCATATATTACTACTTTAATTTAAAAAAAATTATTTTTTCAATATTAATAAGATTAGAAAAGACCTTTAAAACAATAAAAACACATAAAAAGGTTTTTTTACTAAGAGCAAACATGAAACAAATAATTAAGTGAAAAAAATCAAATTATTATGACAAAGTATTCTATTTTTGTCTATCACTTTGTCAAACACTAATAATTTGTAGGAGGAAATAACAGGATATTTGCTTCAGTGTCTAACTTTTTTTCATTATGACAACATCATGGAAGGCGAACCCAAGTAGAAGAGTAGATTATCATGGAACAAAGTAATCATTTTACAAGTAAAAGTATCTGTGTTTGCTTCCAGAGATCAACCAGAACTAATTCGACAAAGTACTTTTTATGGATAAATCTTAAAAATGGCACCATTTTGGCCTAAAAGTGGCCCACTTTGGCCATTTACATACAGGGTGCATTAAAACTACGCGGCCATCCAAAAAAAAATTGGCTATGTAGCCCTTTGCCCGGTAGATTTCCGAATTTCGGACCTTAATCCTCGGAAATCTCCAATTCACTTAGGATCTTTGCAACATCCATAACTTATTGCTTCCTTCAGCAAGGAGGAAACCATAAATCAGCCACGGAATACCTGAAAGAGCCTTCAACGTTGTGTCACAATGAATAACAGTTGTTTTTTTAATTTATTTTTGCGTGGTTGTTTTATCTGTCATTCTTTCAGGTTTCACATTCCCGCAGGTCAGAATTTCCTTTTCACTGTTATTTACTAGATGATTACAGATATCTTACAGGATGCATCATCTTCGCAGACAGCTTGAGAAACACACGCATGGCTGAGAATAGTTCTGCCGACTCCAAGAAGACTGCAGAAGAAAAGCACTTTGGAAAATAATCTCTCTTATATGTGATTTTCCTGTTTATTGGTAATGAATAAATTTTTGCTAGAGTAGCTTACCGTGCATAGAATCCCAAGTGGTATGCATGGATGTTTTATGCCGCCAATGTTCGTTTTTACTCGCTGGCTGGGCATACGAGCTTACTTCTATTAAGTGGTTCGAAAGAGAACTTGGAATTGTTCACGATTCTGCGGTAGACTACAACTCTTTTATGCGCCAAATCTGTCACGATGTTTTATAGAGAACAAGTAGAGTCATCGGCGGAGTCATCGGTCATCTTGCTGCATATCTGGAAGAGTTCTGGTGGAGGAATCGAAACAAAGACAACGATCCCTTCGACCAACTGCTTAAAGATATTGTTAAAATGTATCCACCAAATATAGGAAGCTAACAAAAAACACTTATGACTAGAGATGATGACGGGTCTGATCGGAATGTTTTTTTAATTTTTTTGCGCTGCTTTAAAAAAATTCTGTATCAAATTGACAAGAGTTGTAGGTGATTTCCCGCAGTGAAATAAGAAAATACTGTAGTAAATTAATTATTCACTGCAGTAAATTTAAATTTCCCATAAAACCATTAAATCCTGCAGTAAATTATTTATTTATTATTTACGTAAAAGTAAGTAACCAAATTACACTTTATGCAACTACAGTCGACTCTCGTTATAACGACTCTCGTTATAACGACCCATTTTTAGCCGGCCCCTTGCGGGTCGTTATAACGAGAGTCGACTGTACATTAATAATTAGATAAGGGGAGACAAATTTATTTTTTTCTAAACTTGATTTGAAAAGATGCTTACATTCTGCAGAAATAACAAATTCGGTCAGGTCATATAATTTTAGAAACTCTAACAAAGAAAAAGTTGAATCTACAATTAGTTTTACAATTTTCAATATCAATTTTGTGAGATAGTCATCTAGTGACAGACGTTCTATAAATTTGAGTGACAGTCATAATATTGGGATTAAGAACAAAGTTGTGATAGAAAACTATATCAGCAACTAACCGCCTATATTGAAGAGATTTAAGTCCAAGAATATTTAGTAAATTGTTGTGGGTAGGTAAAGTTGGGAATTGGGCCCTTAGGGATCTGTTATACCGTAAGGACCAAATTTTCGTCACCTTTTATTTTGTTCATAACTTTTTAAATTTTCAATGTTTTGCAACGATCTTTTTTTTTGATTGAAAGCTGACATTCTAGGCAATCAAATGACACCTCATTTGTATCGTTATCGCTGTTAACAAATGGAAAATTTTTAAGTCGAAAAATGTCTTAATTTTCCCCTAATTTCAGGCAAAATGGACTACACGATCGAACAGAAGGTTTGGTGTGTCATATGGTACGGGATGCATGGAAAGCCGAAACAAGTCCAAGTCGAGTACAAAAAGAAGTTCGGAAGAAACGCGACAACGCCAACAAAAAAATCAATTCACAACTGGTGGTTTAAGATGATCGAAACTGGAAGCGTCAACAGAAGGAAGAAAGCGAAGACAAGGTTTTCATTTGAATCCAATCCTTTTCGTCAACCCGCATTGTTATCAGGAAGAGCCGCTTCATTCGCCGAGAGTTTCTGTTTGGGCTGCCATCGGGATGCAAGGAATCGTAGGTCCGATTTTCATTGATGGAAACGTTACTGGTAAGGATCATTTTTGATGTTTGCTCTCATGATTGTTGCATTACCGTTCATGTTGTTCATCCTGCTTCATGAAAACTTTCTGCCGGTGGTTCAAGACTGGCCAGGATTCAATCAACTCGTTTTTATGCAGGATGATGTCCCACCACATTGTAAACTTTCAGTACGCAACTGGCTCAATAACAATCTGCCTGGTCGTTGGATGGGGAGAGGCTCAATTGCCTAGAATGTCAGCTTTCAAACAAAAAAAGATCGTTGCAAAACATTGAAAATTTAAAAAGTTATGAACAAAGTAAAAGGTGACGAAATTTGGTCCATACGGTAGATTAGGTTGATTGCCATAATTTGTACCTTTTCAAGTTTTTGAATGTCTTTATTTACTGAACAGTATTCTAGAATAGGTCTGACATATGAGATGTACATTTTAACTAGGAATTTAGGGTTACATGAGCGAACAGCCTTGAATAAAGAAAAGAGCTCGGAAAAAGCAAACCTCTTGCAATTTTCTATATGATACGTCCATTTAAGATTAGGGCTGAAAAAAGTCTTAAATCTTTAACAGCTGGTCTACAACAGGAATGTTTATGTTATTCAATAAGTAATTTTGTTTCGTGCTATTTTGTCCAAGGTGTAGAACAGAGCATTTTCGCGTTGCAATTTTCATATCATTTTCTAGATACCAGCATGAAAAAAGCCCAAATTAGTGAACTACTGCAGAAAATTTGTTTTTGGTTGCGCCTCAAGTCTATTGTTACCCAGTCAAGTCCACATTTTGTGCAGAACATGTAAATCTCAGTAGTGAACACGGTATTGCACTAGTTCTTGGAGGTAGAGCACGAAGGCACATAAAAAGTGACACTGCGACGACATCCAGCCGACAAAGTCAGTAGTTGCCACACATACAAAAAATCTGACTTGAGTTACATTCGTTCATGACCATGTCTGGCTGTATGCAGTAGGAATTATGTGAAAAGTAAAATTTACCTGATCAGCGAACCTAAAAATCACAAATATTAGGTTGTTACAAAAGTTGTGAGACTAACCGCATGAATTTTTTGTCAAATTTTTGTCAAAGAGCCCATAAAAGCAACCAGCTCGCGAATTGTAACACTTGGAGTCTCTTGCACTAAAGATTTGAGCCTATCATCATCGAAATTGCTTGGTCTTCCACTTCTTGCTTCATCCTGCAAACTTTTGTCGCCTTCTAGGAATTTCTTAAATCTGAACACAATTTAACCTTGAAGAATTCGCTATAAACAAGATTACCATCGAAAAGCTGTTGCCCTGCTTAGCGCTGCAAGTCTCACGAATCGTTGCTAGAGCCAACTCCACATTTTTCCCAGCATCGAACATGAAAAAAAGACAGTGACGCAAATGTTCGGATAGATGTTCAGTATTTTTCGGCATCTAAAACATAAAATTACATCAGAAACAGTACGCAATGAAAACATATCACATGAATGTTCCAATACGAACAAATAATAACAATAATTTCAGAAAAAATCGAGAAATTTCAAAAAAAATTGACAAAAAATTCACTCGGTTATTCTCACAACTTTTAGAACAACCTAATATTAGTCTATTAACACCAGAAAAGCTGACCGAGAAAAGCGGACGATCTGGTGCAGTTTTTCACGTAGATCAATTTTAATGTATGAGTATGGGTGTTTGGATGTCATAAAGTGACCTAATAACCTGTTTCCAGTCCGCGATCATTTGGAGGAAAGTGGACAATCTCGCGAAAGGCAGACACCGCGTAACTCTAGACCACATCTATGACTGCAATATGTCATCAACCGTCAGAATCTGCTCTTTCGAATAATTGTATGTGAATTGCAATCTGTTTGCAAGAACATAGACAACCAGGGTCCAACGCACAAAACCACCATTTTCTCACCTACCAAATTTCCACTGAAAGCCGCCCAAGAACACGTCATAGCTGTGTATAACTGCTTGATGCTTAGTCAATACTTGTAGAGAAATTCAAGAGCTACAAAAGAGGAGAAAATTAGAACAAGAATTAAACAAAAGTCATTCAGAAATTACAACAGAAGTGGTAAAACCAGCTGTTTTTCCAGTATTGAAATTTGAAGGATACCTTACCTTAGCTTATCCTTGTCGACTTTTCAATGATTTTTTTTTCAGACAATATACCAATGTTCAGCATGAAAAATGCAACAGAACTAGTGCTAAGACTCACAAGACGACAAGCAAATATCACAAAATTCAAGCCAAAACAGTTTGACCACAAAACCACACAAAAAACCAGGGACTTTTGTTCAAAAATTCAGGTGGCTTGGTTTTGTAATTTTCTCTAAATTTTATAAGGTGTTTTCAGAAAATAAAATTATCACCTGATAGAGTGCGAAAAACTGCATCACATACAATGGTTAGATCACAAGTGAGACTGTGTTTTTTCCCTCTTTTTAAGAGGTGGTGGTAGCTTTTTCATGGATGGACGATTCTGGTTTTATTCTACTGGGTTTGAAAGAAACACAATTATTATAAAATTTAAATTTTCTTAGGATAAAAAGACTATTTTTGGTATAAAACTTGCACAAACATTTTGTGTGAATATTAATTTCAAAAAGGCTACAAGCATGCTTCTTCAAACCTCTTAAAAAGAGGGAAAAACACAGTCTAAAACAAGCCGAATTTGTTTTTCATAGTAATTTAATTTTTTACAACTACGCTGGCATATCTTTAGAGATTGACTAAAACCAGCTATTTTTGGTTCATAAATTTTTCCAGTGTGCTCATCCTGCATTTCCACTTGCTCTTGCTCATCTCCTGTCCTCTCGGAACTTAGTAGAAGTAAACATAAGGGAAACGAGACATTTTGTAAAATTTGTGCAGTTACCTGATATTAAACAAATCAGCTCGATCTATCGTCAAAAAGCAGTCAAAAACGTTTCCCTCCGGCGGTCATTTTGCACAAATTTCACAAACTGTCCGGTTGCCGAGGTAAGTTATAATCTACTTGACAGGTGTGATATGATTTACAAATGAAACTCACTCGATTCATCTAATGCCGAATTTATATTTTTGAACAAAGCCTTGGAAATGATCAAATTCGGCTACTAACAGTTTGTTTTGATGTTTTTTGTTGAAAATGTTCGAATATATTTAAAAAAAACCGGTAATTAGTGATTTCGAGTGATAGTAGAAACACGCAAAAATTAGTGCGGGATTCATACTCCCGCGAGGAGGGTGATTCCCGTTTCTCAATTGCATCCCAAAACATCAGCACTAATAAATAACTAATAAATACTAATAAATAACGATTTGTCACCTCCTAAGCCATTTTTCAGGCTAAAACTAATTCTATCAATAATACACATTTTACTCATTTTGTAGCTGACATTCTGAGCTACAATAATGTTCGAGACACAAAAACCCTGTTTCCCCACCAAAATCCCACTTTTTAACTAAATTAAGCGAAAATTTACGATTTTTTTGAATTTCGAGATTTTTCCGAAAATTGTTTTTTTCTCCATAAGGAAAACTTTTTTTTGGTGTCTGAAAACAAAAAACCCGCCATTTTTCCCGTAAGGAAACAATAGTTGTAGATTCCGAATATGTAAAAATATCCGAGATAGGGGGACCGAAACATGGGGATCTACTATTTTTTTGAGTTTGTTTGCTTATAAAAAAAAGAAAGTTATAACTTGTATTGCGAAAAAAAAGGATTTTAATAATTTTATTGATTCTAAAAATTTGTGTGTAACACAAGGTCTATCTATTTCTAAATAATCCCAAATCACTTTTTTTCTGGAGCATTCACCGCTGTCATCAAACTTGGGGGTCAGGGACGGCAGAGCACAAGAAGGGTAAAAACAAGGTTGGAAAAGAAGTTCAAGAAAAATGCCTCAGGATATTCTCCTATAATAAGGTCTTCTTCTTCTGGTTGAACTTCATCATCTCTTATTGTTCACTTTGGAATTTCCGCACCAATTTCGCATTTTCGGCATTTTACTGTGATGATTTTGCTAAACACCTCTTCTAGCGATGTTTTTTAAATATCTGCTTGTGATTCAAGACTCCGAGACGTCATTTATTCAAAGATTTGTACGTTATCCGGGACCCTAAATCTTTAGGCTTTTTTAGGTTTCAAAAAAAAATCTTTATTTTTGGCTCTCAAAACTTAATAAGCACCGGATAAAATGACACTTTTTGAAAAAATAGCCATATGTACTTTATTTTAAAATTTTGAGTTCGCAGCCGTGTAATTTGATATTTTCATAGAGGTTTTGTCAATTATTTATAAATACAAAAAACTCACAGAAAAATCTAGTACTATCTTTTTTAGTTTTGACTTCTAGTGACTTCTAGTGTTTTGACTTGGGTCATCCTAACCGTCCGACATCCAGTCTGTCTTTTTTTATACACACCGCATTTCCTTCATTATTGAACCCCTCTCTGATAATTTGCATCCCCCCTCTAAACTTGGAGGATCTTTATCTAATCCCAGATCGAATATTTTGCAGATCTGTTTTTTTTCATTTCTTTAAATGGGCATGCTCCCCGCCGATGGAAATACTTTTTAAGGCGGGTACCAGGTCAATTCAAACGAGAATTATTTTGAAATGCAAATTTGTCGAGTACCCAATTGTGATAAGTAATAAAAAACCTATTCATAATGTAATAGCATTGGTGGCTCAGTGGGTCAAGCGAGTGCAGACTGTGAAAGTCGGTCGTCGGTTCGATTGAAACTGGTAGCATTGTTTTTTCTCGACTTTTACCGAATTGCATCAAATTAATTCTCGTTTTAATTTCACTGGTACCCCCCATTTAAAATATTCCCATCGGCGACGGGTATGCCCCGTTAACTCTCACGAACTTAACCGAGTCGATTATTTATAAATTAAAAATAATTGACTTCATATATTTAACAAAATTCTGCTTTTTGACTAATATAAAAAAATAAAATGGAATATTCAAAAATGCACACACTACATAAAGATTGTAGTCTGTGCACTCGTTCCAAACAAGAATCGTAGTTAAACCCCAAGGATAGATATGAAATAATACAATGCCTATGAATTTCAGTTGTAGTTTTGTTTGTTGATTGTAAAAGAGTCAATAACATGCTACTACTTGACTGTGAATCAATTGCGCAAAACCCCCCTTCTCACCTCCAGCCAAAACAAAATAAAACTTCTTTTTTCCTTGTTTAAGGGTGCACTCATAATGAAATTAGAAGGAGCCATTGTTTAAAGCAAAATTTCACAAATTTCCTGCCTTTTTTCCGACAACCTCGAGTTAGATTCCTCGTTGTTGTTTACACACAAGCAGGAAAAAAGTCGAGAAAATCAATAAAAAAGGGTATTACTGGGCATGCATTTTATTGCGTATAATTATCAAACAACGACTACAACAACATACTTCAGCTTTTTTTGAATAATAAAAAACATTGAGTAGTAATTAAGAGTGAACTGCAAAAAAAGTTTATTGTTTGTGGGGTCGCTTAAGATCTTAGATATTTTTTGTGGGGTTTATGACATTTTTCCGTCGCATAGTATTTTATCATTTTTTTTCATTTTTGTCCTCAGTTTTTCTCCCTCAGAAAAATTCGGCTATAGTGAAGAATAGGGTTCCAAAAATCAGCTTGGTCCCCCCTGTTGTGTTTTCGTAAAAAACAGCTTGGTCCTATAAATTTTAATAAATTTTAATAAAAAACAGCTTGGTCCCCCCTGTTGTGTTTTCGTAAAAAACAGCTTGGTCCTATAAATTTTAATAAATTTTAATAAATTTTAATAAAAAACAGCTTGGTCCCCCCTGTTGTTTTTACAAATAAAACAAGAGGGGGGACCAAGCTGATTTTTGGAACCCTATTCTTCACTAGCGCCAAAAATTCTCCCTTTTGTAAATTCTCCGCGGTGAATTCCCCTTCCAAATTTTTGAGGGACAGGTTCGAATCCTAATGGTAGCCAACACAATTTTTTTCTTGAATAACATAATAAACTAATTCGGTTATAGATATCTAATTTTTATAAGACCAGTAAGCAGCAGAGTGGGTAAGAGAACCGTCTGGTACCTCTTCTAAATAAGTATCCATCTCCATAATCCCAAATTTTGGATTTAGTTAGTTAGTTTAATTAAAAATCATTTTACCCTATCCAGAATCGTGTCATAAACACGATTTGATAATGCTAAAACAGTGATTTGACTTACAAGAACCCTAGTTCTGTTTTAGTAATGACCACTACATGAGAACCACTGCCTAGATACCTTCACCTGGATAGGTACCTCAACCCCTACTTGAGTAACATCACGGTACTACCACCTAAATCATACAACCCAAGCATCACTAACTGAGTACCCATACCTAAGGACCACCATTTTGGTATCACTACATGTGTACTACCTCATGATGACCACTGCCTGGCTACCACCACCGGGGGTATGAGTAACACCACTTGGGTAACCGTACCCAAGTGGTGTTACACCACCTGGGTAACACCACCTGGGCACCACTTACAACGGTGTGGCAGAGTTCTAGGACAAATATAAGTAAAATAAATGCAGATAATTGAAACTCGGGAACCTATACGCTAGGGAGATATATGTGTGGAGATATATGTTGGGAAGGTACATAGGTGAAATACATAGACAGCCGTCGGGCGGCATGAAAGAAAAAGTGCAATGAGAGAAGTATGATACGTTAAAAAAAGCAAAATTTAAAAGCAAGAAAATACTATGCGACGGAAAAATGTCCAATTCCCTTTTTGTGGTTTTCGATTGCTTGTGAGGAGATCCTTGGGTTTGTCTTTTTCAAATATGAATTAAATGAATTTATGTGTCTACAGGGCTACCGTATTTACTTTATTAAACGGCTCCGGACGTTTTTAAAATAGGGAAAATTATGAATCGAGGGTGCTCAATTTTTCGGTGCCATTTATTAAAGAGAGGCCGTTAAAAAAGCGTAAATACGGTAATCATAAAGTTTTTACTAATTAATTAATTTAAAATATTTTTACTACTTTTTTGTAGCTTCCGAAACTTGTTTGAGTCCATCCCAACGTAAGCACTTGCAGGGTAAACGTAATGACCAACCAAAATCTTCATAATGCAAAAAACATCCTAGATGAAAAAAATTGGAATTACATACCGTTTTTCCTCTAATAGACTCACCAAACAACCCAACTAATACAGCATATACGGTACCTTAGTTTTGTCAGAAGCTGTTTGTCAGCTGTTAAATCTTCCTACGTGAAATCAAATTGATGAAAACATGGTGCTCAATGTTTGAATGCGCAGAATTGGAGCCTTTTTTTTTAATTTCGGTATTTTTAAGGCACACATTTGAGCCCGTCCTAACATACGCTGGCCTACTGGGTTTAGGACATTTTCCCGTTGGACATTTTTCCGTGGTCATTCTGTGGGAATTAACAAAAGGGAGAATTTTTCTGAGGGGGAAAAACTGAGGACAAAAATGAAAAAAATGTCCAACAGAAAAATGTCTAATTCCCGGTTTACCCTGCGCCTAAGCCTTTGCCTAAGTTAAAAAATGAAAAAAATTTGTCAAAAAACACGAAAAAACAATAGCCAAAAAAGCAAGAATTTGAAAGAAAATGTCTTAAAAAACGCCAAATTCACCTATACCGCTTCAGATAAAACAAATATAGCCATGTAGAATTTTTTGAATATGCGTCTTTTTCATTTTCGATTTTCAAGTCCATTTTATAAGTTTGGCACACATGTTTGACTCTGTGCTGCATTAAAAACTACACCGGGTCAGAAAAAAAAAATAGCCCGAAACAAAAATTTTGAAAAAAGGCCAATTAAAAAATGGACCACTTGTACTATACGCCACCCACCTGATTGCACTATACGCTCCCAGTCAATTGAACTCTTTAATGCCCATTGGTTCAAAAATGAACCGCTTTTTGTCTTTATTCGTTCAACTTAGACGGAAAAATATCATAAAAACCGATAAACGCCCCTATGCCGTTTTCACGTTAAGGAGAGACTGCTGCTTCCAAAAATTTTTGCAAGTTCTGTCTAAAAATTGGGTGTTTATGTTTTTCAAAAATAAGGAAATAAAATATGAAATTCAAGTCCAAAAAAGGTTGTTTTTCGGTTCCAAAATATTCCTTGTAAATAGTTATTTTTTCAGCTGATTTCCGTCCATCCTTCAAAACAACTTTTTAAATAGGTTGTTCCACAGAGTCCAAAACATAGTCCAAACCAGGTGGCTGCCGCTGATAACCCCCACGGCCAGTCTTCTAACTGTTTTTCAATGGAATTTTATTTATTTTTCAAAGTTGCTGTCTTGCTCAGATCGAGCTGTAACTAGTTTGTTTGCCCCCTTTTGTTGTTAAGGGCTCCACCCCCATTACTTTTTCTACTGGTTGCCTTCGGGCGCAGGCACCGTCATATGAGCCCACCACTGCATTTTTATTTCCATGTTGAACTGGAAGTGGTAAATTAATTGATTGGCATCTATTTTACACTTCCAACTTCCAGTTACCTTATGAGTTTAACTCCTACTTTCAGGAAGTTTAATTTGTTTTATTCGAGTTATTTATGTGGGATGTTAAATATTTTTATTTTGTGCTGTTAAAACGTCTAAATCAGGGCTGCCACTGGTAAATACGGATTTTTTTATATATTATTGAATTACTTTCAGTTCTATCAATTTACTGATTTTTGGCCAAAATTAATGATTTCTACTGATTTTAGCATTTGTTAATGCCTTTATTGTTCCTATTCTTTACTAGGGGCATGTCCGTGCGTTTCAAAAAGTTAAGGCGGGGACCAGTAAATTTTTTTCGAATCTTTGCATTTTTCCATCAAATTGCATGACCACATACTACTTTTAAAAACTAGGCAGAAAACTTGAAAAATCTAGGTGAGAAAGCATGTAAAAAACTTTCAAAACTTTTTTATCCGTTTATCCGATCTAAACATAGAAAATTCTTTAAATACCTTAGATAACGCGTAGTTAGTCTGGCCAGTGGATCAGCAGAAAATACTGGCAGGAGATTGTGAATGGTAGCCCATCACTCTACCTCACTCCCACCTTCGTCAGTTTTATCCTGGCCCTCACAGTTTCCAATAGAGTATCGGTTTTGCCTTTCTGCGATGTTGCGCTGCGATTTTTTTCGACCATCCGTGGTTGCGCTGCGATACGCGATATTTTCCTGAAGCTGCTTTTTATTGATAAAAGCCAAATTTTAACATTTTTTATTTAATTCCACAACAAACATCAACATTTAAAATTTTATAACGCGAGGTTCTTGTTTAAAAAGATTGATTTTTCAGCTGTTTCCGGGCTCAATCTGGACCTTCTTTAGTCGTAGACATCCCTCGCCACGGAGAAAAGCTGACACTTGGCTGGCTTGTTGCTGGAGCCGAGAGAAAGCGACGCGCCACCTTGGCCAGAATTGGATATGTCTTCTCATTCTTCTAAAAGTGAGGAAATAGAATTACAAATCTTGCTTAAAAAACCAGCCTTCCAAAACTCCAGTGGATCCTGTTCCGAGTCGATGCATGGCAGCCTGTTGTACGACTTCATTTCTATCATTGCATCACTAGCTTGCTCCCCATTTGGTATCTCATGCTCCCTGAACAGATAATTGTGCTTAGAGAAGAAGGAGTTAATTCGCTTCGAAGGATGAGAGTGCACTTCTTAACAAGAAATCAGTCAGATGAATTAATTTTAACAAAAATAAACCTAAATCGCTGGCCGGAATTTCTGCTCTATTCTCGCATTCCTCTTGGAGCCACGCAATCACGTCAGAGTTGAACTTGAAGTTGTTGCTAGCCAGTCGATCTTTGAAGCGCGCATTGAGAAACATCGCCAACCCCTGGATTCTAAAAGCGAAAATAAAAACACACATCCACAAAACTTGGCACTCACTTGTCTTCTTCCACATTGAACTTTTGAAGCAACGTATTGATGATCGATTCACACATCTGCTTCAAATCCCTGACATGGTTGGTCAGCGCTCTGGCAATTGGAAGTTGAATAGAGGTTGGTTCATCGGGTTGGCCAAACTTGCAATAAAAACTTGGACAATATTTTGCGGATGCGTCCGCACGTGATTTTTGCAGACGGAGCTTTGCGGACGAGGCTTTGCGCCTCAACTTTTGCGGATCAAATTTTGCGTACGCAAGATTTGCGGACGAACATTTGCGGACGAGGGTTTGCGGACGCCATATTTGCGGATGCAACATTTACGGACAAACTTTTGCGGACGAAAATTTTCGAACGAGGTGTTGCGGACGCCATTATTTCGGACGAAACTTTTTGAGGACGAGAAATTTCGGTTTTTGATTTAAGTCATTTTAGCAAAAAAAAAAGAAAGATCCATTTAAGCATGTCAATTCGTGATTAAAAATTAAAAAGGTCTTTTCTATACTTTTGGAGAAGACGTTGTTACCGTAATTTTTTGGCAGAACTTTCCTTCCGGTTTATTGTGTTCTCTCACGCAAAAAACATTCTTCTGCCTCTTCCAATCGCAGTCAATACCATGCGCAGTCATGCTAAAATCTCATGAAGACTTTTGAAAATCCAAAGTAGTTTACCTGGTGAAGCTGTCCCTCGGCCCTGACCAGATATCCGAAGTGAAGGAGAGCGCAGCACAGGCGTTGAGACGAGACTCGACTTCTTTCTTGACGGCGGCGTAGACTCGAGGTATAACCCACATGCTGTAGTGTTCACTCTCTAAATGAGACTACTTTACCATGCCGTGAAGAGACAAGAACTTACGTTTCAGACTCTCAGAAGACAGGAGCACATTGAGCGCCTCGGACTCCACCACGGCAAACGGCTGATTCGTGCAAGCGATGAAGTGCATTACCTTCCGATCCAGTACCGATAGTTTACCTAAAAGTTTTATGCTAAAACTATCGCAAGTCTGATAGAAACTAGCAAACAATGTAACCTTTCCCACGGATCACAAATTTTGACATGCCTTGCTGCAGCTCCGCTTGAGTTGCTCAGCCTTCTCCATTTCTTCCAACTTGTTCTTGTACTTTGGATGCGTTGCGAGATGAGACTTCAGATTTGCCGGCCCACGGTTCTTCATTTGAATAGGCTTCTTGCACACGTTGCACTGAGATTCTGTTCCCGACGGCAGCTTTGTGAATATAAATCCGCTCACATCTTCTTCTTCAAGCTCGATTTTCCACAGTTGACTCATTCTAAACCAAAACTGCATGACAAACGGAAATTTGAATTTTAAATTTTAATGGAAAAATTACAAGAAAAAACAAATAAACATGACAGAAATAACAATGAAAAACGGGCAAAATTTTTCGAAAAATTGACTGCGATGTTTTTGAAATTTACGCTGCGATATGCGCGGTTTTCAAATATTTGCGTACGCTGTTGTGCTGCGATGTTTTTGGCCCAAATTTGCTGCGTACGCTGCGATGTTGTGCTGCGATGTATCGCAGCGCCCGATTCTCTAGTTTCCAACTCCTTTATGGATTGAGTTTTCTTAGTAGACTCTTAGTAGAAACTTTGTGAACTTAATGACGAACTAAGAATGTGGAAACGGCGATGAATTTCAAGATTTTGGCAGCCAAATTGAATACCACCCGACAGAGAGAGAAGACAAGGCAACTCCTACATTTCTTTATTCCACACAAGACTGATCTGAAAAAGACGTTGAAAACAAAAGTGTACCTGTTGTTAAGAAGATTTGAAATAGTCATATTTTTTTTTTTACTTTTGAACTCCAACAAAACAAATGTTAGCTCGTTTGACAGCCTGAGTTTTGTTTGACACTAAAAAGAACATTTTATTCAGCCTTGTTGCTGAAATATGCTCATCTGAAGAATAAAACATGTCATTTTTTTTACAAAATACGGGGAGTGCAATCCTTTTTTAGGATTTCAAACAAAAAATTTATTTTCAAATTTTCCACCGAAAACATCTTAGCACTACGATGTATGGAAAATCAAAACCCACTTCACATATATTTTTTCGAAAGTGGATACTGTAAACTAAAAGATACCTCCAAACATACTAGCACGTTTCGGAAAATAGAGCGGCGCCTTAAGCGGCGCCGACGGCGGCACCATGCTATTTTAGAATTGTGTCTCCGGGCGCCAAGGTATAATCAATGCGCCGGCTCCAGCGCCGGTGCTTTTGTGAATACATTGATGTTTTATAATAAAAATGTATTATTTTATCCCAATACAACTTAACTAAAAAGAAAATTTTCAAAATTTTTGAAAAATCAGCGCTTTTACAAGAATTATGATGAGGCGGGCGCCTTTCTTAAAGTATTGGGCATCGACACCGACCCTCGAAATCCAAAGGGCGCCTGGCGCCCTGCGCCCGTGCAAGTATGCTTCCAAATAACCGAAAAAGACAAGTAATATATAAAAAAAATTAACCCATTATTGTTACATTATTTAAAAAAATACAGATTTTTTAGACATTTAACGGGATTTTTTTACGTCTACCAAGTTAAAATGGCCATTTAAGGGTTGTATTCCTTTACATGATAAAAAAGTAAAAAGAAAATTGTATATGAGTTGAAGTGCTGGGGTTGAACCATTTTTTTCTTCCCAAACATATATTACTGTTTCAAGGTAGTTGTAAACAAAAATAGCGGGAAGCCACACATTTTTTTCTTATATTTTATTTTTTTTTCTCTTTTGTTAACATTGGAAAAGATCAAGAAGGCATGCTAACCAATAATAATTTGAATGCAATGTGTTGTTGGTATCGCTTGAGCAGCACATAAATTACACCAGTAAGCACATTTAAGAGGTGGGTTCACAAATAGGATGCCTTAGGGGTAGAAATTTTTGATTCGAAACTTAAAAGTTAATATTTTTTAAGCTTCGAGACTCAGAAGACTCTTCGAGACTCACTTGAAATTTTTAGACTTTTCGAGTACAAAACTCAAAATCGAGGCCTCGACTCGGCAGCCTTATATAGGAATAAGAAGTCAAGATAAGACGTTGATAGCTCAGCGTCGAGAGCTCAAATTAATAATATTATATTATATAGTCGAACCTCGATACAACGACACCCCAAAAAGTTCGCTCCCGTCTTGGCTCCGACACTCTTTTTAACTTGATTTTTCAAGGCTTTTGCCAGTTCTGTTTTGACAGTCTGGTCCCAAATATCGCAAAGATTCCAATTTTGCCGATCGTTTTTCATAAACTAAATAATTTCGCCACTAAAATAGCAAAACCTCGATATAAAGACACCCCTTTTCGAAAATAGGGTGTCGTTATATCGAGGTTCGATTGTATTATATTACCGTATTTTTTATAATAGGCCGATATGTCGGGGTTTTTTTTCAATTAACCGACAATCTGAAAATTTTGGGGTCGATCTCGAAATTTTTGGCCAAAATCCGAAAATTGGAATCGTAAGAGCTCGTGGGATTTAACAAAATGCAAAAAACAGCTTTGCAAAATGTTGACTCTGCTCCAAGATACAGACTAGAGTTGGGCCGGAATTTTTTCGAGTCAAAACCGGAATTCCTAAATATTTTTGTAATTTTTTTCAATTTTTTCGAAAACCTTGGTGTCATTCAGCACAGCATTAAATTCTGCGTTAGATGGACAAAAAAACATTGTGAAAAATGCTTATTCAGCAAAGAAAAACTACTCTTTGAAGGTGAAAATTTCAGTCCATTTTCCGGTCGGAATTAGACCGAAATTTTCACCTTGAAAAAGCATTATTTTTTTTGGTTATAGAGCATTTTACACAATGTTTTTCGTCCGTCTAACGCAGAATTTGATATTGTGTAGACTGGCGCCAAATATTATCCAAAAGATTGTAAAAATTACAAAGATATTTGGGAATTCAGGTTTTGACTATAAAAATAACGGGCCAACTTTAATACAGACCCTTAAAGTAGGGGCTGAAGTCTGTCGGCCTATTAGTGAAAATACGGCATATGTTATGAATTAAATTATTAATTCATTATATAATAATGCTAGAAAATAAAGTTGCGCCCCTGCTCTTCCGATTTAAAATTGTGTCTTCAACTTATTTCTTGAAGACAATCCTTGACCAAAGTGAAATGCTGACTAAGTCTTTCACTGCATGGAGATCACTGATTTTGGCTTAAAATAACTGGCTTCCGACTTGCCATTTTTAAATACATGATAAAAAAAGTAAATCTCAGTCATAAGAAATCTAGAAAAAATTCGCTGCTTTCACACTTAGAATTCACACCTTGGCTAAAGTCCACTATAGGGCCTCCTCTCAAAACACACCGGAATGGTGTTTTTCAACGTTTTAGCACTTTCAACGTCCAGAAAACGTGTTTTGACCATTTTTTTTTAACTTTTGACTAAAAGATGACTTTTTGCCTTGGAGGATCGTGGATATCCCAAGGAACCCGACCCGAATTTTGGAGAAAAAGGCAGTGCCCTTCTAAAAGAGGCTTTTGTTCAAAAAAAATTAGGAGATAAGGCATTTTCAATTTTCAAAAAAAATCATTATCAAATAAAAATTTTCGGAGCAAATGTCCTTTTTTCATCTCAAGAGAAAAGCCAGCCGTCGAAAAAAAGCAAAGCCTTTAAAAAAGGCAAGTTCGGCACTTTGGAATACCCTCAAAACTCGCCAAAAGATGGAGTTTGAACGTAGTTTTAAATACTGGGGCCTACCGCACAAATAAAATCTGGTATGCATACATTTTTCATGCATCCAGAGTCACTTTCGAGTGATTTGTGTCTAAGGTATGTGGGTGTGCGCATCTCAACTCCAAGCCCCCAAGCCACCAATCCCCCGAAGGAGTCTTGAGAGTTAGAGATGCGCGCACTCACTTACCTTAGACATGATTCCGAGCAAGACTCATGATCAAAAATGCATAAATACCGTATTTACTGTATTAACTCCCCCCCCCCAAAACCCGGAATTTCCTTTAATAGTTTTTCTTGTTTTGACCCACTTTTTTACATAGACTCTTGAGCATGTAGCATACCATGTAGTAATAATGTAGCCCGGATACCCAGCTACATTTTTGGCATGTTATATTCTGAGAGTCTATTTCAAAAGTTGGTCAAAAACAAGAAAAACAAATAAAGGAAATTCCGGATTTTAGGGAGGGGAGTTGATACAGTAAATACGGTAGGCACTTTTTGCCAGTGCCAGTGAATAAAACAGGGTAGAGTACCCTCACATAGGATGTTTTGCCTTGGCTCCTCTCAAAGCAAAAATTCAAATTTTAGTAAAAAAAAATCTAATGGTCGCCGCATGCTAAAAACACGTTTTTGCACGTTTAAAGTGCTAAAACATTGAAATAACGTCATTCCGGTGTGTTTTGAGAGGAGGCCCTATAGTGTACTCCTGCCCACACCATATTATTGTGGCCAAGCCACCAATTTTGTGACTGGTTTTTTTCATTTCTTAGCATTTTCGTAAGATTGTGAGCCATACAGTACATGTATTTAAGTTAGTGGAAGGTGTGGTGTGCTGGCCCACTCGAAAAGCAAAATTGGCCTCGATTGCAATTTTTACGCTGTGTTTTTTACTTTGCAGATATATAATAATTGTTTTTTTTTAACTAGACACATAAATTTCTGATCTTAAAACCCCAAAAGCTATCTTCTGAAAGTGAAATTTAGAGCAGTAGGTCCAAAAAAGATGAGGGAAGTGGTTACACAATTTCTGGCCTTGCTATTTCTATATTTCTGCTGTATATTGCCAGAAGTGCTGACCCAAAACCCATGGGACTGTTCTCAAGCTCCGGGAGAACGTGAGTTCTTTTCCATTTCTTTATTAATGTGTTTTCGGTGGTGCGGGTTGATTTCAACCTTCAAAGGAATGGGGCATTCCAAAATATGAGTCTTTCGATGGCCTTGGGTGATGATGATGCTCAATAACCTTTCTCTTTTTGTTTACTTTGACGCAAAAAATTAGATTTGTACTGCCAGACACTGGGTCAACTCAATTGCTCAAACATAAATGAACAACGATTGCAAAAATATTGCTGATTAAATTGGAAATTTTTATCTACAGTCAACGATTTACATAAAAATATTGAGGGGAACGAAAGAATGAAGAGACATGAGAGGCTTGGTTACAGCTCGAAAACTACCACGAATTTAAAATTTGTATAAAATATTTGTGCAGTCCTTATGTAAAGAACCTTCTCAGAAATTGGGACCGGAAAATGCTGTTCCAAGGTAGAGAGTGTCCTTAACATATTTATTCTAACAAAGCGGCTCCCCGAAATTGACAAATGTACCGGGTGGCGCGAAAAATTCCCAGCAGTTGAAAAAGCCCTAACTTCATTGTGTGTCAAACTTCTACAAACGATTTTCGCAGTCATCTTACAAGGGAGGGACCCTGACTGTGACCCGGGGGAACTTCGATAACATTTTTTTCTGCGTATTCTTGTAGAGCGTGCCCAAGTTCCTGAGAAATCTGGCTCCCCAGCTCTGAACGTCCACAGAAAGTGGTACACGGTTCACTCAAAGTTCTAAAAACACCTCGATACCCATATCATGGTTTTTCATAACTGACCCATGGGTCTTTTTTAAATTTTTGTTGGCATTCAGAGGCGGGGAGCCAAATTCACAAGGGATTTAGGGCGCGCTCTACTAAAATACGCACATAAAAAAAATTATCGAAATTTTCCCAGGTCACAGTCACGGTCCCTTCCTTGTTAGAAAAATATACATTTTTTGAGTATGTAATGCCCAAAAACACCGTTTTTGTCTGGTCTGTGGATGGCCTTTGGATAGATGGACAAGGCTCAAACTACAGGAGTACCAATCAAAAATCGTGTTTTTGACGCTATATATAAAAACAAAATGTGTATTTTTAATGAAGTTTTGGAGCTACATTCTGTCGACCCAGTGTTGTGTTGTATACAAAACTTTGGCAAAAAGTCGCCATAACGGCCCCGCCAGTGCCAAAATATTATGAATCGCTACCAGGTGCGACAGTTGTAATAATTATCGCTAAATTGTAAGTACCATGCTGCATCTAAAAAAATATTTCGGTGCCATAATTATAAACTATGAAAGTAACTTTTAGCTTTTCGACAAATATGTATGCAACTGCAGAACTGGGATGTGAATGCCCGGTCTGCCATAGCTCAGCAGCAACAACAGCAAGCCAACACGGTGATTAATGCACCAGCTGTGCCTGGACAAAGCTGGTCAGTTGGTGTTTGCTAGTTCATTTGTGTCCTAGTTAACTGAAGGCCCTTTTTAGGTTGTCGCCTGCAGTGCCCACACAATTCAACCCCACCCCACAGTCTTGCATGGACTTGCAATGCTTGTGTCCCTATTACCAAGTTAGTTTACTGTGTGTTTATGTGAAAGTGTTTTTTTGCAAACTGTGGCAAATTTTAGGGAATGATTGGACCTAATGGTCAGTGCACCATGCGCAATGGCCAGCCACTTAGAATGGCTGTCAGGCGGGAGTACAGAATGTTGTGGGTATTTTAGAGCAGTACATCAGGGGCCAAAGTAGTTTAAGTAGCTGACGGATAAAAAAGAAAAAGATGCTGGCATTCTGGCCAAATTACTTGAGTTTGGGGGTCTTAATGTGGATTAATACAAAAATGATGTAAATACTTTTTCAGCTACAGTTCTGACCAAAAGTTTCTTTGCTACGGCCATGGTTGGTATCACACTTGCACGCCACCCAAAAAGCAGCGCCAGCATCGGGAATTTCTAAAAATCGGTGCCAGCGCCAGAAAAAGGGCCCAGCGCCAGTGCAGGGAGGTCGAGCGCGGCGCCACAGCTAAAAAAAGAAAGCGCCGCTGCCAGCGCCACATACTAAAAAGCCAATTCAGCAAATTTTGTCTCACTTTTATTGAGTAATTAAAAAATAACGACAAAAGTAACACTTTCTTACCTTCTTAACTCCAAACACCCTATATCAACCTAAAAGCACCTCAGGAGTTCAAAAAAGACATCTTATATAGTATTTGGCATGTGTGGGTGGGTGGGTGGTTAACGCTTTTTTACTTCGAAGGCCAGAACGGGTCGTAGATAGCGAAATCACTTTGTCGCTAATACCATCGTGTTCCCAGAATGTCAGCTTTCGTTTTAAAAAAGAACAGGCGAAAAATGAGTTCTAATAGGGGATATACCTATTTTTATGAATGAAGTCATAGCCCCTCATTGAAATTTCGAAATACTATAGAGGCGCCGATAGGCGCCTGTGGTCCCTTGTAATTTTGTGTTCTGGTCAATAAAAAATTGAGTTTTAGGCATTTTGAAATTTCGATCATTTGCCTGTTTTACCATGTTTTGGTCACTGGAGCTGGTAAAAAAAGCCTCTAAATGCACTTTTGATCAAGAGTCGCCCGGCGCTGGCACCGTGCACGTATGGTTGGTATGGGTGGGATGCGCGGTCATAAAAGTCTAGGTTTGTCAGCGCACCGAAATTTTCGAGATGTCGAGCCGAAATGCTGAAACTGGATTTTTTTTCGGTGGTCAATTAAAGGCTGAAATTGAGGCGTTATAACAAAACCTTACTGAAAACTCAATTTTATTAACTTCAAAAGGGTGAATAAGTATGTGAGTGTATTTTCAGGTCTGACGGCGAGAGGCAAAGGTTCCAGCAAGTGATGCAACAACTCAAGAGCAACGGCCAATACAACACTTTCAATGACCAGCACAGACAGGTATTTGGCTTCATGTATGTCTATGGCAATCATAATGAGTGCCGCAATGCTCTTATGTTTCCCTTTTTGCTCGTACACCCTGAATCTGAAGTAGACTTCAGAGCTAAATTTTTGATTGTTGCGGCATAAAGAACAGTAAAAAGCTCGGGCACGCTACGAAGGGGTGATTTACCCGAAAAATACAGGTTGTATTTGTCAAGCAATAATCTCGCAAAATTGTAATAGGGGAGATTGGGCAAAAACGATATTCGGCAAGCTGATATTTGTTGCTAAACAAAGTAGCTAAACATATGCTAAGCACGGTTTGGCAGCTAAAACGCTGTAAAAAATGGTTTCGTCCGTTTTTGTACCAGGCAACGTTTAGTTTACTCATGCCCTCGTTAGCTCAATTGAGCTTGCCAAATCTCCCCTAGCCTAATATACGGTTTTACTATTTCTGGTACCTATCTCTTTCATTGCTATATCACCAAAAGGTAACAGCAAGAAATAAACAGTGAGTCCTATGCACAATTTGGGCACTAAAAATGCGACCCACGTAAAATATCAACGAAAGTATATATTTGAACAGGTAGGGACTTCGTCTGGTGCGCACAGTGGACCTGGCTTCTTGCCCTTCCACCGAGAATTTGTCAAGAGATTTGAAGTGAGTCTTCTGTTTCAAAAAGTAACTCATTAACCGAATCTCGAATTTAAGATAGCCCTTCGACTAATTGACCCTAACTTGGTTTGTTTTTTTTTTTGTTTTTTCCCATTTTTCATATTGTTCATTTTAGGCCGTACCATATTGGGACAGTGTAATGGACGGCTATCTGCCCAATCCATCAGACTCCATATTCTTTTCACCCCTGTTTGTTGGCGAGACAGATGCAGGGGGCAATGTGGTCAATGGTCCTTTTGGAGGCTGGACAACTCTTGAGGGTAGGCCCAACATCAACAGGCATGTTTCGGGAATCTTAAATAAAATGACACATAATGTGTGTTTTAGACGTTTGGGTGGCGAGGGCAGACTCTTCAGAGAAACTGACTTGAACAATGTGACTACTTGGAATTTAGCCAATACATTTAGTTACATTATCGATCTTTTTGTAGGTGTATGCGCAGACCCAAATAGAACAAGTATTGGCTTATACAGCTCCGCAAGCAGGTAATTACTTGCTGTCTTGTTGAGAATTTGATAAAGGCTTGAGCGTTCATCAGATCTACGAATTTCAGAAGTTTTTTAGGAAAAACACTGAGTACCGTATTTTTAGCGCCCCCACCTCTAATTAACGTGCTGAATCTCTCTTTTTAATGACAATATGGATGTTATAAACTCAAAAATTGGTCAAAATTTTCGTCGTGGCCTGGTCAAGAAACGAACGCCCCCTCTATTTAACGCCGATTTTGGTGTTATGAGTTCAATTGATTTGAACGAATATTGGTCCCGAAAATAAATGATTTTAAATATCACGACGACGGCAAAAGTCTTCTCTCAAAGCCAAAGGGCAAATGTTTTTCATTTTCATCAATTGAACATCAAGTCGCCAAAGGGCGCATAAATTTGGAAACCGGCGTGGATGGAATTACCCCGGTAATCCATGCTATGGAAATCCTCTTCTCCCGAATGGATTCTCAATTCATTGAAGTGAGTGCACGTCTCGATCACTTGGAATCCCGATGAAGTAGAAGCCCGAAGGAGCAAAACCAGTTCTCGATTGGATAAGTGGATCGTCATAAGTGGATCTTCTCTTCGCCATCATGGTCATCAATCAAACGGGGAAACAAAAAAGGATGAGTCCCCTTTTCTTATTACCTCTTCTTATATTTCTAGCTCTTCATCAACTGGGAGTCCCGATAGCAAGCTTCATCTCTCGACCTCCTCATCGCAACAAGTCAAGTCCCGTCATCATCACTCTGAGGGAAAAGGTATCGACAGTAGGTTACCTTTCATTTCTTCTACAGGTATCCTGTATCTTCATCTCGAACTCTCAAATGTCTGCGTGTCGTATAAGGGGGAGCGCGTCACTCAACCGCGCAGTGAAACAATTCCGGTAACGGCGGTTGAATCCCTCGCACCCGTCCCGAGTCTGAATCAGCAAAAGGATGTTTCCCGAATATTTTAACTCTCGGTTTCGGTCTTGAGATCCCGTTGCAATCTGATGGATGCATCCTGAACAATCGGAGATTCGACAAACTTCGTTCAGCGCGAAACCCCGAACAGCGTGTAGAAGTGGTGTTCCCTTGTGCTTCGACGGTCGAGTCTCCCGCATCTCGAATCATTAGGTCTCGTTGCAATATTGAAGAAGTGGGGACACCCCGATCCAAGAGCATCTCCAGAGCGTGGCGATCGCTCCTCCTCTGGATTGGGTCTTACTGGTAGCATCACTCCCCTTATTTACAGCATGCTCCTGAATGAATCTAAGCTATGGTGTCTTGGCACGCGGAAGGCAGGTGATCCGAAACCCCGAAGCAGTTCGACTACGCAGTGCCGGATGGATCAAGTGGTGGACAGCCCGGGAGGAGAATGCTCCTCGAAAGAACTCAAGTATCATTCATCTTTGTATCATAGTAATCCATTGAGCAATTGTTTGAGTAGCTAGGGAACTCCTGTCCTGCATATGTGCCAAAAACTTTTGTTTTTACTGTAATATGTTTTTAAGCTAAAAAAAAGTAAGAGAGACATGTTTGAGTTCACCCTGCCCTGCGTCTAAGCGCAAGAAAAAACACTGAGGTAAAAAAACGCACACAATTTGTTTCTTGTCTTTTCGGTTGTTTGCAGTGTCACCCACGGGCATTCTCCTTAAAAAGCAATTTTTTTGCCCAACTAAAAGAGTTTTTGATTGAAAAAGATAGAAAGAAGAAAAATAAGACATAAGCAATTACATTGATTGATACAAAAGAGGAAGTGGCACCAGTGCAAGACAAAGTGCAAGACATTAAAACACATTACAGACAAGGCCACAAATTCCTTATTTGTTTACTTTTTGAACTTTGTTAGAGATTTTTTATAAACCTTACAAAAACGGGTCACAAGATACTGTATGTAAAAAATAAAACATTTTTTTGTAATTTTACTGAACGGCGTTAATTGAATTGCAACAAAAAATCGTCTAAATATAAACGGCAAATTGAAACTCTTGCGTTTTTAAATTTCCTAATTTCAACATTGTTTATATTAGCTTGTAGCCGAATATATCAACGCGTCATCGAACTTCACAGAAAGATTTCAGATACCACATGAAAAAAAGAACAAAAACGAGAAGATACCTAAGGCTACTTCACAAAAATTACAGCAATTTAGTCGATGGCTGAAATAACATAAATATTAAAGGACATGGTTTTATGGAGTTACTTGTAAAAAAAGTTCTGCTCTGTTTTTCATGAACACTAGAAAAGAGGGTGTTTTGTGTAGCTGTCTAACATGGCTTTGATCCTGTAATAAGTTTATACACTAAAAACTATAAACACGAGTTGATTGAAAGAGAAATTAACTTTGCGCACGGGCGATAACGTGACCTATGAAGCTTTGCTGAGGTGCGTTTATTGCTGGTTGAAAACTTTCACCCAATGCCCCGGTTTGGTTCCTGAAACACGGATACCGATACCAATTTTTGGACGCCCTACCGGGCTAACAACAAGTATTCAGCTCCGGCTTTTGGTGTACAAGTCAGTAATTTATTTAGTTTTTTGAATTCCAATTATTATTCATCCGCATTTGTTCGATAGTGCAATATCTTGCTTTTAGTAAAAAAAGAATAAGCCCGGTAGGGCGTCCAAAAATTGGTATCGGTATCCGTGTTTCAGGAACCGAACCGGGGCATTGGGTGAAAGTTTTCAACCAGCAATAAACGCACCTCAGCAAAGCTTCATAGGTCACGTTATCGCCCGTGCGCAAAGTTAATTTCTCTTTCAATCAACTCGTGTTTATAGTTTTTAGTGTATAAACTTATTACAGGATCAAAGCCATGTTAGACAGCTACACAAAACACCCTCTTTTCTAGTGTTCATGAAAAACAGAGCAGGACTTCGGAACATTGAACTCAGCGGAGATAATGTTTTCATCACTTTTCCATAGGCTTGTTATTAGAGTAACGCCAAGTCGTTTCCGGTAAAAAAAAGTTTTTTGAAAAGTGTCAAACGCCACCTAAAAACATATTTAAGCATGCACTGGCCAAAAAAATAAAAAGAAGATGATTTTGGGTGCGTTTTTCGTGCAGTGTATTATTTTAAATTTAATGAAAGAAAATACACGCGACAAAATTCTTTCTTAAAAATTTGCGCAAAAAAATCAGAGCCGCATAATTTTTTTCGACATCTGCAACTTCGCACTGCTTCCAAATCTAAAAAAATGTTTTTTAATTTTCAAAAGTCTTTCTGGTTTAACATTATGACCAGGGTGGCCATATCATTTTTTGGAAAAGAGGGTATGCGATCACAAAAAGAGGGCATTTACAAGTAAAACTTTTGAAAAAGAGGGGCATCATGAATATTTCTACTACGCAACACTTAAACTAGTTCAATATGCAAAAAGTTGCACGAAAACGACACTTTCAGAATTTTTTTTATTTCACTAGAGCAAAACGGGACATATAACATTAAAACTAACTCATTGAAACCAATCATATTTCTCGCTGGATTTTGCTTTTTTCAGAAGATTACTTGAGCATAAGCGTGCCTTTTCGTAAATATTTAATTATTGAAAGACTGGTTATCAAATCCATTCGCAAAACACAACAAGAAAAAAGAAAACAACAAAAAGTGGCAAACACAACAAGTAAAGCATTCCGTTCATGTAGAATTTTTATTCGATTTTGCAATTTTCTGCCCTCTTTTTGTCAAATAAAAAGGGGGCGAAAATTTCAAAAAGAGGGCATTATGGTCACCCTGAGCTTGACTCCGATGCATGACTTTTAGGATTCCTGATTCAGAATTTCGTGCTGAGCACAACGAATATAAAAAGTTATGGTGATTTTTTGTACTTTCGTGCCAAGACAAATAATAAAAAACTTACCATGTTCAGATGGCTGTAGCAAAAAATTTGTTAGGGAAAATTTGAAAACCAATAACACCATTGTGCTCAGCACGAAATTCTGAATCAGGAATCCTAAAAGTCACGAGTGTTAAAGGACCATGGTTACGCGTTCTGAATTGTCCCCCGCCAATTCAAAATTTTTTCCTAATCATTGAACTTCTGCACGGATTTTTCAACTTGTTTTCTAACAAAACAAGGCCTAGAATTTTATTCTAGGTATGGTTTTGTTAGAAACCAAGTTGAAAAATCCGTACAGAAGTTCAATGATTAGGAATTTGTTTTGAAGTGGCGGGGGAGAATCGTTGTCGTAGACGGCAATGGTCCTTTAAAGGGCAGTCTTTTAGGCCGATAGTTACCAATTATCTGAAACAAAAGTTAGATTTTATTTTTTATGACTGATTTAGATTGTCCTTACCAACCTAACTTTGGTGCCTTGGAGTATTCCCATTCCAATGTCCACTTGTTCATCGGAGGCGACATGAAGGTATTGCGATAATTATATGTTATTAATTCCAAACTAATTTTTAAATTTTCATGAAGCCTCCGACAACCAGTGCTAACGGTTGGTTTAATTACTATTATGTGCCACTCAATTCCAAGTCATTGTTTCAGACCCTATTTTCTACCTGCACCACTCATTTGTGGACCTTATCTTTGAAAACTGGCGACAAATGCGACAAACCAGATGGACTCGTGAACAGGTATTTACTATTGCTTTATTTTTAATAAAATCTAGTTATCCTGCATTGTATAAACCTGTAACACTACAGTTAAGTTTCGATTTCGAGGGCACCCAGGTTTTTTCGGAACACTCGATTTTAGGGATCCACCAGGTATCTGGATTCAAAGATTAATCTGCCCCTAAAAATATGGGGTAGGACTTCGTAATCCGCGTGTCGCCCACAATCAAACTTCGAAAACTTTTGGGTGGCTTAATTCCTGAATAGCACATGAAATTTTTTTTAAGCATGGAAACGACATTTTTCAAAAAAATGATCGAAATTTGACTTTTTTCCTTGGAAAACCAAACCAAATACTTGTTTTCAAAGTGTCCTACCATGTTTTTTTTTCCGATGGAGTCAGGTAAAAACCACCATGCTGACCCAGCCGTCTACCGGGCTCGGCCTGTTCTCCATCTTGGCAGGATGTCGCCGTCTGGATGAGACAGACGACGGCCGGCACTGTAGGGTGGTCGGCCGAAAGCGTAGGAACAATTTTTTAGGATGTGGTCACTGATGAAATCACTGACGTCTTTTCACCTCTTTATTCATCAATTAGAACGTTTAAGTGGCTAAAAAGGCACCCATTTTTGAAATATTATCGTAATATAAAAAAAAACAATGCGTAAAAATACCTTTCCGAATTCAATTGCAACCATGTTCAGGCCTATCCTGCGGACTATATCCAGTGTTCCAACCAACAACACTTCTCCTACGCTGTTATGAGACCTTTTGAGATCACAAATAGAGCTGGTTAGCTACTAGTTTTGAGATATTTATAAGTAATTAATAAATTTGTAGGACTGTCCAACGCTTACACAGGTGCTTGTTGGTTACCTATGGCTGTAATTTTGGATTTTTAATTCAGACAACCTGTACCAATACGCTGCCCGTCCCACTTGCACTTTTCAGAACCCAGATTGTGGCTCACAATATCTGTTCTGTGATGCTAGAAGTGTGCCTCATTGTGTCTCAAAAGTCAAGTTGAATGGTCTTTGCAATGGATTTGAGGGGTTAATTTTTTAATAAGGATAGCTAAAAATTGAAATAAATCCCAAGATTTCGCCGAAGTTTTTTTTATTGTTGGCTCCTGGTCTGTAGATGGTCTCTTGTTATGCAAAGCCCATAACGTAGTAGCTTTACCAAAAGTGTTTTCTGACTTTATATACCAAAAAATATACATTTGAGATAAATCTTAAAGATATTTAATTGTTTTTAAATCCTTCGTGTAATTTAATTCGGGCAGAAAACAATCTGAAATGTGTTATTATCAGTGTGACTGTAAATAGATGGGGTTGTTGAGCATCCCAAAGCTTCAATTTTGGGTTGAAATTCAAGTAATCAGAATTTCACACAAAAAAACTAAAAACCCAACAACTAATATGTAGTCCAACCCAACAACTAATATGTAAATACGCTCAAAAATATCTACTTTTTAGACTAGATGCCTGCTACAACGGTATCTGCTATAACTCTTACTGCATGCCTGGTCAGTTCAACAATGGCAGGAGTAATCTGCAGCAGCAACAACAGCAAACAACCATCGCAACCCCAACTCCTAGATTGGTTACTGCTCCACCGAGAAGACCTGTTAGTTATTCATATTTTCCAAAAGCAGTTATCGATACCAAACATATTCAAGCCACAAGCCAACTCGCTGAACCATGGCAATGGCCAGACCTTTGCACGCACCTTCCAGAACCTAATCAGTCAACAAACAGGTGTCAGACAAGTGACGCTGCCTCCCAGACGGCCCTTCAACACTACACCTCAGCCAATGGTGGGTGGTGACTTTTGATTTAATTAAAGTTTTAAGCCCTGGATACCCTAATATCCGAAAAAATGGAAAAGGCACCGAAATTGATAATTAACCGAATTTCACGTTTTATAACATCCTATACAAACCACACTTTCTGTTATAGGCCACCGTGGTGGTTTATTTTTCGATCCCCCCATTATCCGAAAAATTTTGGGTCGATCTCGAGATTTTTGGGTGCTTGACCAAAATAAAAAAAGCGGAATCGATAGAGCTCGCGGGAATTAAGAAATCGCACTAAACAGCAGAATTTTTGACGCTACTCGTTTTTAAATAAACTCTGGTATGCATGTTTTTTCATGAATTTTCTGAAAGGGGTGGGTGGTTAAACCAATTAGCGCCGAATTTCTATTATGCTTCAAGATCAAGACTCACAAAGTTTGGGGGTGTTGAGTTGATGGCTTATTAGAGGCTGGAGGCCAAATAGAGGAAATACGGTAAGTTAGAAATTTCCGAAATAAAAATCTTTGTGTTATATTCTATGGTCGGATCATGGCCGTTTTTTTGTCGTGCATATAGCCGGTCCTATAACGGAATATGGCAGAACCATTCCGAAAAGGCCGGCCATTTGCCCAACGATAGCATATTTTCTAATAAAACCCCTCCTACAAAATTACAATCGCATCGTGTTTTCGACCTACTATCAGACATATAAACTGGAATTCACCTTTCTAACTTTTGTTATTTTTAGAGACAGCAGTCTCAACTAGCCAAAGTTAGGAGCAACTAACAATCAACAGTGCTACAACGATGATCCATGTTAGTGACATTGAGCTAGATTATGTTGCTATACTTTGTGGTTTTTAGGCTGTACCGCCTGGTCCAGAACAAATGAATGCAGCACGAACATTAACTTCATGACTAAATATTGGTATATTCGATCAAATACTAGTTCTTCCAGTAATTTTTATGCGTTAAGTCGTCGAGCATGTCGCCAGTGCACCTCTCCAAACAACAATAGAAGAGGTAGGTTACAAAAAATTGCGCCACTTCACAATTATGGTCCGGGGGATACGTTGTACATACGGTCGAACTTCGATAACCCGGCACACTCAATAACCCGGCGCTTTTGAAAAATTTGGTTGGTCGTCCGACAAAATTGACAAAGTTTACCCCCAATAACCCGGCACCCCCAATAACCTGGCACCTTGAGCTCAGTCCTGTCTTTTAAAATGAACCATATAAGCCGGCACTAGTCATTTTGGCGTTATTTTCTATGGTATATAAGTGTTAGTTTGCAGTAAAATGGTGAAATATCGCAGTAAAAAGTAAAAGCCTGCAGTAAATTCAAACTACTCTCGAAACTTACTAAACTAGTCTCTAGAATAATCTTACTTCTATTTAACTGTACCGTAAAGGGGTTGTAATTTGTTTGAAAAATGTTTATTTTTGGCTTTTCATTCGAAAATTTTGTACCCCCATTCAGGGTGGCCATATCATTTTTTGGAAAAGAGGGTATGCGATCACAAAAAGAGGGCATTTACAAGTAAAACTTTTGAAAAAGAGGGCATCATGAATATTTCTACTACGCAACACTTAAACTAGTTCAATATGCAAAAAATTGCACAAAAACGACACTTTCAGAATTTTAAACACAACAAGTAAAGCATTCCGTTCATGTAGAATTTTTACTCGATTTCGCAATTTTCTGCCATCTTTTTGTCAAATAAAAAGGGGGCGAAAATTTCAAAAAGAGGGCATTTGCCCTCTAAAGAGGGCATTATGGTCACCCTGCCCCCATTAACCCGGCACCTTTAAGCAGTCCCCAGGAGTGCCGCGTTACCGAAGTTCGACTGTATTATAGCCTGAAAATTTTGGTGATAGGAACTAGGACTGTGAAATATCCGGGAGAATTGTAAACCGAAAAATTATGCGAGGAATTTCCCAGACTTCCCCAAAAACGGGGAAATAAGAAACACGAATTCACGATTCACAACATCCATTTTTATTGACCAATAAGTTATTGGCAAAGTTTTGACTTGATATTTTGATATAAAATGCAATTTTGACTAAAATGGATGGAATTGAAAGAGGCGCACGAATTTCAAACAAGTTCTGCCTCGGAAATTTCAAATTGGAGTAAAAAAATCATCATTGCCGGAATGCACCATTATAAAGTTTAAAGTTAAAGTGCATTAGGGCCTTAACTTTATACTTTAACTTTTAACATGAACATTAACTTTAACTCTATAATAATGCATTTAACCCCAAATTTCAGTGGAAAAAATTGAACTCTAAATCACCTTTTGAGGTAGTTAAATCTGAAGTTAAATTTTTGCGTACTTGTACCACATCTTAGGATGCTGGGTCCGTACTAATACAGAGCATTTCTATAGCTAGAATCGTGCGAAAAACACGAGTTTTCGGTCAGAATCAGTACTTGACGCCAAAAACCTTGCCAATTCGGGCCCTGAACATCGCTAACACACCTGAATTATTTCTAACTACACAAACACCCCCGAATTACCCCACACCACCCAAAACCATCGCAAACCACCCGAAACACCCCAAACTAGCCAAAATCCCTCAAAACAGGGTACTTATATAGAACATGCCCCACCACCATAATTTGTCAAATCTTGCACAACCAGTCCCAAGTCATCCATGTAGTCTTCATTTTAGATTTATTTACGTTCACATGGATACAACTGACAAATTTGTGACATTAAATTATAAAAACAATCGGGACCTGAAAACAATTGCAACCGTAGATGTTGCTCAATATAGGTGCCAAATGCGGTAGAGGAAGCCGTATTCTTTCTTCTTTCTTGTTTTCAACTTTTGCCAGGCAGATTCTATACTGTTTGTGTGGGCTCCGCTGATAGGATCGACAAAGTGCTCCGAATGATTCACTGTAAGATGCTCATATCCCTCCGGCAGCGTTTTGATTCTTTTGTACGACGACCAGCCATCCGATATAATGGTTGTACCGGAAAAGAGAAAGATTAAAATGAGAATCGGAAAAACTTAAAAAAATATACTAGGAAGAACAAATTGTTGAATGATGTCCAACAAAGTTTCAGTATCGCGATTTTCCACCCAGAACATGAATGACTTATTCGTTCCGCGCTCAGCACCGCCGAAGATCCATTGTGCTGGTAGTAGGCGACCCTTGTTATATTTTCGACGAACGGAAACAGTTTCATCAATTTCGACAATCTTTCTTGGTCCTCCGATGATAGTACGATGTTTAAAAAAATATTCCTGGCGTACCTTAATAAAAAGAAACGTGATACCGCATTATTCTTCCAAAAATAAAGTAGGATAGGCTTCTCGGAAATAGCACTTCCAATCACAGATTGTATTCGGAGACAGTTTTGAGCATGATTCGTTTTCTTGAATTTGGAACATTGATTCGTCAACGGATGTCATATTGCACGACCAGAAGTAAGCAATCTGGAACACCTAAATAGAGAACATGTTGAGCACATATAAGACATTATCCTGGACTCACTTTCTTAAAATTCAAATGCGTGTCTTCGAAGAATGTGTCGACTAAAAAGCCTTTTTCTTTCCGGCACTTCTTTTTTGGGCATCGCCAAAGAGGATAGCGTGCATGACCTCTTTGTCGAAGTCGCATCAAATCACCACAATCACATGTACGCTTGCTACGCAGAATACCAAGAAACTCCTCATCGGACCACTGAAGACGATCGAAGACATCTTTTAGCTTAAAGCCTCTTAATTCATCTATATTACGTCCTAAAAACATTTAAAAAAACATTAAAAAAAGATATGCGCGACAAACTGAAAGTAGACGAACAAATTATGTTGGTGCGGCATGTTCTATATAAGTACCAGAATGATGTGAACTGAATTCAGGTGTCCATCTGATTCACATATGAATTTAGGCGTACATCTGACCCGCATGTCAAGTCACGCCTGAATTTAATTCATATGTTAATTCAGGCGTCTATCTGACTCACATGACAGTTCACGCCTCAATCTGATTCACGTGTTAATTTATGCCTCCATCTGATTCGCATGTCACTTACATGTAATTTTTACACGTGAATCAGATGGAGGCGTGAATTGACGCGTAATGCAGACGAACGCCTAAATTCAGACGTAAATCAGATGGAGGCCTGAATTCTAAAATGGTGCATTCCGATGAGCTCTAACTTTAACCCTAAACTTTGAGCTTTATCTTTAAACTTTTAACAATAAACTTTAACTTTGAACTCTAACTCTAATATAAAGCTGTCATTTTCCACGTGGAATTGTAGATTGTGGAATTTTTAAAACTAACTATAACACTAACTTTAACTTCTTGCTAAGCACCAATATAAATGGCGCATTAAACTTTTAACAATAATTCTAGCTTTAACTACAACTTTAAACTTTATAATGGTGTGTTCCGGCACATATTTTGCTGTGGGACATAGTTTTTTCTTATAAATTTCATTGTTCTTATTTCCCCGATTTTTGTTACCGGGAAAATAGGACGCAGAATTCCCCGTTTTTTCTGCAGTCAGCTGTTAGACAATCATAGTCAACCGCAACCTAAGTTATTTTTCTTTTTTGTATGAAATTTTCAGTTCACTTATTTAACTATTAAACGAACTTTGCTAAAAAAATTATTTAAAAAAAATTTGTAGGTTGTTTTGATCGGTAAACTACTTTATATTGAATATTTCAAACAGATAAAACCTCAATTTTCCAGTCATATTTTATGCGGCTATTGGCGCTCTTCCGGCGAGTGTTCACGTAGAAGACAGTGGATGGTGAGCACATGATATAAACCTGATTAAAACATACAAAAAATATAATTTTTAGGCGGAAAATTGTCGTAATAGCTGTGGATGGTGAGCACCTTTTTAATTGCTTACCATATTTTTTAAACGAGGAAATATAGTTAAATTCTTTTCGCAAAAGTGGCCTCAGATCTATGATCTTTTGCTCAATCGCTTTTTATAAAAAATACAAACAAATTACAATTTGAAAAATTTTGAAGAAAAACATTTTAAAAAATTTCTGTAACCCTCAGAGCGAAAGTTTCATTCAGTCGACGTTCAATTTAACATACACCCAAAAAAATCGTTACCGCTTAGTTTCGACCTACAGTTAATATGTTTCTAAAAATGCAAGAAAACAGTGTGCAAAATTGAAGAATCACAAAAGATCAAAAGTAACGAAAATTTCACGCACCAGCTTCAAATAGGGAGGTACAAACATAGCTTTATACATTTTCTGGGGTGTACTCATTAGCCGCTAGAATTTCGACAGGAAATTATTTCTAGTTTCTACCCGTACTCAATAGGTTGACTAGAATTTTGACTAGAAATTAATTTTCGAAACTAGAAATAATTTCTAATCTCAGTCCTAATCAATCCTTACGCATTTGACCTCGACTGGGATTGAAAATTATTTCTAGTCAAAATTCTAGTTATTCTGGTTTTTGTTATAAATGCGAAAATAGCTCCCCCGGGGGAGTTATTTTTTGGATGCCCGAAGATCGGAAAATTTGGAATTCGGTCTCGAGAATTTTGGATGTTCAACTGAAATTTGAAATTTGCTATCGGTAGAGCTCGTGAGAGTTAAGAAAACGCGCAAAACAGCTTTGCAAAAAATGGACTCTGGCCTGAGATATAGATCCTCAAAGTTAGGGGGGGGGCTTATTAGAGCAGGGGGAGCTATTAGAGGAAATGCGGTATATACAGGGTGCCTCAAGAAATCCGATCACATTGCCATAGCTTTTTTGTATGTTAATTTTCAAATTCTGTAAACGCAGAGTCACTCAGAATTTCATAAGAATTGTTTTGGTGTTCAAATTTTAGTCAAATTTTTTTTAAATTTCCTCGGTTTTGATACTCTACAACTGTAGTAGCAAGCCCAATATTGGGCAAACGATTGATTAAAATGATCTATGCATGTTAATTTCAGGTGTCACATCAGCGAGGTTTGTAATTGTCATTTTCGCATTGAGCAAAATTATTATTTGAAGCTGTAGGTTAAAAAAAATTTAAAATTGATGCTATTTAGGCTCAACTGTGTGCTTCTGTAGCCAGAATGAGTAGGATGTGAATATCTCTGACCTTTCAGTCAGCCTTGTTGGGTAGAGGTACTTTTTTGTTCACTTGGACGATCAGCTTTAGACATAATAACCATAACCACCCCAAACATTGCCATTTCACTTTTTTCGGGATAGAAAATCACTGCTACTACTTAATTTTGATGAAGAGAATACTGCCTGAATTTGATTTTTGTAAATTAATAATTGTAATATACTTCGATAGTAATAATAATAAATTTATTTTGACAAAAAAATAATAAGTTACGTTTGGTCACTTTTAGGGTGTACGCTGATCCAAGTTATAAACTTTTTTAGAAAGCCGTTGATTTCAAATACGGGTTTGAATTTGAAAGCACGCTTTCAAATTCAGCAATTACAAAGTCAATTTACACTTTTTACTTTAAAACAACAAGAATAACACACATAAATGGGGCTAGGACACTTAGCTATGAGGACAGTTGGCTATGACTTTTTTTGAAAATTTTCAAACTTTTTCAAATAAAAGTTCTTATTTTAGCAAGAAAGTTTTTCTGACGTCCGCTAGTAGCTAAATTTTTCTCAGACATCCAAATCAAAAAGCAGAATTTCAAAAAAGGGTTGTGTGCTGAGCAGTCTTGTAAATCGAAAAACTTCGCCGCCGGCGCCGAGCGCCGTCTCAATTTTTTTCGCCGCCGGCGCCGGCGTCGAGCGCCGGCTCTATTTTTTTCGCCGCCGGCGCCGGCGTCGAGCGCCGGCTCTATTTTTTTCGCCGCCGGCGCCGGCGCCGAGCGCCGGGTCGGCGGCGAAAAATCGCCGTCGGGCGCCGGCGCTGTTTACAAGACTGGTGCTGAGATATGACTTAAAGTAAAAGGGTGGCATATTGACACTCCAGCTTCAGGTCATATCTCAGCACACAAGCATTTTTTTGGAATTCTGCTTTTCGATTTGGATGTCTGAGAAAAATTTAGCTACTAGCAGACGTCACAAAACCTTTTTTTGATAAAATAAGAACTTTTATTTAAAAAAGTTTGAAATTTTTCAAAAAAAAATCATAGCCAACTGTCCATAGCTAACTGTGCTCATAGCTAAGTGTCGTTTTACCACATAAATGGCACAAAATTTTTTATCTATTAGGTTGTCCAATAAGTTTTGAGAAAAAGTACGTGGATTCGCTTTAATTTTCAAAGTGCATCATTTGGCACATTTTACAATGAGGTCTCTACGTGTCATATACCATTTTGTAGCTCTCCTCTTTTGAATGTCGTATTAACTGGCTCTTTGTTATAACAAAATTGGACCAAAAATAAAAACAAATAATTTCTCAAGTTTGGTAAATTTATGCACATTTTTGTTTTCCTATTTTTGATCCTATTTTTTGATAACAAAGAATTGTTCAATATCACATTTTAAAGAACAGAGAACGGGCTACAAAATGGTATATGACACGTAGAGACATCATTGTCAAGTGTGCGAAATGATTCATTTTGAAAATTAAAGCGAATCCACGTGCTTTTTCTCAAAACTTATTGGACGACCTAATACATAATATAAAAGCATTTAATTTTAATTTAACAACAATAATTACAAAAACCCCAGAATAGCTTACAAAAAAGTTTTAACGAAATTTTCATTTTTTATAAACAAGATAGTAAAGATAATTTTTTGACGGAAAAAGTTTTATTTGAGCTTTTCTTTAACATTTCTGTGAAATTTTGGCGTTACATAACGAAATTTTGACTTGAAAGGTGTATTACACAGGGTGGCCCATAAAAACTAAAACTTTTTTCAACAAACTTTTTGATATTAAAATCATTTTTATCGTTTAGGTGTGCTCTCTGTCTCATGTAAAAACTATTTTATAAACTTTTTGAACTATAGGGTGACACAAAAAAACAGTCACATTTTTAAAATTTTTGTGAAGGTAGCTCCCTGCCCCATCGATTTCTTCAGGAAAATCGATGACCGTGGTTAAGCTATCTGAGAGCTGTTTCATTCGTCCTTAAACAGGTAGGTTATTTAAAGGAAGCAGCTATTCCTCAAATAAACACAATTATAAATGAATTGAAAACAAAAATTCCATGCAAAATTTTTTTTTGAAAGTGTGACTGTTTTTTTGTGTCACCCGGTATACAACAAATAAAACTCACAACAATTTGAGCAATCACAGTAAAATATAACGTATTCTCTCTAATAGATCAACCCGCCTAAGCTTTGGATCAGTGATAACAAAAATTAGGTCAAAAGCACAATTTCACAAACACGTTTTTTTTTAAATCTTAACGGGCTCTTCTATCAGAGAAAATACGACATTTAATTTATTCCAAAAACGTATTCAACCCATGATAATCAACCCCTGTTGTGGTTTTCCCTTGCAGGGCTAAGAGCCCTTTTATCTTCATCGTTGAGATCGGCTGGTTTGTAGAGTACACCTGAAGACAGGCTGTATCTCCTGGCCAAATCTGGCGAGTTATCCCCTCCAATGGCTATTTTGGTAGGAGCTATTTGGGAGAGCCTCCTCTTGGCTCTATCAGCATACGGTTTGTTTTTAGCAAATGGAATGGCTGCATAAACAATGGGCAGCACTATGAGGCCGTGGATTAGGCCAAGAGAGACCACAATGGTTACCACTTTTACAAATACCTGCAATGGGAGATGTTAATTGTGGAAAAAGTAGGGTAGCCACAACACTAACCTGAACCATATAGGCGTGTATGGTGGCCAGAATTAGTAGACTGAGCACTGTGGACAGAGCGGCTTGCATCATTGGCCAGGCTATACTCACCACTGAAATTTAAAAAATGTTTATGTGAATTAAATAAAAGGTACAAAAACCTGTGTCACACCCTAAATTTCACATCGGTATTGGAGGGGTCACAGGTCATGAAAATAATTTCCTTTTTCATAAAAATAAACCATGAAGGCTTGCGTACAATAAGTAGGATTTGAGCTTGGCTCTACAATAAAACCCCAGACTTGTACGTGTGTGTACTATGAGGCCCTTCACTTAGGTCTGCACCAACACCCCAGTGACAGATTCAGACCCTCCTCATTGTGCACAATGCTTAACTGTTTTGAAATCTTCTATTGGGTCTTAGACGTTAGGACACACAGGTTTCAAACCTTAAACCCACTAGAAAAAAAGCATTCCTCACAAGCAAAACTCTTCTGATTTAGGGTTTATTCTAGAGTTAACAACTGCTAAGCTATTTTAGGAAATATTTCTTTGGAGGTTTGGGTTACGAAAACTAGGGTCTTGTTAAACTAGGGTCTTGCTAACTCGATTAGTGCACCAATTTCTAATCCAACAACTACATACATGCATGACGGAGTCGCTCTTTTCTGTCTTCTATATCTCCTTTGTAGTAATGGAAGCTAATATGAGCCACAAAGTCGACTGATAGTCCAATAGCCATTAGAGTTGTTCTAACAAATCTTTTCATTTAGGACAATTATTCAGGTTTACAAAGGTATTATTTACGTCATTGAGATAGGATCCAAGTCAATGTCCCTAGAATGAAGAAAATCATTTGGCTAAAGTCCCATCAAAAAATATACCAGTAAAACAGTAGACCAAACACACCCAAGTTGATGGAAAGGACACTGAAAATGGAGCAATAGTCACAAAGCCACAACACATGAGAAACCAACCTTGCAACTCCAGGGAGGATAGTGCTGTAATTGGGAGTGAATATGACTAGAACAATGGCCATACATAGCAGAGCAAAACCGACTGTTTGGATGGTGACCTGGAAAATAATTCGATTAACGAAAACCAAATGATGTTCAAAGGTCCTTACTGGAGGGATTGTGAGCAGCTGGTCGGAGTACATGCTAAAATCTTCATAAACTGTGAGGTTCAAGTGCTGATAGTCAGAGGCAATGGATCTCCACGTCTGCAGCAGAGTTAATCGGTCAGTCCAAGCGACGGCATTGCGGAAGCCAGTAGAGAAGAAGAACTTGTTGACACAGGAGCTCTTTTCGGAGTAGCAGTCCCTGGAATATGCAAGTTGGTAACAGTTGTGGCAACATCCTATGGTATACGAAAGTACTCACTGTGCTGGCCCCAGACTGACGAAATGACTCCAGCGGTGAAACTCGGTGTTGCTAAAGAACTCAGGCAGGTACTTGTACTTGAAGTCAATGGATCCGCGATTTTGCAAGCCGACGAAAGGGAGGTAGGGGTTGAGCCACATTTGAGTACTGAAAATAAACCTGGCTGTAAATGGCTGGCATTTAATCATTTCGATCTTCATTTTGCTAAAAAAATACTTCACATTGTATATTATGATCCACTGAAAAAGGAATCAATAAATCACAACACAGTGAATAAAAAATAGAGCTTTATCAGAACTGGCCCCCAAACGGCAACCCCCTAAGTTCTGGCCCCCAAAGTTCTGACCCCCTAATGGCGGCACCCAAAATCACCATAACCATTTTACCGGATGGTCCAAAAACATAATTTTTTCAAGAAAACTTTTTTTTAACTTTTTTTTCCAAGGACTTCGTACCCATTTTCTGCACCTAGACTATGTACAGCCACATTCATAAGCCAGTGTCTCTCACGTATCTTATTTATGGGAACATGCAGATAAACATAAGAAAGCACTTTCAAACCAAAAAGCGAAGGCAGAGTGCCCGACTAAGAGCAATGAATACGAAAATTTTTTTTTGGCAAAAGTTTCCTAGTTATTCCTGACCGTTTTACATAAGACTTATTTCACAAATCCACTTGCCTGGATGAACCAACACTGCAAAGAAAAACAATTAGTTTTGGTTTCCCATTTTGGTTTTTTGATAGACTCACCTCCCTGTCGCCCTCTCAAACCTATCTAATATCTAAAGCGAACTAAGGAATGAAAAATACTTTGCGAATGTTTTAAGATAACCTTCATTAGATCGGGAATAGCATCTGGGTGCTTTAGATCCCCTGGGTTGTTTACAAAAACTGCCATTTGCCCACCTTCTTTAAATATAACGTTGGTCTGGAGTCTGACTGAAACAATCATGATAGAGAAAAAATAAAGTATGCCATGAAAACCAATTGTAGCACAAACCAAGTTCCAGCAAGGGCGAATCATCCAGGAAAAGTTTTTCTGAAGTGAGCCCAACTTTTATCTAAATTTTTTATACCAATAGAAAATTATCATCACGAAAAGTAATAATTCACCTGGGCCACTCCATATGCAGCAAAAGTCCAATAGCACAAGAGCACAACTGCCAGAAATACTCTTGCTGTGATGCTCATGCAGAAGTCCACCCATATATCAACAAATTTAGATACCCTAGAAACACCACGACATAACTTTCAAAGGCATAAGTGAAAACAATTACGTACCCACGAGATATCTTTGCTCCAATTTGTCTCATTCGCTCTCTCAAAGCAGATGTTTCTTGTGTTTTGATTGTTGATGAAGACTGAAATCTCCTACTTATAGTAATTAAAACTAAGTCAATAATAAGTCACACCTCGGCCACCTTCATGAATGGCACATAAGCGTTAAGTCGAAGTTCCTCTCTCCTACCTCCAATCATTATCACTGCAGTGTAGAAGAACAATTGGTAAAGATAATCAAAGAACACGGCCACTGAGATAAATATGCAGAATGTCTAAAAAAGGCAAAGTTTATAAGAGTAGCTGAGCAGAGCGCTCGAAAACTTTCAAGTCTTGAACCGAGCGCTCGGCTCGTAGTTTTCGAGAGCTCGACAATTCTAGAAATTTCAAAAAGTGAAAAAAATCACAAACCCTGATTGCTGGAGTGGGTGTGAAAATGCCGATCGCAAAACTCAGCCAGTTTGTTAGAGATCTAAACAGCAATCCTACAATAGAATCTTCTATCAAACCTCATATTTATACGTGATTGTGATGGAGGGGCCAGCATCAGCAAGCATTTCTCCCACTCGTTCTCGCAATGGCAGTTTTGGATCACTTCGAGCCCAGCAGTGCAGGAAGATGAAAACATCATCCACACCAATTGCCAGAATTAGAAAAGGCACCACCACGACCTAAACAGACAATAAATAGCTACGATAAAACAGGAATCGAATCTAAAAGTAGGCAAAATACTCACAATAGGAAGGAATTCAAAACCCAACTAAATTCAGCAAATAAATTTTCGATCAAATTAAGTAGATAAAATTTACCCAAAAAAGCAAACCAAAAGAGGCACAAAGGGAGAGGATCGGACAGAGAACTCCAACAAAAGCCTCCCAAGGCTTGCCTGTAGTGCATATGTATCAAATTAATTCTTTATATGGAATGAGACCTACTTGTGACCATGTCACGCTTCAAAGATGTGAGCACCGTGAACACAACAATCACTATGAAAGTGACTGACCTGAACTAATAAACATATAAAACACTTAAAAGGCTTCATTAATTCGGTTAATTTCGATTAATTTCAAACACCACCTCCACCCTTTATTTATTTAACTTTAAAATATTAAAAGAAACAAAATGAAGGAAACTAAAAATAAAGGGGCCATTAAGAATAAGTTTCCGTCAGTTTGTTGCAAATTGCAAAAATCAAACTCACATCAGTGGCAGTGCTTTTATTCCTGCATAATAACACGGTTTTAAACCAGTTCAATAATCTATAGGCGAATAATACCTGTTCTCCTGACTTCCTCTGAAACCAGGCCCTCCGAAGTGCTGGAAATATAATTAAATTGAAGAGGTAGATAAGGCATTTGGTCATCCTTTCTTTACAAGAGCTACTGGCGATCCACGGGGAACGGTTATGAGGCCAGTTATCAAGGGGTCAGTTATCAAGGGTGTTTTCACTTATCGCAGTTTGCTATTATAAGTGAATTTCAGTTACGCGCTGGCTGACCAATTCTCAACACATTTTTAAGGAACTACCAAACTAATAACAAGTATTCATTGGACCAACCTAAGGAAACAATCAAAGGATTACAGAGCACGTATTCTACTTCTACTTAATCGGCCACGAGGTAACCCATTATCGAGGGCGCCTAGATATCAAGGCTTCGCTCTAATTAAAATCTCAGCAAAACTTACGTGTAAAGTCGGATAAGAGAATTGTTAAAGGAGTTGAGCGAGTATTCTAGCACTGCATGCTCCCTAAAAGTAAAGCTCTTTTACAAAAAATAGTAACTTTTAGCTACCATTTCTTCATCAACTCCTCCATGGATGCCTGGAAAAAAATATAAACGTTTCATTTGAAACAGACTTTGTAAACTCATCGCCAAAAATCATACATTTGGATATATTGCATGGAAATTGATTGTAATCAGATTGGCTCCCTCAACTAATTTGGACCTGTACAAAAATATTCAAAAAGTTTTCGTAAGATTCCTAAAATTACCTATTGTTCTGCTGCACTTTGAAGATATTATTGGCCAAGTAGATGCGGTGACTAAAATGATTTCAGTGAAATCACCAAACTGTAATTTTGAGATTGTCCAGTAAAATTTGTCCTTTAGGTAAACCCAAAACAGCTCACAGTCCTCCTCTCGACAATTAAGAAAAAATTAAAAATTAGGATTTTCGAGTTACTTAAAAAACCCGATTTTTTAAAACTGACTGGTCCGAAACCTGCCTTAGCTGAAACTACTAAAAGATGCCCGAAATTTTTAAAATTTTTCTCGAATCAATTTTCTGTTTTAGGTTCAACAAAGATGAAAATAATCAATAAATGTTTCACCCATAGACATCAATGGTAGGAAAAGTCAGTTTTACGCTACTCTTTTTTCTGTATTGCACATCTCGAAACATTGCCAGGAAAATGTTGACTGCATCACTAAATATAGCAGTCAAGTCCAGTAAATATTGAGTTAATTAACCAAACTGGCCACCTAGTCTCACACTGAGCACCACAAAAGTCGGAATAGGAATATTGGCGGTTATTGTGCATCACTTTTAGTTTATACTGCAAATATTCCTCAATTTCCAGTGCTCTATCAATATATCTGCAAAGGAATGTTTTCGTTTTTTAGCAAAAAGTAAAAAAAAACTACTTTGGCCTTAGCAAAGACCCTCCATCAGCCGCTTCTATAACAATAATAAAAAATAATAATTGAGGCTTAGAGAATTAGTCCAAATTTACCCATTGCTACAACAACGTGGAATGGACTGCCTAGTTCTTTGAAAAATTCTCTGGCCACAGCAAACTCGTAGCCTGCAAATTCAATATTGATTTGTATCACTAAGCACTAAAAATTTATTTACGGCTAGGAGAGTTGTCAGCACTGAAATGGTCTCGAACGTTGTTGACTTCTTTGAAGTTGACCACGCCTGTTGCTAGCACAAGCGCTGCCATCACTCTACAAATTTTTTATATTTGAAATTCAAAAAAAAATGACACACGAAATAATGATGCAAGTCCAAGGACAGTAGCCAATGGCTAGACCTAACTTTCTGAAAGCCTTCTGGGTGCTCTCCTCCATCCAGCTTGCAAATTCCGAAATTGCCGGCATCCTTGCCCAAATTTCTGAAAATAACCATGTATTTTCATATATAATCGAATAAATTTAAAAATTCTGCCATATGAAAAACCTATTAGAAGTGAATTAATCAAACAAAAATTTAATCGAAAAATTTTGAGATCAAGAAATCAGGCTAAGGATCAGACATGACATAATATTCAATCAGTTTCTAGAAACGGTGGTTTCCGCAAAATAAAACTTCAGAAATTCTGGCTATAATAGTCAATTTATCAATTCGCGTTTTTTCCGAAACGTCCCAAACCCATCAAAGTGGACGTAAAATCTCAAAATAAAAAAGTTGTGATACGAAAAAAACGGAGAAATATTAAAAAAAAGACAGATCAACACCCTCCCCCCCTGCTTTGGAACTATTTTAGCAAAAAATATGCCTTAGTCGCCGTGTTGTTTTAGGATGTTTCCTACTATTATCCGAAATGGTAAATTCGCGAAATATCTACACCATAACATCGGCTTTCAACAACATAGATGATTCATAAAAATCACAACAAAAAGAATTTGCACAATTTCCCGACGAAAACTAGTGATCGCACTGAAGCACGCAAAAATCAATTTCTCAAAAAAGCTTGAAGCAATTCAAAAGTGGACATATCGCTATAAAAGGATATTGCAAGTAATGACTTGAAAGGACGGATCACACACACAATAATAAGAAGGAAGAGAAAAGATTTTACGCAAAGCATCCGGTCAAGCAAGTGTCTAGAAGCAGGAAGGTAACACACACACAACTTATAATAATTTCTGCAAAAATTATGCAATCCAGGCTGAGTTATGCACCAAATCTGCATCAAAATCTGGTGCGATCCAAGCAAAAAACAGTCCTGGATCTTGGATGTTTTACTACTTTTCTTCTAATTTGTTGTTATGACGTTGTCCACTCGGTTGACCATCCAACCGGTTTGCACCAGCTATTACTACTACTATAAAAACAAAAGAGATTTGTTTTTGTAATAATCCACTGCTGTCCCTTGTTTGGAATGATGACCAGAAGGCTGCTGCTGCTACAAATAGACAGCTAAAGTTTTCTCGTCTTTATTAATCGCATTTTAAGGCAGTGGGATGCTGCTGGCTGATTTTCTTTTTTATTTACTAGCAATTAGCAGAGAAAGTTAGGTAAAGAAAACTGAACATGGGCTTGATAAACTGCTGTTTTTAGTTGGTCAAATCAAGCCTAAATTTATGTACAGACTGTACCTATTCTCGATTGTAAAACTACTCATTTGCCTGATCAAATTTTCAGATCTTTTAACTAGGGTTGCTGAAATGGCAGGGCGGCAGGGCGAGATATGCAGATAAACATTTGCGGCAGGTCATTTGTGGACGTAACATTTGCATAAAGATTTTTGCGGACCTACATTTGTGGACGCATATTTTTGGAAGGATATTTGTGGACGTGAAATTTGCGGAGACGACTGTTGCAGACCGTCATTAGCGAGGATATTTGCAGAACGACTTATGAGGAGCGACGTTAGAGGAAGGACATTTACAGACCGACATTTGCGGAAACGACATATAATCCAAAATATTATAGAGTTACTTATTGTTCACTAAATAAATTTGTTGTCTTTTGTTGTTATACTCAAAGAGCACTAGTGAAAATGGTATTTTTTAAGGACTTTCTATACAGTATATGTGATTCCGCAAATGTCCTGCCCTCAATGTCGTTCCGCTAATGTTATTTCCGCAAATGTCGCATCCGCAAATGTTACGGCGCAAAAGTCATTTCGCTAATTTTTCTCTGCTTAAGTCGCTCCGCAAACGTCGGTCTGCAAATGTCGTTCCGCAAAACTCTTGCCACAAATGTAGGTCCGCTAAAGTTGTCCGCAAACATGACTCCGCAATAGTTGTATCCGCAAATGTTTATCCGCAGATCTAGCCATGCCGGCAGGGCATAATATTTTTTCTGTCTTTTTTTTTAAGAAAAATTTATATACCGATTTTGCCCTATTTTAAAATGACTCGGCCATATTCCTAAAGTATTCCGCAATATTTCCATTTAGCAAACCTAGTCAACTTTTTTTTACCATAAAAAATTGTCATGTAAGATTTTTTTTGGTAAACAGACGTTAATTAACACCTGGAGGACGGTGTGTGACAAATGTATATGCTGGTACTGAATTCCATGATGAACAACTCTGCAAAAGTTTGCGTGTCTCGAGTCAGAAACTTGACAAAACACCTTTTTAAAATTTAGTCATAAAAATGAGTGCCGATTTTAAAACGGCTAGTTGACCCTTTTTTTTTCAAGTCAAATACTCATTCAAACCGCTATTATTTGCGCTTTCAAATACGTCCCTAATTTCAATATTGAACTTTTTTCACATTCAAAAATAAGTAAAAATAACCAGATTTTTTTTTTTCAAAAATTCACTAAATTCATTAAAAGTAGATTTTCTCCGTGACAAAAATTTGTTAAAAACAAGAGTTATGCTTGAAACGCCACTAAGATTCAGCGCTTACGAATCGTATGTTATCTGTGTACAATTCAGTTATAAACTAGCAAAATAAAAACGTTTTTATTTAACGCAAAAAGTAATAAAAAATTTACAAAGGGTATTTTAATGATTAAAAAGTTGAATACCGTATTTCCTCTAATAACTCACCCGGGTGAGTTATTTTTTGAATGCTCTCCAGAGTGGTGAGTTATTAGAGCGAGCTGAGTTATTTTTGTAATCAGCAGGCGCCAAAGGTGCTGGCAAAAATTTCAAAACTACAGAAACCGTTCAAGAAAAGTCTATTCTACTTTTCTAATACAGTCCACTCTCGATTCAATGTAACCCCGAAAAGTTCGTTCCAGCCTAGGGTTTGACATTTTGTATCCCAACTGATCCTATTCAACTGAGGTTGATAATTCGTTAGAAAGCTAAGATCTGAGACTACATAATAAAGCAAAAAATTTAAAAAACTACAACAAAATCGAAAGAAAAATGTCAAAATAAAATTTACTGGTGAAATTCAGTAATTAACTGGTGAAATTCAGACTTTTGAGGGCGCGATTCAATTTGAGCAATTATTTTTTGCGTTAAATAAAAACGTTTTTATTTTGCTAGTTTATAACTGAATTGTACACAGATAACATACGATTCGTAAGCGCTGAATCTTAGTGGCGTTTCAAGCATAACTCTTGTTTTTAACAAATTTTTGTCACGGAGAAAATCTACTTTTAATGAATTTAGTGAATTTTCGGAAAAAAAATCTCGTTATTTTTACTTATTTTTGAATGCGAAAAAACTTCAATATTGAAATTAAGGACGTATTTGAAAGCGCAAATAATAGCGGTCTTCCAGGTGTTAAGTTAATGTGTTTTGAAAAAATGTCTCTCACTTGTTAAAATAAAAGAAAGTCAATTGAAATACGGCTTCAATAATCAAGTTAGCAAAGTTTTGTAGAATAAATAAAGAAATCGATAAGTAAACATGTTCAAGCCTTTATTTAAAAAAAAATAAAGTTTTACAACTATACTATGTTTGCTTTTTATGCAAATATGGACATTGATTACTCTAAGCCGTGAAATTATTTGGATTGTGACATTGAACAGAATCCTGTGTATAAAAATCCGTAAAATGGCTAAATACATATCAATGTGAGTTTTGGTACTTTAGGTTGATAGAAAGTGGCCAATATTATCATGATGCGCGTTTGGGGGGGGGGGCATATTGAAGCCTATGAAAGCTCGAGACAGGATTGCAGATCAAGACTTGAGGGTCTAATAGTGACCAGGATGAGGAACAGTATCTTGGCCAGGATCCTGGTTTTTGTTTACTTATAGCACAAATATGTATAAAATGTTACGAGAACACACAAAAACTCAAAGTTGCGCTTTAAACCCAAAATGATCGCAGAAACATATTGGAGGAGGAATGTTCACCCTTAATTGCACAAACCATTGTTCCAAAAGGGGGGGGGGCGGAGGTGTTCGATAATGGTTTGTAAACATGCTATTTGAGTGGACAGACAAATCAAGGCTCTCTTCCACCCATGTAACCTTTTTAGGAAGACTGTGTGTGTGTTTTCAGGTCAATTTCTTACCCCTTCATTTTCCGCAACCCCCAGCTCTTTCCCTGCTGAATCCACAATGAGTGGTTTGCGCGCAAAAATTTCTCGACGTCAAATTGGATGGGAAAATGATTTGTGTGTGTGTGTGCAGTTTTTCTGCAAACAAATCAATTATCCTTCAACATTTTGATCGCTTGCTGCTTCTTTTTGAGCGTAAATGTTTCATACAATTTGTGGGTCGAATTTGAATTTGACTTTATTTTCTATGAATCAGGAATTTTTGGCATGAAAAATAAACTGAAGCGTGAAATAAGCCTTGTGTTTCACAAAAAAGCCTTGTCAGGGTGATGGTTCAAAATAGAAGCTTAGTTGTGAAGCGATGGGAGAAGGATGTTGGTGCTGTAAATAGCGTCGGGTAAACGAAATCTTAGAGCCCGTGGGATTCAAGAAAAAAAATATACAGCTTTCAAAAAAGTCTGGTCTGAGATATAAGTGAGGGGTTCGGTTTATTGGAGGAGTCGGCTAATCAGGGGCGTAGGCAGGGGAGAGGGGTCTGCCGCAGCTATAGACCACCCCCATGTCAGGTTTTCGTGAAAAATATTGTAATAAAAAACGGTGTAAAAGTCGAGAAGGCGTACAGTCAATTTTCTGCATAACGTAAACCCTGGAAACTGGGCTCAAGTGTACGTTATGGCGGGTGTACGTTATGGACAGAGTTGACTGTAGTTAAAATGACCTCTGGGGGAGTTTTATCCATCAGAACAAAATTTTAAGCAATCTTACAAACCAATACTCCTCAAAACAGCTAGAACAAGCAGATATTCAATCAATCTCCAACTAAAAAACTAGCTAAATACAAAAAACTTAACATAATTACAAGCAATTAACCCACTTCAGCAAAAAAGTGATCATCACGCCCAAAAAACGCCCAAACAAATTATTAGGCAATGGCTATTAGCAAGCCAAAAGAGTTTTTGGATTGGAAGTGAGTTTTGGGAAATGTTTCCATTTGCCCTCCCATTTATCGGGGGTGGGAGAAGTGGATATTAAGCGAGCAGCCACTAATTCGTCTTTTCAACCCCCTACTTCAATTGCACAGATCAGTGGGGTGATGATGAAGGCGGAAGCAAGGAAGGAATCAAGTGGCTGGACATCAACCAGAGAAAGTCTAAATTTTCTGGTTTGCTGCTCCTGCTACGAACCCAGCCCTTGAGTTCATTCTGCAGGCGCTTTTAATTATTTTGAGCGGGCTGGGATATTCCACAGATATGTATCTGCTCCGTCTCTCCAGACTACTCCTGCCTTCACAAGAATATTGATTAGGGAATTTAAAAGGTGAAATTTTTGAAAAAGAATAACTTTCATCGTTATGCAAAATTTCTTCATTAGCGACAATTCTTCGTGTTTTATAGAAAAAAATAAAATTCTTTGTCCATAAAAAATTCCCTCGCTATTTCGATCCTTCACCACTGTCTCAAAAAACTGAAAGAACAGGTCTGTTCCGAAATCTAAAATCTGCAATTTTATAAGCGTACAGTCTATAAAATTCCGATCTCAAATCTCGATCTGATTTTTTTTGAGAAAAATTGGCTTCTGCTATGGTAGAAAAGTTGCTTAGGCTCATGCTTGCCCGTGCGTCACACAAAGAAAATGCGGAGACCAGCACTGTATTTCTTTGTCACAGATTTTTTCTATGCTTTCTCTCGATGTTTTCACAGTTTTCTCCCTAGTTTTTAAAAGTAGTACAAGATCATCAATATCATATTTGATGAAAAACGAGTGAAAAATGGCATGGCTCAAAAAAAATTTGCTCCTCCTCAGCTTAACTTTTTGAAACGCACGAACATGCCCCTTAAAAATTACAGTTTTTAATCAAATTTATACAATTAGCCATGGTATGGCTGGGAGTGATGACAAAAAAAGTCGGAACGAAAATCGGAACAGGAAAAGACGAAAGTCAGAAATCGGAAGAAAAAAGTGCCGGAAATCGAACATCGGAAGACGGAAATCGGAAGAAATTCAAAAAAAAAGTCAAAATTTTTTAGACGATACGTAAATGGATTGTACTTTTTTCTACTACCAAAATACTTACTTATAGTACCGAAATTTTTATTATTTTAAAAGTCTCCCTTTTTATTCCTAATTTGTACGCGAACTTTTTTTAAATTTTTACTACCGTGTATTCCTGAATCTCAGATGTTCAACCAGATAATGTAAAAATATTATCTTTCTTGAGAAAATATTTAAAAAGTTAGAGATTTAGAGGTTTGAAGAGAAAAACTTGGTTGAAAAAGTTACTTCGTCCAAACACCGAAATCTTTAGATTTTAAAAATTTTTTACATGAGCTGAAACTGAGATTCAAAGTACGTTTGTCAACGAGAAAAACTATAATTTTAAAAAAGGTTTTTATATACTAGCTGAATTTCGGTTCTATAAAACAGTATTCTGGTACTGCAAATAAGTAAGGAGGATATTGTGCCTACTTTTTGACTTTAGCATCTTTTTGAATCACAAGTCCAAGAATTTCAGCAAAGCGAAAATTCTAAATCTAATAGATCTGAAAAGCATTTTCTAGACTTAGAACTTTTGCTTCTCAGATCTTTTCCGACTTAGAATTTTGCTTTGATAAAATTTTTGGACTTGTGATTTCCGCTAAAGCCGAAAAAATAAACGCCGAAAAAAAAAGACTTGAACCAAGGCTTTTGTTTTAAGAATAGGGCACGAAACTATCTGTACACTATAGCTTTCAATCTTATGTGTCGTATTATTTCTCGATAACTATTTTTTTGAAAATATTAACAACACATGAGAAGTGTTCATTATTTTTGAAAAAGTTTTCGATACCACTCTTTCTTTCTCATGTCGCAAGGCCTGGAATTTCTTTGAAGTGAAATTCTGCCTACTTTTTGACTTTAGCAACATGTTTCATCTCTTTAAAATCACAAGTCGGAGAATTTTAGTGAAGCAAAACTCTAAGTCTATTAGGTCTGAAAAGCAATTTGGAGACTTAAATTCTCGCTTTCATATTTTTAAAACTTAGAATTAAGCTGTGCGAAAATTCTCGGACTTGTAATTTTTCAGTATAATATGCTAAGGATGATGAATAGGCACAGAATCAGTTTTTAAAAAGGCTTGAACCCTAGCGTATCTTTTAAGAATCTAAATCACATTGCACAAACGACGATTTTTAGAACAATTTTTTATATGTTGTTAAATAAATATCGAAACAAGTTTCCAAAAGCACTTTTTCTTTCTCATATCACAGGTCTTAGAATTTCTTTGAAGTGGAATTCTAAGTCTAAAAGATCTGAAAATCATTTTATAGACTTAGAATTTTGTTTTTAAAATTTTCGAACTCGTAATATTTGCTAAAGCTGAAAAAGAACTAAATTACGCGTGCTGAGAAGACTTGAACTTAAGTTCACCGTTCGAAATTTGCTTAACTATTAGGTTGATCCAAAAGTTCTTGGGCACCTTGAAAAAACTTGACTTCCATTTATTTCGCTCGATGCAGCACTTTTTGGCTGGCAAAGAATACGCAACAGAAGAAGCAATTTTAACAGATCTGCAAGTTTATTTTGATTCGAAACCGATTAGATTCTTTGTTAAAGGTATTGGGAGATTGCCTGAAAGATGGCAAAATGTTGTTGATGTTGAGGGAGATTATTTTGTTGAATAAAGATTTTGGAGAGCTGTTTTGTTGATGTGACTTCGAGTGATATCTCCTCTGAATTAGATCTGCAAACATTGGAATGATAAACATCATGCTAAAATATTAACACGTTAATAAAAAATCGAAAATAAATTTTTTCAAGGTGCCCAAGAACTTTTGGATCAACCTAATACTTTGCTTAACTACAGAAATTGTGTCTTTCAATATCTTGCAATAAATCATTTTATAAACAGAACTGTATTTTGACAAAAAAAATTGTTCTCTAAAAATATCAGCATAAAATTCTCAATTGCTTTTGATTTGAGCCTTTTGGTCGATTCTGGTCGACAAAAGCAGTTGCTTTTATTTTCCTGTAAAAAAAATAATCAAGGTTTTTCAAATAAAAATTTTACGAAAATTTAAGTAATTTACGCTTACCCATATAATGATGTTAAAAATTTATTTTTTCACCAGGAGAAATACAATACTAAAAAATATTTACAAGCACACAAAGCAACCTGGTGAAGAATTGTGAGATATCAAAAAACAAACTATCGTTAATCATGAAAGAGAGTAGCCTAGAAAAAGATACCAAGACTAACCTTAATCAATTTATAGCAACCATGGAGTGGAACGACATTACGATTAAACCTGATTACGATGAGGAGATGGAGGAAATTAAAAAAAATCAGCAAACTAAAGATTCTGGACATCCTTCTTACAAGCTGCCTGCTTTACCATCTGCTCAGTCATCAGGCCCGAGTACTCCTCCCTACAGCTACCGGAACGACCAGCGCCTACTTCTTTGTCCCGACTTCAGTTTGTGAAGGACATCGGAAAAAGAATCGCCTGTCGGGTTACCCAAGTGAAATCCCAGCTACGGGAAGAATGTACACCCTGAAAAAGGAGATGCTGAAGACACAGAGACCACAACTGCAGAATGAGCGCTCCGTTTATCTTGCTCGGTTTATCACGTCGGCTTTGCCTGAGTTTGCTTAGTAAAGGAGACCCACAACCACAGTTATGTTCAAAATTTTTCAGCCTCCGAAAACCGCCTCCGGTTCCGACTCGAAAAAAAGTTAGCCTCCGATCTCCACCTCCTGCCTCCTTGGAGGTTGTCGGTAGGGTTGTCGAATGCAAATATTTGCGCAAATATTTACGCAAATATTTGCGCAAATATTTGCAAAGATTTATGAAATGTTTGCGCTGAACGAAAAAAATGCGAGCTCTCGAGCATGCGAATCTCTTCAAAAATCGAAAGCGGGATGAATTGGAAGGGTCGGAAGGGTCGGAAGTGTCGGACATTTTACTAAATATTTGCGAAATATTTGCAAATATTTTAATATTTGCGCAAATATTCGCGCAAATATTTGCGCCATTTTAAATATTTGCAAATTTAAACAACCCTAGTTGTCGGCATCCCTCCGTGCCTCCTTTATTACTCAAAATGGCGCGCTTTGAAAAAATTGTTTTTAAACTTCAGATAAATCCTCTTTTCTCGCCTAACGCTGTCAAGAAGTCTACATAAGTGCAATTCTGGGCCGAAGTTGGTGAAGAGGAAGGCGCTGCTTTCATTCAATCAAGCATTCATTAATCTTCGTTGATATTGGTCACTCTTTTTTTTGTCGGTTGTTGATGGTTCGCTCGAATAAAGATATTATACAAAAGAGGACTATAATGGGCTGAACTGGGCTAAAGGACGCTAAAGGAGGTTATTTAAGCCTCCTTTTTAGAGGCTGAAAGGGGGCTAAAAAGAGGATGGAGTATGTGAACTGCAAGCCCCCGAACACGCAAGAGTCGGAGGCAAGTATGTGAACACGAGTGTTCACATAGGTAGTCGAAGGCGAAGTAGTGGTCGGAGGCGCAGTCGCAATATCTGAACACCTGCGCCTCTGCTTCCAACTTTTATGTTCACATAGGTAGTCGGAGGCGGATGCGGAGTCGCAGTATGTGAACGTAGCTTTAATTATAATATTATGCCTACTCATTTAGCCACGTTTTAGCTCTAATGCCAACTAGCCAGTCCTTTCTCAATTATGGATTCGTTTGAAGAAGGGGGAGGAGAAGGAGCTGAAAAATGTATGTGTGTGTCTGAAAGCTTCTTGTGCCCTCGAGTGCAATGCGCAATAGCCATTCCTGCCATAATAGTTTGGTGGAGAGAAGGGGCAGGAAAGAGGAGGGCAATATTGAGCCAAGAGTGGATAGGAGGAGGCAGACTTCTCCCCACTTATCTGTCCTCTGCTGCCCCTCCTTAAAATCCCCCATTCAAGCTTCATTAAGGCGATTGAGTTGCGCTTTTTGGTTGCCGCCATTGCTTCTTCAACACACAACTGCTGCGGTCCACCTATAAAACTGCTCTTTTGAACTAGTGCTTGATGTGCTTAAGGCCAGCACCTTTTAGACAATTCAATTTTTGCTTTTCTGACTTTGCTTTACTTTTTTCTTGATGTGTTTAGAGTCTAAACTTTCAACTATGATCACTTTTTGCTGGCGTCGGTTTCAGTAATGTCAAATAATTTTCGTAATTTTTGCGTTACTTTTTATGTTACTTTTTATTTTTGTCTGATCTTTAGGGTCAGACTTAGATTGAAAATGATCATTTATATTTTATTGGCTAAATTGAACCTGAGCCGCAGCAGTCATTTTGCCTTGGTTCCCAACAAATTCAAATTTAGTATATTTTTTTACAAAATTTGATTTTAACCCTCATCCTGTGAAACTGGATAAATTCGACCCAGTGAAATTTCAAATACTCATAACTTTTTTTATATACAATAACCCAAAGCCCATATCCTGTTTCTAGGTTCAGCTATCCTTGTTGTGTGTCATGATCAATTTTAATCAATTTTATATCTTTTTTATTATACGAAAAAGTGCCGTTTAAAAATAGTTCCACGTATTTTTGAGTGACGAGGAAGGGAGCATGAAAAAATTATACTTTGTCATGGGAGTTAAGTCAGCGTTCCGAGTCCATTTTTTGGCGTTTAATACTAAAAGGACGGCCCATTTTTTGACCCCTTACATTTTTAAGTACGGTTAAGGCGGGGACCACCAATTTTTTTTGAGTTGTTCCATTTTTCACTCGTTTTTCATCAAATCTGATATTGATGATATTATAATACTTTTAAAAATTAGTCAGAAAAATTAAAAAAGCTGAATGAGAATGTATCTAAATATTCTTCGAGAAGGAAAATAACTGCTAGTCACTGCCTTTTCTCCGTGTCGCGCACGGGCATGCCCTTTTAAAAATGAAATTTCTATGGATTTTTTGTGATATTGTTACTCGTCGCCTAGGTTAAATAATCCTTGAATCCGCAGGTTCAACGTTAATCGAATTATTGAAAATCGGCTTTCCTATGATCGGTGGAATCAAGGGTTATCATTAGGGTTGTCGAGCATTCGAAATTTTCGAATATTCGATTCGATATTCGATATTCGAAATTTTCGAATATTCGATTCGATATTTTCGAATATTCGACATTCGACATTTGATATTCGAAATTTTTATTATACTATTGGATATTTAAAACACGTATCAGACTTATTCACGTATCAGTCCTAATCAAACAATTAAACAAAGTAAATATTCGAACTTTATTCCAAACAAATCAATCCATCAACATCACGACAACATCTTCCGTCTCCTCTTGATTCTTCTGTGCCGCTTCATTGAGGATCTTATCCGCCAATTCCGTCTTGATCCTCAAAAGGTCTGCCGCCACATTCTTTGAGAACCGAGACCGGAGATGATTAGCATCTATCTGACGCCACGCTGGAAACGGATATTGTAAGGAACTTTCTAGCGAGTAGAGCTACCCGGGAATATTTTGGAGAGTTGAGCGTCCACCAGTCGTGACCAGGCGCGTTTGGCTTCGGGAGCGCAAGTTTTGGATCATTCACGTAGCGCTCCAGCTCGTCCTAAAAAATGAGAGGTGGGTTCAAGGTTTATAAGGAGAGAAGACGGGAGAAAATTTGGAAGGTACTCTGGAATGGAAATCGTGAATAATTTGAAACATACTAGAGATAAAATATATATCGAGATGAGACAAACGCGTGTTTGAAAATATTTTTAATTATTCGAATTTCGAGATTTTCGAATGTTGATTCGGTATTCGATATTCGAAATTTTCGAATATTCGATTCGATATTCGATATTCGAAATTTTTCGAATAATATCGAATAATATTCGAAATCGAATATTCGATTCGACAACCCTAGTTATCATGGTGCGCGAAACAGATAAATTTATCTGTCAGATAAAATTTTACTTATTTTCGTCTCACAGAATTTGTTGGTCCGGATAAATTTATTTGTTTGTGCACCATAGGCGTTATGTTTTTTTGGCGCAATCAATTTACTTGCAGTTCATATTTTGTTATGCGTATAATAACAAAACTAGCTCTATTCGCATAACGGCACAAGTTTTGGTACCCCTGTTGTTTTTTTGCTCTTGCTGAGGTGCTGGATAGGACTGCTTATGTCAGGATGGACTCAGACATGTTTCTCGGACTTCAAAAAAGTAAGAAACTACCTAGCGTATGCTTGCCTACCCTGAGCCCTAGCCACAAGCCAAAAAAATAACAAGAGCAGGTCGCAGTGCCAAAAATTATTTTAGAAAAAAGACAAATAGATATTTTTCACAGACCAAAACACATCTCGACCCTGAAAACTTTTTCTAGTAATGAATTGTTTGCTAAAACAATGATTGAATAGTAGCTTCCAAAAAGATAGCAGTCAAAAGGCATTCAAATAAAAAGAGGGAAGGGGGATCGGAATAATTATTTATTTTATTGAACACACACAGCAACATGTATGTCCTGCTTCCTACTTCAAAAAGCCAGCTTCAATGCTGCTAGTAACAGCAAGCACGAAGTCAACAAAACAAAAAGCATGCCAGATTCCCCTTTCTCTACCCCCAGTTTAATCATTTAGTCAAGCAGCTAATAGATTTAAAAAAGACAGCACTTAGACAGCTTGACAAATGAGCAGCATCTAGACATAATTGCCGCCAGCTAGGCAGTCAGAGGAAGTACTTCTGGCTAGGCCAAGGGGCTTCTTGAGCCATTTCCTAATACAGGGTGTCCATCTCGCTTTTTAGCAAAACATTTTGGTTTGGTCATTACTTCTGAAATTTGCTATATATTTTTGGCTAAATTAACATATACCCCTTCACTCAATTAACCTTGACCCCCTTCACTCAATTAACCTTGACCCCCTTCACTCAATTAACCTTGACCCCTTCACTCAATTAACCTTGACCCCCTTCACTCAATTAACCTTGACCCCTTCACTCAATTAACCTTGACCCCCTTCACTCAATTAACCTTGACCCCCTTCACTCAATTAACCTTGACCCCTTCACTCAATTAACCTTGACCCCTTCACTCAATTAACCTTGACCCCTTCACTCAATTAACCTTGACCCCTTCACTCAATTAACCTTGACCCCTTCACTCAATTAACCTTGACCCCTTCACTCAATTAACCTTGACCCCTTCACTCAATTAACCTTGACCCCTTCACTCAATTAACCTTGACCCCTTCACTCAATTAACCTTGACCCCTTCACTCAATTAACCTTGACCCCTTCACTCAATTAACCTTGACCCCCTTCACTCAATTAACCTTGACCCCTTCACTCAATTAACCTTGACCCCTTCACTCAATTAACCTTGACCCCTTCACTCAATTAACCTTGACCCCCTTCACTCAATTAACCTTGACCCCCTTCACTCAATTAACCTTGACCCCTTCACTCAATTAACCTTGACCCCTTCACTCAATTAACCTTGACCCCTTCACTCAATTAACCTTGACCCCTTCACTCAATTAACCTTGACCCCTTCACTCAATTAACCTTGACCCCTTCACTCAATTAACCTTGACCCCTTCACTCAATTAACCTTGACCCCTTCACTCAATTAACCTTGACCCCTTCACTCAATTAACCTTGACCCCTTCACTCAATTAACCTTGACCCCTTCACTCAATTAACCTTGACCCCTTCACTCAATTAACCTTGACCCCTTCACTCAATTAACCTTGACCCCTTCACTCAATTAACCTTGACCCCTTCACTCAATTAACCTTGACCCCTTCACTCAATTAACCTTGACCCCTTCACTCAATTAACCTTGACCCCTTCACTCAATTAACCTTGACCCCTTCACTCAATTAACCTTGACCCCCTTCACTCAATTAACCTTGACCCCCTTCACTCAATTAACCTTGACCCCTTCACTCAATTAACCTTGACCCCTTCACTCAATTAACCTTGACCCCCTTCACTCAATTCAGCTTGGGGGACCAAGGCAATTTTTTTACACTTTTAAATACCAATAATTATTTTGCGTAAAAATGATTAAAAAGACTAAAAAACAACGGCTAAAGTATGGTATACCACATGTTCCCAAAACTGGGGTTTGACCACATATTCGAATGTTTCAGGTCATAATTAGTACGAAAAACATGTTTTCCGGTGGCGGAAAGACATCTGGAGCAAAAAAAATTTTTTTTTGAAAAGTGTTTAAAATCTACATTTTTTGACCAAAAATTCATTTTTTTCATTTTTTTGTTGAAATCGTCGTCTCCGTTTTTTTATCTGCAGTTGTGCCCAATGGTGAAGACGATTTGCAAGAAGAGCTGGATGAAATCGAAGAAGAAGCTGAATTCGATCAAGAATAGTGTCCGCTCCATATCTATCTGATCTTTTCTTCCATTCTAATGTTATTGTTTCTTGCATAAAAAAGCACTTTCGCCTAAACAATGCCAGTGCCTGCCGAAGGCAGGCAGGTGTGTATAAAGGGTCAGCCTTGGCCCGAACAATGTACCCCCAAAGGGGCTTCCTATTGAATTAGGGTGCCTGCCGAAGGCAGGCAGGTGTGTATAAAGGGTCAGCCTTGGCCCCTAAACGCTAATGCGAGCACTGAATTGTTCGGGAACCCTGTGGTTTTGGTCGATTTTGGTCAAATTTTTTTTGCAAATGTCTTTCCGCCACCGGAAAACATGTTTTTCGTACTAATTACGACCTGAAACGTTCGAATTAGGGGTCAAAACTTACTTTTGGGAACATGTGGTATACCATAATCCTGCCAAAACAACTTATTTTACACTTTTTGTGCAAAAAGTTATTGGTATTGACAAATGTAAAATTTTTTGCCTTGGTCCCCCAAGCTGAATTGAGTGAAGGGGGTCAAGGTTAAGTGCTCCATATTTTTTACACTTAGGAAAGATAAAAGTCTTTACATGGGAAGTAGCCGAGGTGTGTTTTTGAGGACGAAAGTTAGGGCTACGAAACCTGCTTTATTTAAAGATTTGTACTTTATTTGGAACTCGAAATTTTTAGAATTTCTGAAATTTTACATCGAAATCTTTATTTTCGATGCTCAAAACTCAATAATGGCTTGGGTGTTGGTAATTATAAGTTACCAGCGTGATTTGTTTTTGCCTAGTTCTATTCCTTTTTACATGAACTTATAGATTTTTAACTTCCAAAATCTTTGCTAGATTCCGACGAACATTTTAAAGATTTTTTCAAAATCAGTAGCTGTATTACAAACACCGCTGCAATATATTCAAAAACCAAAAAACAAAATTTAAAAAAGCCATGATACTCGTATCATGAACAATTTTAACTTCAATTAGTTATTTATAAAAATTTTCATTATCACGTAGAGTGTTCACATGTAAGCTGGAGATGGTCTGCTGGAGATACTTTTTTATTTTAACAAACAAGCCACAATTTTTTGTTCTTTCTCTTCGAGCATTAAGCTAGATATCATCTTAACGGAAAGAAAGTCAGGATATGACATTTTGAAAATCCCTACCACGACAAACAAATGGCGATTTATATTACTTTTACGGATGAAAACGGCCTGTGCTCACAATCACAATTTTCGGTATATTTTTATGATGATTTCGATATATTATTATCATGGGAGAGGTATGCATACCTGCACCCACACAAACATCGGCGCCGAGCTTCCGTAAAATCGGCGCCAGCGCCTCCTTAAAATTTGCGCCGGTGCCCAAAAAGTAGCGGCGCCAGGGTGTATGATATGTATTTGATGTTAAAATTTCTGATATTCGCTGCCAGGATCTAAGTTAGATGACAAAAAATACCGAAAAACAATTTGCTAAAACTTTAAAATGTCAAAAATATTTAAAAAATCCAGTGTTGCGTCAGGTACCTGGCGCCAAGCGCCGGTATGAAAAGCACGTCGGGGGCCGGAACCCCAAGATAGTAAAATTTTGTGGGGCGCCGGCGCCCATGCAGGTATGCTAGTGTGACGGCTGACGCACCACTTGAAAGCCTGTGGTTATTATTATTATGCTGATTAATCACCATCCGGACCTCTTTTTACCCACATCATTCATTATCTAAGCCAACAAATCAATATCATTCTCGACGTGAAATGTTCTATAAGTAGAGAAAATTGTAACATTTGACCGTCGGAGCTTTGAAAAAGTCTAAGATTCAGTGGAAAATACCTCAAAAATAACATGCAAGTAGGGAATTTGGCACAAATAGTCGGAATTTCGCAGCAAATTTTTGTTTCGCTTTTCCTGTCAAATTTTCTCAACTTTTTTTTAAAGCAATAATACTATGAGGTAGCTCTGTTATTCTAGTTTGTGATGAGGTATCATTTGGGGTATCCTTCATAAAAGTACAAAAAAGGGTAAAAGTATGAAGCAAATAAAAAATCAACTTGATTCATACTTTTACCTGTTTGTTCTACATTTTGCAAATACCTTGCACTAAACAATACCTTGCTAGAAACTAGAATCGTAGGGCTACATGATGGTATTGTTAATTTTAAAAAAGTTAAAAAAAATTGAAGAGAAAAAAGGAAAACCATAAGTTTGCGGCAAAAGTCCTACTTTTTGCGCAAGATTCCTATTTGCCCAAAAATAACATCTACCTGTGAGGGGTGGAAGGCACATTTTTTTGGAAAAAAGTTATAGATTTTGAAGGCAGAAAATATTTAAAACTGTTTCATTTATCCTTTTGGACGAAAGAAAAAAGAAGTTCAAGAGGTGATTTTAGGTCAATTTTAAAAAAATGGGTGGTGGGCGGCGTCTAAACAGAACTTTGCCCCCTCGAGTGTTTAAATTCAAAAACAAGGCTTCATCCACTTGATTTATTATAAACATTTTCGCTTGATCATTAGCAAATAGTATCGTGATAGTATACTTTGCCTATCTCAGTGTCCAATCCCCTAGGGGTCTGATTTCTTCTGGCTTGAGTCAAATGTGTTAGGGACACCCTGTAGTGGTGGGTATTGGCGAGACCCTTGAGGCAGCAGCAGCAGCAATCTCTTTCTCACTTAAGTGAGTTAGGCGAGGAGAGTCACTTACTCCACTTAGTTGGCCATGCTGCTCCTACTGCCATACTGCAGATGTTCCTTCCTTCCTATAGCCCCCTTCAATACATACATTTTTTGTTGTTTCTGGGGGTGCTTGTTGCTCATACTGCAGGCTATTACTGGATAAAACCACTTACTATTTTTTCCTGTAGATTATTTTTACTTTGCACTGATTTGATTTTTGGTGGTTTGGAATTCTGGACATGAGGAGTCACGCCCCTGCTGCTCGGCAACTTAACAAAAAGTTTTTGTTTCACCAGCTATTGTCTTGTCTTTGCCGCATTGTGATTGTTAAAGTCAATGGGGTTATTGTTGCTTTTGTTGCAATATGTTATGATTTTTTGTTTTGTGGTTTAAAACTTCTAAAAAGTTTTTATTGGTAGGAAAATCTTAGAATTTATTGGTTAAATTTTAATAGTTACCGTATTTTCTCTAATCAACCCCCCCCCTGATTCAAAATCGTGTTTTTGGCATTGTGTTTTTGACCCATTTTTTGATCACTTCTCTCAGGCAAGTTACCAACCATTTAATAGCTCATCTTTCTGGCTACAAAATCGGCGGTAACTTGAGAAGTGATCAAAAAGTGGGTCAAAAACACAATGCCAAAAACACGATTTTGAATCAGGGGGGCGTTAATTAGAGAAAATACGGTATTCTATTGTAACCACCCTCTCTTAAAACTGAACTTTTTTGAAGTCCTTAAACCTTAAAAGTTACTAAAAGAGAGGAAAATAAGGGCTGTATTGGGAGGGAACGGGAATAATAGGGGCACATTTTTTTAGAATTTGCCAAAAAAAAAATTATTCAAGACCACATTTTACTTAGTTGAAAGTATTTTATGAGGTCATCCAGAATTATTCGTACTTTTTTGAAACTGGATTGTTGTCAGTCAGAATTAACTTGAAACAATGCAGAATTCCTAAAACTATTTTACAACAGTTTTGCCACATATTGGCAATGCAACTCCTTTTTACAGATTGGTCATAGTAGGCTGGGGTGTCGCGCGTCCAGATTTCAAAAACAGTTTTCCTGAGAAAAATTGCAAAATTGATCAAAATTTATATTTTTAAAAATGAATTTTTTGTCTTAAAATGCCTTTTACTTGAAATCGCCAAGGCGTTCAGAAAAATCCAATTGATCAGAAAGATAGAGCGTCTTCTCCTGACATATAATTTTTGGCGCTACTTGCTTATACCCCTCCCGAAAACAGCTTTTTTCTTATACCCCTACCAATCCTCGGACCTACTGGCTTAAACCCCTCCCAAACATCGACTTTTTATGAGTGGTCAAAAACCATTTTTAAATAAAAATTTTGCCAGAAAAAGGCCGGAAAAGCAATTTAAAGAGGGTCGAAGGGTTGTATTGGGAGGGGAAGGGACTTAAGATGGTTACTTTTGAGGGACACTGTAACAAAAAATAAAGATGTTGAACATAGTTTTGAATACTGGGGCCTACCGCATAAAGAAACTCTGGTGCGCATGCTTTTTTCATGCATCCAGATTCGCTTTCGAGTGGCTAAGGTATGAGGGTTTGTGCATCTCAACCCCAAGCCTCCGAAGGTGGAGCAGGGGGCTTGAGAGTTAGAGATGCGCGCACTCACTTACCTTAGACATGATTCCGAGCAAAACTCATGATCGTAAAATGCATATAAAGTCTCTTTTTGCCACGGCCTTTGTTGAAAAACGTGGTAAAACAGCCTAAAATAGGCAGTACCATCAAAAAAAATTCACCGAAATGTGGGCCCCTTATTGCTCCCTCCCCTCCCGTATAATCCCTTTAAAATTGCTCTCAGTACTTTTATAGCAAAATTATCATTTAAAAATGGTTTTTAGGCCCTTCTAAAAATCATGACTTTTGGGAGGGGTATGAGCCAGTAGCGCCTAGTTTTTTGATATAAACAATGTACAGAGGGTTTGGAAGCAGCTTGGGGTCAAGATGCGCACACATAAACACCTGAGACATAAATCACTTAAAAGTTACTGTTACTCCTGAGCCCCAGAAATACGTTTTTTATATGTTTCAAACAGAGACGTAGCCAGAGGGTGGGGTTGGCCGAAGCTCTCTAGAGACCATTTCACCTAGGGGTTGGCCGAAGCTCTCTAGAGACCATTTTACCTAGGGGTTGGCCGAAGCTCTCTAGAGACCATTTCACCTAGGGTTGGCCGAAGCTCTCTAGAGACCATTTCACCTAGGGGTTGGCCGAAGCTCTCTAGAGACCATTTTACCTAGGGGTTGGCCGAAGCTCTCTAGAGACCATTTCACCTAGGGGGTTGGCCGAAGCTCTCTAGAGACCATTTGACCTAGGGGGTTGGCCGAAGCTCTCTAGAGACCATTTTACCTAGGGGTTGGCCGAAGCTCTCTAGAGACCATTTCACCTAGGGGTTGGCCGAAGCTCTCTAGAGACCATTTCACCTAGGGGTTGGCCGAAGCTCTCTAGAGACCATTTCACCTAGGGGTTGGCCGAAGCTCTCTAGAGACCATTTCACCTAGGGGTTGGCCGAAGCTCTCTAGAGACCATTTCACCTAGGGGTTGGCCGAAGCTCTCTAGAGACCATTTCACCTAGGGGTTGGCCGAAGCTCTCTAGAGACCATTTTACCTAGGGGTTGGCAGAAGCTCTCTAGAGACCATTTTACCTAGGGGTTGGCAGAAGCTCTCTAGAGACCATTTTACCTAGGGGTTGGCCGAAGCTCTCTAGAGACCATTTCACCTAGGGGTTGGCCGAAGCTCTCTAGAGACCATTTTACCTAGGGGTTGGCCGAAGCTCTCTAGAGACCATTTCACCTAGGGGTTGGCCGAAGCTCTCTAGAGACCATTTTACCTAGGGGTTGGCCGAAGCTCTCTAGAGACCATTTTACCTAGGGGTTGGCCGAAGCTCTCTAGAGACCATTTTACCTAGGGGTTGGCCGAAGCTCTCTAGAGACCATTTTACCTAGGGGTTGGCCGAAGCTCTCTAGAGACCATTTCACCTAGGGGTTGGCCGAAGCTCTCTAGAGACCATTTTACCTAGGGGTTGGCCGAAGCTCTCTAGAGACCATTTTACCTAGGGGGTTGGCCGAAGCTCTCTAGAGACCATTTTACCTAGGGGGTTGGCCGAAGCTCTCTAGAGACCATTTTACCTACACAGTTTTCGATTTTTACACTCTTTTTAATCTACAATTTTTTTCAGAATTAAAGTTTCAAGGGGAGGGGGAAGGCTAGAGCCTGGTTAGCCCCACCCTGAATACGTCCATGGTTTTGACCCTTAAAACATGGAAAAATACTCTCAAAGTCTATTTTGAGCGATTTCAAGATAGTTAGTTCAGTCGATGTGAGTGTATGCTTCTAAAATCGACTAAGTCCCCTTGTTAAGTAATTTAAGTCAGTTAAATAGTAAGTTAAGTAATAATGGAAGTAGTAGAAAGGGTGTGCCCCTATTTTGTGCCAAAACGCTCTAGCCACCACCAACACTTCGATTTTTGATTATCCAATTTTCTGAGTCTCTCTTTGCCTTTCTTTAAGCCAAACAACCCTTTTTCCAAAAAAACAGCAAAAGAAACCCAATTATTAAAAGTGAGAAGATTTATTTTCGTGTTTTTATCATCGTTTACTTCTTCCAAATTCTTAGTCTTAGCATATTATTTTTAATCAATTTGTTAAATGCGTGAAGATAGTTTCACATCTTGAAAACTCAAACAAAGCTGTGTTTGCAGACAATAATGTTGGATCAGGAGGAGCAATTTTTCTGCCTGGTTTCTTCTTTATTTCTGTAAACCTTGACTAAATTGCAGTAGGTATGCGTAAAACACATTAGTTTTGCAAATTTCTATGGTATAAGCACTTCCACCCCTAACTATCGCCCAACCCCCACCATAGGTGTACTCAGGGGGGGGGTGTCTATTCGGGCTATAGTCACCAACAACACCCCGCGCAGACGAAGATTTTGAGACAGATCGGCGGCAATTATTTTTGACCCCGATGGCCAGAGTTTTCATTGATCCGGTTTTTTGCCATTGATCCGATCTGATCCGAGGTATCAATGATACCTGGATCAATGATAATAAAGGTGTAAAATGGATCAGTGATACTGGAGTTTATCAATGATATCAAAGTTATCATTGATCTAAACTCCAGTATCATTGATCCAAACTCCAATATCACTGATACCTGGATCAATGATAATGGCTAAAAAAAATTCGCCAAAATTCGGTTGATCTGATCTGATCCGGCCCCAAATTTTTGGCCACTGATCTGATCCGACTATCAATGATCCAAACTATCATTGATACCGCTATCAGATCAGATCAATGAAATCCGGATCAATGAAAACTCTGGTTGGCGCCGCTTCTTTTTCCGTAAAAAATTTTCGAAAATTTACCGAATTTCGTGTTTTTTTAACTTTTGATTTTTTTTTAACTCTCTAAATACGGCTGATTTTGAGACCCTTCGTAAAAACTTTTTAAATTTTTCGGGGAATTTTTTTCACAGAGTTTGGACATATCGGTTTTGTCCACGGACTTGGACACTTTTCGGTTGGTCGGAAATTTTTCGATGGTCATCTTTTGACTGTACTTTTTTTCTGTATTGTGAATTTTTTTGTTAGTACCGTTTTGAAGCTAAGACTCAGGGCTTCAAAATGAGCCATTGACAATCAATGTCTGATCGCGAAACTTTGGATAAAAATGCCCAGTGTCACACTAAAAAGGAAGTTAGACATTTTTTGATTTTAAAAGTGTTACGTCTCAAAATCAGCCGTCCTTAGAGTGTTAAGTAATTATGTATTAATAAATGTCATTGTATGCGTTTTAAATCAATTTGATTACTTTTTGATATTGGCGCCGGCGCTAATTTTAGTATTTATTGCGGCGCCACTTTAACTACACTCCTTGTTCTCTATTTCACGCTTGTGCTTGCTGCAGCAGCATTTAATAATTGCGTGTCCCCAATTAGTGGCTAGCTGGCTGTATCACACTCAAATCTCTCTTCTGCCCCATTGTCTTATTTCCTGTCAATAACAATACATTTTTATGGCAATTAAAATGAGCATGTGCCACTTTTTATTAATGCTCTGTATCGATATTTTGTATTTCAGACGCTATTTTTGCTAATTTTTTTGAATGATGGTTAATTTTTTTGTTATCATGACTACACCCGCTACTCAAACCCGCTACCTCGCTACCCGCTACCCGTGCTCCTTAAAATGTCTAAAAATTTTCTGGATATGTTCTGGACATATTTAATCGTACCCTTCACACTCCCCCAAAATTCAAAATCATCATTACTTTAAAATAAGCAAAACGCCAAGCGATTTCAAAAAAGATTTTTGCAAATACGAATTTTTCCCACTATCCTACCAAATTCCAAAGCTTCACTGTCACAAATGTATCACAAAAAATTTTTATTAGCCCCGCATGAATTGTCGAAAATTCCCTTTTTTTTAATCAAATTTTATGACAGAGATGTAGCAAATTTCTCGCTCTATCTGTTAAACAAAAAATTTGGGGAAATAAGTGAGGAATGGCTACGCGAAACCTGTTTTAGAGCACTATCTAGGAAAAAGTTGTCGTGTTTTTCTTAAAATCGTTATGAAAATCTAATTTTTCATCGTGTATTGTAGCATGCGATGACTCATCTGACAGCCCATGAAACTGGGAATCTGATGGGCCTAAGCTCTTACTGAAATGTTTTATAAATTCAACTAAAAACTGTAAAGCAAAAGTAGCGGTTAGAAACCACTATTTTCGTGAATTTTGTATTTCGCGCAAAATTTCGAAAGTGATTATGATTTTGGGAGGCTGTGCCTTATGCAGGGTTGCCAAGTCGGGAAACCTCAAAATCAGCCAAAAATTTTGAAAAATCAGCATTTGGGGTCAAAAATCAGCCAAATTTTTTTCAAAAATCAGCACCAAAATCAGCGCTCATAAAATTATCACAAAAAGTACTGGATCCATACAAAATTCACATACCGGAAACTCTTTCTCTTTCAAAAAAGTCATTATTTGTTTCCAAAATGCCAGAAAAATAAAAAAGTAAAAAAGTTGGGTTGGTCCATAAGTTCGCGGTTAGTTATATTTCGGCCATAGTCAACGTATGCCAATCAACATATGCATTCCATTATCAAAACTTAATAAGAAGAAGTGGAATGAAATTTTTTGATTGGTTTCAAAATCAAAATATGTGTACAGTCGACGCTCATTATAACGTCCCTCAAGGGACCAGCCAAAATGGGATGTTATAACGAGCGCACGTTATATAGAGTGTTATTATAAAGAGCGTCTTTTTCAAACGTTTATCCGCCGGACGTTATATACAGTTTTTGTGCTAATCCTTTCTTTTACTGATACAGTTAACTCTCGTTATAAGGTTTTTAAGGGGCCAACCAAACCAGGTTGTTATAACGAGAATCGTTACACCAGAAGTTATCTTCCAAATACTTACTGACCGGCCTTTATACCGAGACTCGAATGCAAAATGTTTGTCAGGCCAGTAAAGTAACAAAGCCTGGGTGAACAAAGACATTGACCGTGCACAAGCATTGAAAGAAGCCTGCAAGAACCCTTGCCTCTTTATCGCACAAAATAGTCTTAGGGATAAATCTTATATCTGCCTTGTTCTGGCTGAAAAGTGCCTTGTTTTTTGAGTTTTAGTCGAACAGGCATGTATCTAAACAACTTTTTCAAAGTGATAACATCATCAGCTAGCCCTGCGATTCTAGTTTCTAACAATATATTATTTGTTGTAACATCTTTGCAAAATATAGCACAAAAAGGTAAAAGTATGAATCATTATTTTTCCGACTTGCTTCATACTTTAACGTTTTCGCGCTAGATTTTGAAAAGATGTTGCAACAAACGATATGTCATTAGAAACTAGAATCGCAGGGCTACCTGATGATGTTATCACTTTAAAAAAAATTGTTTAGATACTTGCCTCTTCAACTAAAACTCAAAAAACAAAGCACTTTTCAGCCAGAACAAGGCAGATTTAATACTTGTCCGTAGTCTTAGTTACCCAGAAAGAAAAGTTAAATTGCTAGCATACTTTTTATTAATTTTGTGCTTGCTAAAGCCTCTATAATATGGTTAATAAGCCCTACAGATATCCCGAGTTGGTCACATTTCCTTCTCAGCGTTGGTCACAGTTTTCGAAAAAAGTTATAAACACCGAAATGCACAAGAAAAACATGCAACCATTTCACTAAAAATTAAAAAAATACGTTTTTTTGTTTCCCAAGGTCATGAAAATTCGTAATGCACAATTTTCCCAGAACATATGCTGTTTTTGCAAATGCACACGGTATTTTTTTTTCAAGAGATCTGTTATTTAGCAAATACCGTAAAACCTCTATTAAACGCCCCCTACAGTTAACTATTTTCAAATTTGTTTTGGTTTTTTAGCCACAACATTGTTTATTTTTTAAAACTTTCGACCACTCATTTTGTAGATCTTTCTAAACTCTATAAAATGAGTGGTCGTACGTCTTAAAAAATAAACAATGTTGGGGTTAAAAACCCAAAACAAATTCGAAAATAGTTAACTGTAGGGGGGGCCGTTTAATAGAGGTTTTACGCTATACATAATACGCCTTTGCGAAATTGTGTTTCGATGTAACATCCGCTTCGTGGATATATATTCTACCAGCCTACAATTAGTCTGCAAACACGTACGATTAGGACGTTAATCAGCTCATAAAAAACTCAAAACTCTATCCTTATTCTTACGGCAAAACAACATAAAACAGGATTCCATAAAATTGGCAGAGAAAAATAACAAAAACATCCAAGATAAATGCCTGTTTCTTGAGACTGTCCGAATTACATATTTTACTCAATGGAGCTTCCTTCTTGAGAAATATCAACAGCAGAACAGAAGAACTACGGCCAAATAATGCAGCCCTGGGTGCCATCATCAAAGCTGCTCCGCCACAGCCAACTTAATTCGCTTCATGGTGCAACCCTTATCATCACGATCGTAATTGCTCGAAATTCTACTTGCCGAGAATTCCACCTTGAGCACGCAGATTGAGTGGCGGAGAATTGATTTCTTCAAACGTAGTAAATAAAATGTGAAAAAAGTGAACAAGGAACAATGAAAACTAACTTAAGGGCGCTACTCGGTTAACCCCCTCAATAGCTCCTCGGGAATACACCCCCCCCAATCCTCTGACCTACTCGGTAATACCCACAACTAGGCAACCTTACTAGAAATTTAAAAGAATTATTTGCATCCACAAATCGAGAACTCAGTCGTTTTTATCTTCTTCACAGCCCACTCAACTCTTCAAAAAAACCCTCACTTATTATAAATCTCTTTTTACAAAAATTTTTCCAAAAAACACTCTGTTCTAATCTCTGCAATTGAGAAAGGATCAAGTCAAAATTTCGGTCAAAAAAGCGTGTCCCCAGTGCTTCTCCAAAACAAAAGCCTAAAGGATTATTGAGTAGTGGTTGGAGGGAGAGTACCCATTGTGCCTGCCAAAAAGGGGGCAAACACCCCTGCCTTCCACCCATATAATTTGGTGATGCTGGCAGCGGCAAAGACGCAAAAAAGGGGCTAAGACAAATTAAACACGGGGCTTAAATTTCGTGCCCCCACCCTCCAAGATGTCAAAATTGGTGCAGCAGTGTTTTTGAGGAGCAGCAGCAGCAGCCAAAATAAACAGAATGTGCTTTTTAAGGCTCTCTTCCACCACCAGGCAATTGCTGCGCCGATGTATTCCATATTCCAGCTGCTGGTCATCCTCCAATACAATAGACCTGTGTGATTGCAGGAGGGTTTGATTGCGAGTGCCTGCCTGCTATCTGCTATATATTCCTGCAGCTATCTGCCTGTTGATACTGCTACTATTGCTAGAGTTTAGCTATAGCACCACTCCATGGCCTCTGTGGCCGCATGGCTGGTTGGTTTTATGACTAAAAATATAGATGAGCTAATGATGATGAGAAGAATCAAAATATGAAATATGAGAAATGATACAATTTTTTCTTGATCCTTCCTGTCTTTTTTTTGGCTTGTCCTTGGGCGCATGATAGGTACATAAAGACAGACTCAAACATGTTTGTCTGACTTTTTTGCGGTTCGAAAAACAGGTTTAAGTCTGTTTTAACGAAATCCTCAGGAAGGACCAAGCTTAAAAATCGGGACCAATTCTTATATACAGTCGACTTTCACGATAAAGAACGCCCAAAAAGTTAGTTCCCACCTAGGGTCCGACACTTTTTTACCTCAAATTTCAAAGTTTTTTACGTCTCATGATTTGTCAGTCTAGTCAAAAAATCGCAAGGATTTCAATTTTGCCCATCGTTTCTGAGAATCCCAATAGTTTTACGAGTCTTGCACGATTTTTTTAAAAATAGGTGTGTTTATATCAAGTGTTGCGGTTCTAAATGGCAATGCTGCTGTGATTTTCAAAAACGATCAGCGAAATCGGAATCCTGTCGATTTTTCGCACAAGACTGACAAATCATAATTAGTAAAGGACTTCGAAAATTGTGGTTAAAAAGTGTCGGACCCTTGGACTTTTGGGATGTCCTCATATCGAGCATTGACTGTGGGGAAAACATGTTTTGTAGTAGGGAATGATAATTCATATACCAGTTTTTAAGGCAGACATAAAAACAGTGGAGAAAATCAAATTTAATACTAACTTGCTACTTTTCAGCCATTTGCTCGAGCAGCAGCTATAGGATGGGTACCTATAGCCAGGCAGCCTATGCCCAAACCCCCTGCAGCCATACAGGTAAACAATGCATCTAGTTTCTATTCGTTACAAAAAAATTGCTGCAAAACGCCTTTCCTGCGAATTGTCTTCTTTTCCAACTTATTGCCTTTCTCTGCTTTTTTACAAACAGAATACCGTATTTACTCTAATTATACCCCAGTCTCTAATTATTCCCCACCCCTAGCCTCTGTATCTCAGAGAATTTACATAAATTGATGTGATATAGCGCAAAAAACTGCATCAGATACAATGGTTAGATCACAGGTAAGACTGTGTTTTCCTTTTTTTTAGAGGTTTGATCCAGAAACGTCTATCTATGACCTGGCTGCCTCTGGCCAGGGGTGGACACGGGCCGGCCCTCGGGCCGGGCCGTACCTGCAGCGGGCCGTGCCGAAAAAGCTCCGGGCCGGGCCTGGCCCTGAAGCCCGGTTTAATTTCTTATTGAATTTCCCGCCAAAACCAATCCTACAGCCGGTGAAGTCGAGTTTTTCGACCGTTACATGATGAAGAAGTTCTCCAGCATTCCCAAGGATCTCGGCGAGTTTTGGAGATGCAACACTGAAAAGTTTCCCCGTTTGGCAAAGGTGGCGCGAAGAATCCTCTCCATACCTGCTTCTTCGGCCGAAAATGAAAGGTGGTTCAGCAAGTTGCGTCAACTGGTGGTGGAGTCTCGCGAGAAATTGTCGGCAGCGTCGATTTCCTCCATATGTATTGGCCGATCATTGTTAAAAAAATAAGATCACATTTGATTGATTTGATTTGTTTGATTTTGGGATATCAATAAAGACTCTTTGTTTTTCTCAAGAAATGTCGAAAATTTTTGAGTATATCTGAAGTAGGGCTTCCGGGCCCGGCCCGGGCTGAAGACTAAAAAGAGGCGGGCCGGGCCGGGCCGAACTATCACGGCCCTGGGCCGGGCCGCCAAAATTCGGCCCGTGTCCATGCCTGCCTCTGGCTGCTCTTCTCAAAAAGAGGGAAAACACAGTCTCACCTGTGATCTAACAATTGTATCTGATGCAGTTTTTTGCGCTCTATCACTTGATATTTTTATTTTTGGAAAATGCTCTATAAAATTTTGAGAAAATTACGAAACCAAGCCACAACCGCCTGAATTTTCGTCCGAAATCCCTTTGTTTTTTTGTGGGTTTTGGGGTAAAATTGTTTTGGCTTAAACTTTGTGATATTTGCTTGTTTTCTTGTAAGTCTTTGCGCTATTCCTGCTGCATTTTTCACACTGATCATTTTGCTATGTTGCACTCTCAATTTTCTATGGAAAGTCGGCCAGGAATATGCCAAACCAAGTATCCTTCAAATTCCAATACCAGGAAAACAGTTGGCTCTACCTCTTCACCTGTAATTTCTGAGTGACTTTTGTTAAATTTTCGTGCTGATTTTTCACCTATCATGAAGCTTTTGAATTTCTCTACAAGTATTGACCAAGCATTTAGCAGTTATACGCAACTATGGAAAGGAGTAAAATGTGCCATTTCAGTTTGTGCTAATTGAAAAGGGCACAAATTGCAGGGGCACAAACTGAATTTGCACAGACTTTAAGTGAAAATTTGTGAGGCGAGAAAATAGTGGCTTTTTGAGTTGGACCCTCGTTGTCTATCTTTTTTGCGAAAAGATTGCAGCTCACGTACAGTCCTTCGAACAGGTTGTGACGGTCATTTTGGTGTATTATGAGCGTGGGTGTAGTTTGACAATCAAGGCGCACCACTTGAAAACCTGTGGGTATCCAGCTGGATTTCGACCATGCACAATTTGTTACCTTCCTGGCCCGTTTTCACCTACTTCGTCAATGATTGAAGCGAGAAGAACCCGCACCATCGTGTTTAGCATGAAATTCTGAGTGAGAATATACCACTTTACAGATTCGTATTGTGTGTCAAAGCATCAAAAGCAGATGTTACTACCTATATTACTACCTAAAAAAATTATAGGCAAAAGACTTGGCGGTAGATCATGTGTCAGACGAAAAACTACTCATCAACATATCTGGCAGGAGGTTTGAAACATGGCGAAACACACTTGAAAAATTCCCAGAAACTCTGCTCGGTTCTAACGAAAAAGAGTAAGTTCTTAGCAGAGAAAAAAGCTTTTGAAAATTTTGCTCTGCAGATTTTTCTATGACGAGGACACGGGCGAATACTTCTTTGATAGAGATCCAGACATATTCAGGTGGGTCAACCACATAGTATTTTGCATTTAATTATTTTAATTTTAGGCATATCCTCACATTCTACAGGACGGGCAAACTGCACGTTGGTTTTTATCAATTTATAATTAGTTCATATCATGCAGCCTGTATTAGTTAGACACAGCCAATTTTTTCAATCCTTCCAGTGGGTCCAAATTTTTTTGGCCAGGGGTTAATTAATGCAAAAAAGTAAAAATAAATAAAATTCCCCTTTATTTTAAAGATATAAAAACAGTCGAAGTCCACAACGCCCAAAATGAAAGATGAAATTGAACAAATAGCACAAAATCCCCTGAGGGCGGAGAATTTCCTGTTGAAAACGGAGCCATTGGGCTTAAACGAAGCCTGACGACCACTTTTCAACTTTTAATGCTTGTATATTTTTTGTTTGTAACTGGTATAATGATCATATTCTGCATTTAATCGCAAGTGTTTACGATTTTTTATGGCTATCTTACAGAATCCTAAGTGAAGTTAGAGATTTCCGACAAATATGGCCCAAAAAATTAGGCAAGCGACTGGGTGGGGGCTCACCTCAAATGTTTTTGGTATTTGAGTGTTTTGACATACCCCGTACTCACTTTCTCGGTAATTTTTAACCATAGACTTTTTTTGATACTCCTTGCTAACAGTTCCGACTGAAATGAAAAAATTGATTTCCATACAGAGAGAGCCTTGAAGGTGATTAACAAAAAATTTATTTAGCAAAACGCACCACAAAACATATTTTGTGAAAAAAATGAAACTGCTAAGTAATATTTTTGTAAATGTTCATAAAGGTGTGAGAATGTTATGTTTTTATTGCACACCGAATTCTGCAGCTGCAAATATTATTCTTGCCAACTCGTAGATAAAAAGACAGAATTTTACGTTTTCTTCAAGTTTAAACCAAAAGTCGATCCTTAGCGCAACATTGACTTCAGCATCCACATAACCATAATCTGGATTAGTTTTTATTCTTTTAGTTGCTAAGGTATGACCCTAAATCGGACAGTTATTTTTCAAAATGTCGATAACCCAGATTACAGAAAAAAATTAATTACAGAAAACGGCTTTTAACTACAAGAGCAGTTTCACATGCAAATCGACTATGCTGAACACGAATCCGGTGTCAGAATCTAATGTTTGCTTAGCGAAAAAAAGTTTTATGTCAAAATGTTATTTGAGAAAATGGTGAAGGGTGATCTTCTGTTGGCCGTAACTTTCTGTTGCATCCTCTTTTTTCAGCTCATTTAATTGAATCTGACGTAGAAAGAGCAGGGCTTTCTGATGGAGTATTTCAAATTTTTGGGAAAGGCAAGCGACTGGTAGAAAAACGACAAAATATTTACCCAAACATATTATTGTTTCAGAGATTTTTTTTTCTGCAAGATGGAAGAGCGTCTCCTCCAGCGTCGAATGACATATCACGTTGTACATATACTGATAATAATTGCTGTGAGATAGATAAAAACATAAAGAAACTGAATTTTGCCATTCTGTCCTTACTAGCGAGCAGTGATCCCTGAAAGTTGAACCTTTGCCGTCATTTAATCCGTAAACCCCTGCCTAAAAAAACTCCTGTGCACGATAGGCATAAAGAAATTGAGGTCAGAAATCGAGGTAACAAAATGTGGTTTAAAATTACAAAAAACCGCTTTTAAAAAGTTCGAGTTCTGGCTTTTCATCCCAACAAACATTTTGAAAAACAGGCCTTTTTTGCGAACCTTCGCTAGCACACGCACTACCCCAGAAAAACCGTTGCCCTAAGATGGACCGGCTGACTATTCCCCTATTACCAAAAGAAAAGCATAATTACTTGTCTTGATCAATGTTATTGTCAACCAGATTCATTTCAGTATCCAAAACATGAATGTTTGGTGGCCTATGACGAAGAACTCTCTTTTTTCGGTAAATTTTAGGTTAAACTCCCTAATAGGTCCTCCTCCAAAAAGCACCTAAAAACTTGTTTTTTCGGTGTTTTAGCACTTGAAGCGCATAGAAAACATGTTTTTAGGTGGCGGCCGGCCATTTTTACAAAAAAAAATGTTGACCAAAATTTGACTTTTTGCCTTGGGGGACCAAGGTAAAGCAACCTAAAAGGGATCCATATACCTAAAAATGAAATTTGAACATAGTTTTGTTTTGTAGGGACCTACAGCATAAATAAACTCTGGTATGCATGCTTTTTCATGCATCCAGAGTCACTTTCGAGTGATTTGTGTCTAAGGTATGTGGGTGTGCGCATCTCAACGAGAAGCCTCCAAGCTCCCTCTGCCCCGAAGGGGTGGGTTAGAGATGCACGCACTCACTTACCTTAGACAGGATTCCGAGAAAGTATTCATAGTTAAAAATGCATAAAGAAGCTCTTTTTGCCCAGCTCCAGTGACCGAAACCGCGTAAAATACTTTTATATACGGTAATTATCCCTTTTAAGGGTATCTGGATACCCTTTTAGGTTGGTTCACCTTGGTCCCCAGGGCAAAAAGTCAAATTTTGGTCAACATTTTTTTTCTAAAAATGGTCGCCGCCACTTAAAAAATGTTTTCTATGCGTTTCAGGTGCTAAAACACCGAAAAAACAAGTTTTCTGGGTGCTTTTGGGAGGAGGACATAAAAGGGAGTCCGGCCATATTTTATTTGCCTAAAACAAAATCAATTTTTCATATTTTCTCTAATGAATCACTTCCCTAAAAGTGACAAAATGTACGTGACATGTATTTTTTAAATGTCGTTTTAAAGCCATATTTTGTTGACAGCCCGGCGTTGCTGAGAAAAAAAATTTGGATTACAAACATAAATATCAGATTTGCAAAATTTTTTCAAAAACAAGACACTTGTATATTTTATCACTTTTGGAGAGGCGCTCCATCAGAGCAAATAAAGTAGAAGTGGACCTATGAACTAGTTAAATGTTTTAGGTATTATGCCAGATCTGATCAGTGATTGTTGTTATGAAGGTCAGCTAGTATTAATTTATACAATTCTAACTGTCCAATTGCAGACTACAAAGACAAGAAAAGGGAAAACCAAGAGAGGCTGATGGAGGAGAGGATTGACACACCAGACAAAAGCAAGAAAACACTCACTTTGCAGGTAACTCTTTCCTAAATGTAGCTGAATCTCAATAACCCGTCTCCCTCACATGTTCGTTCACTTTTTAAGCTTTATTTTTGGAAGTTTTTTACTAGTTCTGCTTGGACAGCCTGATCCCCAAAATCGCGAGGATTCCGATTTTACCGTTTTTTTGCTACTGAGAGGAACACGCCCGCGGGTGGTCGGAAATAAGGGCAGCACCAGCACAGTTTTTCTCTCTTGAAATACTTTTAGGCAAATTCTAATAAGTCTGATTAATTTTAGTTTATTAATATCAGACTCGATGCAAAATTGGTGAAAAATGGAACGGTTCAAAAACTTTTGGTGGTCTACTTTATTTATGATATCACACTGGGGCATACCCTTTTAATACCCAGGAATCCTTATAATCTGGCATTTTTTTCCAAAAAAAGGAAATAGTCGTTGGATGAATTATTATTTTTTCATCTACAGGGTGTCCGGAAATTTCGCGCATATTGATTTTTTTTGTCGATTTCCATTTTCGGGACCCATACCCCCGGAAATCTCTCACATTGCCGGTTTTTTAATAATAACTGACAGAATATCTGTAAAAAAGAAACGATAAAGTGCAACAAGTTCGAACTGTTTCACGAAAAATATTTTTGCGCTGCTCTTGATTTGCGATACCATCCATGATAAAAAAAAAGTAAAACATACGAAAATGCAGACATATATCATGCAGACAGCAAAAATCGAATAAAAAGTGATAAAATATTTAAAAAAATTAAGAGGTAAAGAAAAATGTGCGCGTAGTTTCCGGACACCCTGTAATATGCTTTTGCGTTTTACCGATCAACAAAGCTTCGGGGTCGCAATGACATAGTACACACTGAAAATTACAGCGTTAGTTACTACTTTATCTTCTGAGGCGGACATTAGTATTAGCATGAGCGGAAACCAGCGTTTTTTTTCTTTGGGAACATGTTGGTTGTTGTGTTGCACGTCACACACATGTTTGGAGTATTCTTGTTAAAGCAACCATCAACGTCATCATTAAGAATTCTTCTGGCTGGTCTAACCGCTCTAATGTAAAATAAATCTGTTTTTCTTTTTGTTAAGCTGTTGGGCAAGGAAGTGTTGCTGTTGAGTTCACTTATAATTGGGGGTTTGTTGGTGGTGAGGTATAGGTCCAGGGATGGATTATTGATGATGGCTGAGATCACAACAAAGACACCCAGCAACAGGTGCAATAGTAAAAGTAGTAGGGACAGGCTGCTTGTCAGCTGCAATCCCTTGCACTATCATCTTACATATATAACTTTCGCCCATGACCACATTTTGCAAAATGGATCAAAGGGCCTAAGACGCTTAAAAAATTATATAACAGCAAAAATTTGTATATACATACGTAAAAGGGCTGTAAAGCCTAAAACTATAGATCGTGGTTGTGGAACGATATCAATACCGGTGATCATACAAGCTTTTCTCGGAAAAAAACAGTCGACAACAAATGGCTATTTTGAAAATAAAAGAATTTTTGGCGCTTGAGTGAATTTTTGGGAGCCCGGGATCTCTGCTTTCTAACGAGCTATCAAACTCTATTGATAATTTAAAAAATGACGAGATTTAGGAATTTAAAGGGGCATACTCGTCGAATATTTTGAAAGGCGGGTAGAATTTTTTTTTTGAAATATTATACACAGAACGGCAAAATGTACAAAACGGTTCAAAAATATTTTGAAATGCCAGGCTGTAAAGTTTTACAGCCTGTGGAAAAAGTGCTCACAAACCCAGTAACTAGTCGGCAAGTCGTTTTAATACTACCCTTGCCAACCCTAGTCCTGGGTAGTATAGAACTGAGATTGACATGGAAAAAGTGCTCACAAACCCAGTAACTAGTCGGCAAGTCGTTTTAATACTACCCTTGCCAACCCTAGTCCTGGGTAGTATGGAACTGAGATCGACATGGAGAAAGTGCTCACAAACCCAGTAACTAGTCGGCAAGTCGTTTTAATACTACCCTTGCCAACCCTAGTCCTGGGTAGTATAGAACTGACAACGACATGGAAAAGTGCTCACAAACCCAGTAACTAGTCGGCAAGTCGTTTTAATACTACCCTTGCCAACCCTAGTCCTGGGTAGTATAGAACTGACAACGACATGGAAAAAGTGCTCACAAACCCAGTAACTAGTCGGCAAGTCGTTTTAATACTACCCTTGCCAACCCTAGTCCTGGGTAGTATAGAACTGACATCTATTGAGTGTTTTTTAAATTTTGGTTGTAATTATGTATCACCTTTTTCTCTGTATGATAGCTCAAATGAGGGCCCAGAATTTTAGCTACATTTCAGTATATGAAACTTGTGACTTGTAGAAATAAGTCAGAAAATATCAATCAAAGCAGTCAAAAAAAACCCAAAAACCATCGGTTTTCGGAAGTTCAGCCTATTTTAGCCTATAAATAAGTTCCAGTAAGTGTGAAAGCTTGCGCTGATGATTTTGTTGGATAGCCAAGAATGTGAGGATCATTTTGACACCAAATTTGTACAGAAAGGAGATAAAAAATGTGGTATCCACCCAGGGGTAGTCGAAAATGTGACTTAGGCGGTGCGTTTATAAAGTCCCCCTTAAATGAAGTAGCTTTTATCTTTCCATTATTAATTAAAATGCCTAAATCTATAGATTTCTGAAATCATTCAATCGAGTTTGATCGAGTTTCATTTTTCACAGATTGGCAAGCAAAATTAAAAACCACCCAAAATAAAGAGCCTATCGGCGATAAAAATAAGTTTTTCAACTGCACGAAAAAATCTTTCGGCGACAAGAAAAAGTGTTGTCCGTTTTTGTCGGCATCTCTAGCAGAGATTCTCTACTACTTTTTTAACCCTCGGCTTGTCACGCGTAGTAATTGCCTCTACTGATACAGAATTTAACGCCCAGCACGATGTTGTTTTTAGTTTTCCGTCCGCACCAACAACATCATCGCCAAAAAGGCATTTGAAAATTACGAGAAAACAGCCGTCTCATGTCATCAATTTGTTTGCTTCTTTTGCATGGTTCTCACCTAAATTTTTGGTTCATCCAGGCAAATAATATGTCAAAATGTTGGGCATACACAGGGCTTTGCAACGCGCACAAACATCAATGATACTATTCTCAAAATTGGGAATAAATCGCAATTTATCCACCAAAGTCCAGGTTTTGGCGAAAACGTAGATTGGCACTAAAATGGCTCTCACTTTTCAGGAAACGCATATTTTTAAAAATTTTTAATGCTATGTTGTAGCCCACTCACTGAGCTACAAAATGAGTGTAAACATAGACTATAACGTTTAGTACAACTCCCGGAAAAGTGCTGTTTACTACAGTCAATCGTTATTGTTTTAATTGCTTGATTGCATGATTTGATTTATTACTGAACAATATATATGCCGTTTCGAGGCCGGTGCTGCTTTCAAATGTTTATACCTTCCAAGAAAGCAAAGTTTGGAATCAAGGTCTTCTGTCTGGTTGATCCCGCAACTATGTATCTATCAAATGCCGACGTTTACTTGGGCAAGCAAGATGTTCAAACCGAGACCAATCTTGGAGAATCCGTAAGAATTTTAGTTTTATGATACCCTTGCAATGAGACTATTTTACAGGTTGTACTCAATCTTTCCGCAAGCTTTCTTCAATCTGGACGCACAATTATCACCGACAACTTCTTCACAAGTAGTCAGTTACGCAAGAAGCTTTGGGATGCCAAGACTTATTTGCTGGGAACAATTCACAATAACCGGAGCGGCAACCCCAAGGGTTTCATTGCTGAACCATTGCAGGTAAGCTTAGCTAAGTTAACTTTTCTTTTCTCCACTAATAAGCAATTTTTACTTTAGATGGGAAAAGTCCAGTTCGCTCTTCGAGAACAAGAGACCCTACTAAATTTCCAAGCCAAGAAGAGTAAACATGTCTGTCTCTATTCTACGCTGCACCACAATGAAGAAATCCACCGATCTGGAAAGCCGAAGATGATCACCGACTACAATCAGACAAAATTTGCTGTGGACATCTTCGTGGACGAAATGACAGGTCGTTATGCTTACAAGCCACCTACGAATCGCTGGCCGCTGCGTCTCTTCATGAATTTCTTGATCGATGGGGGAGCAACCAATGCGTATGTGCAGTTTTGCGGAAGCTCAACAAGACGAGAATTTATCCATAAGCTGGCCGACCAACTGATGCGTGATCAGAAAGCCGAAAGGAGTACTTCGCAATATTGGATGAATAAGGGCTTCAGAGATATTTCCAGCATCTACGACAGGTAACACTTCACTTTCCTCCTCATTTGTAAAAATACCAAATACTGAATCATAATTTCAGCATGCACGAGAAGATGTCACATGGCGGAACAGCATCAAATTGGTGCCACATTTGCAACAAAGTCGGTAAAGGGGATCACATTCGCAGCTGCAGCAAATGTGAAAGACCGGCATGTGAAGAGCACACCCTTATACTTCTGGTTTGTACAAAGTGCCTCGTCATCAACGATGAAGAAAGGATTCCACCAACCAAGAAGCCAACCACTAATGGATATTGCCACGTCTGCCGAAAGGTAACAAGGTGACTGTGCAATCGCTGCAAGAAACATTTCTGCAAGACACACCGATCGAGTAGACATGAGAAAAGATGTTCGTCGTGCCGATAAATTAGTTTATGTGACATTAGTTTATGTATATATTTTGATATCTGGTTGTATATTGTTCAGTAATAAATCAAATCATGCAATCAAGCAATTAAAACAATAACGATTGACTGTAGTAAGCAGCACTTTTCCGGGAGTTGTACTAAACGTTATAGTCTATGTTTACACTCATTTTGTAGCTCAGTGAGTGGGCTACAACATAGCATTAAAAATTTTTAAAAATATGCGTTTCCTGAAAAGTGAGAGCCATTTTAGTGCCAATCTACGTTTTCGCCAAAACCTGGACTTTGGTGGATAAATTGCGATTTATTCCCAATTTTGAGAATAGTATCATTGATGTTTGTGCGCGTTGCAAAGCCCTGTGTATGCCCAACATTTTGACATATTATTTGCCTGGATGAACCAAAAATTTAGGTGAGAACCATGCAAAAGAAGCAAACAAATTGATGACATGAGACGGCTGTTTGCTCGCAATTTTCAAATGCCTTTTTGGCGATGATGTTGTTGGTGCGGACGGAAAACTAAAAACAACATCGTGCTGGGCGTTAAATTCTGTATCAGTAGAGGCAATTACTACGCGTGACAAGCCGAGTGTTAAACAAAATTCTACATGTAATTTGTGTGTTCAGCAACAAATGTGGGCTGCTTTTGAAAACCCTCACAATTCCTCCATTGCCCTGGTATTTTACTATGTCACTGGATTCTTTATTGCGGTGTCAGTGTTATGCAATATTATTGAAGTGAGTCCAACAAATTCAAGCTCCGAAAAAATTACCACGCTAACTTTCCTTTTTAGACAATTCCATGCAGGTATTTTGCCAATAATGTCTCCGTTACTTGTGGTGATCTCTATGAACGACAGGTATGTTGAATATTGCAGTCGAATATATTTGGTTGAGACCGGGAATCTTGATCTCCCATTAATCTAGGCTTCGGAAATCAAATTTTCTAATTAAAGGACATCTTCAAAAAAATAAAGATTTTGGGACTAAAATAAAGGACATTTTAAAAAACACGTTTAAACCCACTTTAACGAATTTATTTCTCCATTTTTACATCAAATGCCTAACAATTTCAAACACAAAAATCAAAATTTTAAACAAATACATCAGTTTTCATTATACTTATCCATTCCCTGAATCTTCTTTCTCAATGATACATCCTTTATGGGCAGTTTGTATACACCGGCTCAGTCCGTATCAACATTGGCTCAAACTTGGAGGAGAGCTTGGATTCTTTTTACTTTCAGTAAATTTTTCGAGTCAGTGCACTGAACCTTGCACAAGGAAAACACCCGCATAACAAACACATTAGCCAGCTGCATAGAGAGGATAATGCTGACGAGGCTGTAAAAATTTGTAAATAAGTCGTTGTCTTGAAAAACAAGTCTACAGCCTTTGCTCTCCTTGTCATGCGGTAAGTCCTGACGCTGTCGATTGCTGTTTCGCCCATTGATTGATCTCTTGATCTCTCAGATCATAGATTGATCTCTTGATGACATAGAATTTAGTGAGCGTGGAAGTCGTCTCTTCTTTTAATTTCGTTGCAAACTCTAGCTTGAACTGGCTTTTCCGCTTTGGATTAGAAATAACAGCAACTGAAATGTACGAAGAAAAGGCAGAGAAAACGACATAAAATGAACAAGAAAATTTCGAAAATTTGCATTGTTTTCAAAAAGTTTGGCGTCATTTTAAAAATAAAGGATGCTGAGCCAAATAAAGGACAAACCTTTAAATAAAGAACGTTTCCGAACCCTACATTAATCATTATTTGTACCATTTTCAGTTCTTTGTACTCGATACTGCTTGTGTTATCATTTTCACAGTCGAATATTTGCTGAGGTTGGTGGTTTCAATCAGAATTTCTTAGTCAATTTTTTTGTTTGTAGGTTGTTTTCTGCGCCAGATAGGTGCAAATTTATGAGGTTTGTCTTTTTTTGTAACAGAATGGATTTTGAGCAACAGTAATATTGGTAATTGTTCAGGTCAATAATGTCTGTCATCGATGTGGTGGCTATTCTGCCTTACTATGTGGGACTTGGTCTACAAGAGAACAAGGTTTACTTTATAGCATTACAATTGAGAGTGCCGCAATGGTATATTAATATAAAGAGTAAAAAATAGGGAGTAAAATTTGATAAAAAAAAGTAGCTTCCAAAAGTTTCTACTTCTTTACCTAAGTCCACATCGCGTGACATTGTCTATAAAAATGGACATTGTCGCGAGACCAATTCTTTTTAAAGTGGATGTTCGGGCGCCCACCTTTTGTTATGGTTTTGATTTGGTACTGGGGAATACGTGAAGTGTATCTATGTCCCAAAAACACTCATATTTTATACATGTTTATGCGCTTTAGGATGTCAGTGGCGCCTTTGTTACTTTGCGAGTCTTTGTAAGCATTAATCCCATGTTTTTCAAGCATTCTTATGTTCCCTTCACATTTTAGAGGGTATTTCGCGTAAGTTTTGTGAATTAAATTCTATTTCCTGCAGGTGACTGCATTTTTAAATGGTGTTTCAGGTTTTCAAATTCTCACGCCACTCTCAGGGTCTTCGCATTCTGGGCTACACGCTCAAATCTTGCGCCTCCGAACTCGGTTTCCTTGTATTTTCTCTTGCCATGGCCATTATTATTTTTGCTACTATCATGTATTACGCAGGTGATTTTTTTTTATTTTTTTATAATTTGTATTCCAAATTATGGAAACTTGTTGAGCGATTTGATAATAGAGTGTATTTCTATCAAACTTTGCTTCTTTTTAAAGGTCGTGCCCGTGCGTTTAAAATTAGTGCCCGCCAGTTCAAAATTTTTCCTAATCATTGGATTTCTGAATTTTTTGATCGGGATTAACAAAACTATATATGAAATAGATAATATTTAAAAACGACCACAAATTAAATCAGCTAACAAAACTAAACTCCCAAGCCCCCTTCTGGGGCGAAGGGGCTTGGGAGTTAGAGATGCGCGCACTCACTTACCTTAGACATGATTCCGAGCAAGACTCTTGATCGAAAATGCATTTAGAAGCTCTTTTTGCCAGCTCCAGTGACCAAAACATGGTAAAACAGGCAAATGGTCGAAATGCCCAAAACTCAATTTTTATTGACCAGAACACAAAAATAGTGTCTTTTTTGAACTCCTGAGGTGATTTTAGGTTGATATAGGGTGTTTCGAAACACTTTGAAAAAATTTTATTAGGGAAGGGGGGGGGCGTTTGGTATACTCCGGTAGGGTCGAATTTTTATGCTAATTTTGAAATTTTTTTGCATTATCGTGTAGCCTAGGATCTTAGCCTTCGAAAGAGCTATGAAACTGCTTAAATTTTTTTAGAAATGTAGATTTAGGTATTTGAATGAAGTAACTTATATTTTTGTCTAATTTTTCCAAACCCCTAAATTTCTAAATCTTTAAAACCATTCAATAAAATTTGATAGCTCCATAGGAAGTTGAGATTCTGGACTACTTGATCATGCAAAAATTTTTGAAAAATTTAAAAAATTAACACAAAATATTAAGTACAAATAGAAATTTTGAATTTGCGGTCATTTTTCAGAAATTTGGGTTCAAAATTAAATACTTTACCTAAAATTAAATTCTAGGCCTTGTTTTGTAAGAAACCAAGTTGAAAAACCCGTACAGAAGTTCAATGATTAGGAAAAATTTTAAATTGGCGGGCATCAATTTTGAACGCGTCGGCATGCTCATCCAAAGGGGAAGGGGGTGCAAATCATAATGCAGCTGAATTTGTTAATTTCAGAAAAAAAAGTACCTGACACGAAGTTCACTTCTATACCTGCTGCTTTTTGGTAATACTTTTGGTTATGTTGCGACAAGTCTTAACTTCGACTGTTTGCTCCTTGTTCAGGTACACCATTGTCACCCTGACCACACTTGGTTACGGAGATTTCGTGCCGTCGACTGTAAGTCTCCTATAAGTCAACTGTATTCTCGGATTAACTATAATGTTGCTAGGTGATGGGCAAGATAGTTGGTGGTATATGTTCTCTAAGTGGTGTGTTGGTGATTGCTCTGCCTGTGCCCGTCATTGTCAGCAACTTCTCCAGAATCTACCACCAGAATCAGAGGGCGGACAAGCGAAAGGCACAAAAGGTTGGTTTTGAAAAATTTGGGGGTTTGTGAAAGTAAATAAAGTAATAACTTTGGTTGTTTGCAGAAAGCTCGTCTGGCTAGGATACGAATAGTCAAGAATGCTAGTGGCCAGGCCTTGTTCTCAAAAAAGAAAGCGCATGAGTCCAGGATGCATGCTTTTGAACAAGGTAGACTTGAAAAATAAAACAGGACAAAAATTAAAAATCAATAAATGCGCTCCTGGTAGTTTTTGGCGATTTTAAACGACTAAAATTCATTATTGGAGTCAAATTTCGACATATAGTTTTTTCAATCAATCTTTATTGAGCTAAAATTTTGTTTGTTAAAATGTCAGAAAACGCGATTTTCGCCTGTTTTTGCTGTGGTTTGGGTCCTGGGTGGCCCCTGGTGGAGAAGTCTCTCACCACATATTTTAACTGTAGTAATCTATATAAAAATACATAAAAATTTTTGTGTAAAAGAGTACTACTGTTCATATTTGCTAAAAATTTGACGCCACTTTCCGTTTTCGCACGCGTTGTTTATTATAACAAAAAAATTCGGCTCTACTGCAGAATCGGTTGCAAAAAAGTGCTTGGTCCCCCCTGTTGTTTTTTTTTGTGAAAAACCGCTTCGTCCCCCCTGTTGTTTTCAAAAAAAAAGAGAATAAAAATTTCAAAAAAATATTTTTGAAAACAACAGGGGGGACCAAGCACTTTTTTGCAACCGATTCTGCAGTAGCGCCAAAATTCTAAACTTCAATTTGCAGGTCTCCTAAGCCTGGACGCTTTGAAGGACGAGGACATCTTCGAGATACAGCACCATCACTTACTGCAGTGTTTGGAACGAGCCACTGTTTGTTACTATCTTCATACTTTCTTATTACTTACTACTCTGATTCAGGAAAGAGAATTCGTGGAGACCGATGGGGACTATGAATGTGGAATCCGGGGAACTCCACCTCCTATCACTCCAGTCTCCCTAGGTGATTCCGGTACTCGCTTCCAGCGCTTTGCTCGGCAGTCAACCCTAAATAGGTAAGTTTTATTCGTGCAAAAATTTTCGAAACAAACCACGATTTTTTCGAATCCTATTAATACTAATAAATCTTCTTTCTTATCCAGGTACCAGTCGCAAGACGACGAGCAAAGCCAGAAGGCTCAGCGAAAGGGAATCTTCAGTAGGTGTTGTCCTCGAAACCGACAGAAGAGCAATTCCCTCATAAATGACGACGCCAACTCCGAGAATGGGGGTGCAGAGTTAGCGGGCGGTACTTTCCCATCCGAGCTCAACCACCGTCAGCAAAAGCCATCCCTAACCCTAATGGCATGCAACCCAACCCGTCAACTCCATCACCAGAATAAGGTTGTGGAGGATATGTGTATGGCATCTCCGCAAATGCTGCTCTCTGAACAGCAAAAGATAGTAGTGATGGCCAATGCTCACACGCCTACCGCCAGCAATACAATCGAAGAGGACAAGGGCTCAGAAACTAAAGTATCTTCGTTATAGTAGGGCTGTGTGTAATTAGTTTGCTTGTTAATGTCTGTTGATTTGTATTGGTTTTGGATTGAAGAATCAAAAATGGTGAATGAATGAGTTATCGTAGCTGTTTGTAAATTTGGCACACCCCGAAAAGGATACAAAATATTTTGGAAACAATCGATTAGGAAACAAATTCATTTGAGAACAAATTTAAATTCAAATATTTAAAGAAAACAACATGCTAAACCAAATACCTTCAAAAGCATTCCCTAAATAACCCTCCTAAAATAACCCGCCTCAAATAACCCAGGTTATTACAGGGGGGAAGTTGCTGGGGGGTTTTTATGGCTCGAAAAGCGTAAAGCATATAGCGAGCAGTAAAGGCCCTAAGTAAATTGTTCTCAATTCGTTATATCCGAAAACAAATATTTCTAGAAGCATTTAAATGCCAAAACCTTATTTACAAAACAATTCGTGCCAGGACTTATTTGTTCTCATTTGAATTTGTTCTCAACTGAATTTGTTTCCTAATCGATTGTTTCCAAAGTATTTTGTATCCTTTTCGGGGTGTGCCGTAAATTTTTATTGAAACTGTCTAAGTATCTGTAAAAAATCTTTTGGTGGAAAATTTCTAGATCTCGATGAGATTCTCCTTTGTTTTTTTCCTTTGTAAATCTTTTGAAAAAATTTTGACTCTATTTTAAAACTTAGCCCATTTTCACCTTGGCCCCATGCTGGTTTTTTGACTTGTGCTCTAATACAGGGTGCCTTTAAGAAACACAGGTTTCTCCAACTGCAAAAAAATGTTTTAGAAAAAAACGACTATGATATCTTATTGGAGAGTTCATAGACATCAGTATCGCTCCCCTATAGTGTAGTGGTTAGCACATGAGGCTTTGAACCTCATAGCGCAGGTTCGAATCCTGCTAGGGGATGTCATATTTTTTCTTTTCCACAAACAATAATATACAGTCGAACCTGGATAACCCGACACTACATTAAGTTCGTTCCCGCCTTGGGCCCGACACTTATTTTACCTCGATTTTTGAAATCTTCTGCCAAATGTGATTCCCCGGTCTATTCCAAAATATGGCAGGGATTCTTATTTTGCCGGTTTTTTTCCAAAATCTTTTATTTTTGCCATAAAGACCCGCGGACCTCGATAACCCGACACCTGATTTTCAAAAAGGGGTGTTGTGTTATCGAGGTCCGCGGGCCTTTACGACAGAAATAAAAGATTTTGGAAAAACGACCGGCAAAATAAGAATCGATGCGATATTTTTGAATAGACTGGCGAATCACATTTGGCAAAAGATTTCAAAAATCGAGGTAAAAAAAGTGTCGGACCCAAGGCGGGAACGAACTTAAGGTGGTGTCGGGTTATCCAGGTTCGACTGTACGTCAATTAATTTACGCTAGAATTTTTTTGTCATTAATACTATAATTTTTTCTTCTCCAAATAGTTTTGTACATACTGCTACTAATACCAGAATTTACATATTGATCGTTGGTCTAAACTGGTGATACTGTTGTTTTCTTTTGTTCTTCTACTCCTCCAATAACTATCAGTTTTGCACAGAATATAAATAAATACTATTAATAGCTCAACTAAAATGTGTTGAATATTGTGAACACAGGAGCAAAAATAATTTTCAAAAAGTTTTTATGGCGATAAAAAGACACACGCAAATCAAGCAATTGCACTTTGAAACGCAAGCAACAACACATCAAACTTATTGTTCCGATAAATTTATAATTATTGTCATTCCGGTGAAAAAGTAGTAGAAAAATTGCGATAGTCCTGTTAATATCCTGGAGCTGTTCTTGGAGCTGGGCAGTGGTCCTGAAATATATTGGTGTTTTTAATGATTTAGTTCAAAGATTCAACCCCCTGATAATCTCCTCTTATTTTTTAAACGGGTCTTTTTATAAACAACTTTGAAAAATTACAAATAAAAGAACTGTGTTTTGGGCGTTTAATAAATATTTCAAAGTTCCCGATACCTACTCTACTTTCTTTACCTTGGCCACTTTACTTTAGCCCATTTCACTCAATTTTTTCTGAGCTGCTATATACAAAAAAGTGGGGCTAAACTTCTGACTTCACAAAAAAAGACTCATGCTAACGCTCACCATGCGTATCATTGATGAAAAGATAACTTACGCAGCCGCCTCCTTTTCCCGCCTTTCCATCCTCTCCCTTGCCTCCAGCAGTTCCACTGTTTCCTGGACTTCCTGGCTGTCCAGCTAGAAATAGTTTTTTGCTCACAGATCCTAATATTGGAAAACTAATTTTAGCCATACCATCTCCAGGTGGACCGGGTGGTCCGATGGAGCTGGTGCCTGGAGTTCCTGGTTGTCCTTCTGAGCCAGCTGGTCCTGGGGGACCTGAAGAATTATATATTTTGTTTTTATTTGCTGTTCAAATACTTTAATTTGGAAAAGTTAGAGCTAAAACAAGATTTACCAGGAGGTCCTGGTGGTCCTGGTGTGCCGGGCACATCGGATAAAGATCCTGCTTCTCCTGGCTGTCCAGCACTTCCTGGCTGACCGTTTTCACCGGCTGGTCCTGGAGGTCCAGGTGGACCTGCAAATGGAAAAAAATAAATAAAAATGCTGAAATTAATATTTTCGAAATGAATATGCCTTGAGGTCCTGGTGTAGACACTCCGCCAGCAGCGCCTGGTTTGCCTGGACCGCCTGGAGCACCTTTTGGACCTGGCGCTCCCTAAAAATATTTTTAGTAATGTTAAAACAACATTTCATAACAAAATTTTAGATTTACCGCTGGACCAGCTGGGGCTTCTGAAATCAAATAAGTTATAACAAATTCAAAAAATGTGACTTGATATCATCTTGAGAAGTGGATGTTTGCATTTATTTAAGGGTTTTTCACAGCCCACCCTTTTCGACTTGAGTTATCTTTTTTTGCGAAAAAAGTTAAAAAATCATGGCGAATTTACCAAATTGTTACGAATAATTTTCTATTTACTTTAAGCTAAAGTTTTTTTTGTTAATAAAACTGTAGAAAATCACCCAACTTGACCTAAAACCTCTATATTTGCAATTTAAAAACGGCCATTCCAGGCTTTTAGGTCCAAGTTTTTTAGACAGGAATCCAAGCCGAGCAAACTTAGGTCCCTGGCCAGCCCTGGTCTGAATTAAATTGAGCATTTTTTAGAAAGTATAAAAAACAACGTTAAAATTAAATCGTCGATTTTGGAATTTTGACCACCCTGTTTTCTATAATGGAGCTACCGATGGCCTTCTTTTTCAACCCCTAATCGGGAATATGTTAGGTTGTGTTAAAATACAATTGGAAAAAAATCGAGATTGCGGCACTGAAGGTTGTGCTAGTTAAGAAAACCCTCGAAGAAAATACTATATTTCCAGACTTTATCACGCAACCGAACATACCTGCGCATGTTTGGCAAGTTTCAGCTGGTTTAGTTGCGTCCTGAGATCCATCTTGTCCCTGGGCTCCTGGCAGTCCCTCAGCTCCATCATTACCTGCGAACAAATACAACATTTATATTTACTCCCACTCAAATAACAAACCATCTTTTCCATCTGGTCCTGGCGGTCCTAAAAAAACGAGTTGTAGGATTTGATCAGCAGCCAAAAGATATATCTCGTTTACCAGGAGGACCAGCTTCTCCAACTTGGCAAGAACAGCAAGCTGCTGCATCATGGGAAGCCTGGATAGTAGGTGCTGCTTGAGTGACTGCTTCTGCAGGTGCTTCGGGGTTGCCTCCGCTGCCATCGTAGGATCCAGTAGGGCCTGCGGGAGCAGGAGCAGCTGCAGGGGTAGGCGCAGGGGTAGATGCTGCTTCAGTGGGATTGAGAGCTGAATGAATTGAAATAGAGCTTATTGTAAGTGGTCGTTTCAGGAATAATAATAAGGATACAACCTGGAGGAGCGTCATAAGAGTTGGCTGGAGCAGGGTTAACTCCGGCAGCACCATAGCCAGAAGAAGCTGAAGAGCTTGAAGATGCTCCATAGCCTTCAAAAAGGGTAAAATATACAGTTGGAAAGGGGACGCAATTGTGTGCTAACTACCTCCTTGACGGACAATTCTTTGAGCACTAGAAGAAGAAAAGCTGGCTGAAGATAAGCCGTGATTGGCGGGGATGATGAACTGGCCATAGGCATTCACATCTCGCTTCACAACGCGTCTGGTGGACTCGAACTGGATAAAAAAAAGTTTAGATTTATACTTAAACTAAAAAAAAAATTACTTTTTGAAATTCTCCGAAGAGACCTTGTGTCCTGTGGTTGCAAAAGCTCAATTCTGACTAAATAAACAAAAGTAGTCCTTTTTTAATAAATTTTTTGTTAAAGTTTACTTGAAGGGATGACTGTACATACTGGGCATAACTGTACAGCATAGGGATGCAAATAGCGGCAGTCAGGGTTGCAATCTGAAGAAAAATTAAGAATATTTCTTATATTCAACCCCGAAATAAACCAAATATAAGACTTCTCAGCATGTTAGTCATAGGAGGGTTTAGTAACTTTTTTCTCATTCTTTTGAACTCGCGCCTTTTGAAAATTTCTTTTTCCGGGGTATTGACGTTTCAGCACAAAACGAAATTTATTTCGTTTTGTGCTGAAAAGTCAATATTGACGTTTCAGCACAAAACGAAATTTATTTTGTTTTGTGCTGAAACGTCATATATTTTAAATATTATTGGCGCCAATTCAAATTGTGTAATTTTTAAAGGTGCATCATTATATTACATTGAGCATTATTGCAATGATATTTTCAGTCTGTGTTTTTATTTGTAAAAATTGCCCTAGTGAATGGTCCTGAGTGCCTTCAGTGGTTTCCCCCCAGTAGAGTAAGGAGAGCGGAGTGATCCCCCTTCGGTAGTTTTAGCCCGGAGTAGTGCCTTGAGTTCTTACGATTACGGCATGTGTGATACACACCTTGAGTCACATTAGCCACTTTCAGTGGTTTGCCCCCAGTATAAGAGAGTGGATATATTCCCGTAAGAGGCTTCCGGTTCCGAGGCAAGTATATGGAAGGCTAGATGGTTCAATCAATCTTTCGCCCCTATACCTGACTAAATGGTTGGATATGTCATTTTCACTGAACCTGGATAGACTAGATGGTTCGAAATGGGTCTGGTCATGGTCTGCTCAGAGACAGATTTACGAATGGCTGCTGAATGTCGTCTTTTGATTGCTGATGGCACCTTTAAAAATTACACAATTTGAATTGGCGCCAATAATATTTAAAATATATGACTTTTCAGCACAAAACGAAATAAATTTCGTTTTGTGCTGAAACGTTTCAGCACAAAACGAAATAAGTTTCGTTTTGTGCTGAAACGTATACGCACCCTTTTTTCGACACTTTTTGCCTGTTTTTTTTTAAATTTTGAACTTGGAAGAAGCCTTAGGGGCAGGAAAAAGCAGAGCACATCAGAACTAGCTCAAACGTGTATTTTAATTCAAACCATATTGCGTGCTTGTAAATTTGCTAAAAGTTTCAGGTTTAAAATGAATGTAAACTGTAAAAAAGGTAAATCGTGTTTTTCTTTTTTACCCAATATTTGCTACATTGAAAAGTGTAATTAAAGTGTAATTATTATTTACAGTTATCTTCGATCCATCAAAAATTTTATTTAGAAATGCAGTACTATTTCACTTACTGTGGATACAACAATGCCGAAAAAGGCTAATTTCTTTGTACTATCTGCTTCCAACAACAACGCTTTAATGTTTCGCTCGTCTTCCTTCATCTAAAAGCTGATCCAATAAAAAATATTTCTGTATATTCAATACCAAGCTTCCAAGGTGAAAAAGGTGAAAATTTTGAGAAAATTTTGATTTTTGCTGAAAAAGGTAATTTTTGGGTTAAAATTGGAAAAATTTTGGAAAAATTTGAATAAAAATATTTCTGTATATTGAATACCAAGCTTCCAACCTTAGCGTACTGCATCACCAAACACTCCAAAATATAGAAACTAGAGCTGCCTCAAGTGAATGCGTGTGTGCACTAAACAAAGTGTTCACGGATTAGTCAAATATATTATAAACACTTTTTCAATCCACACAAGCTCATTTTTTATAGTTAAGAGAGATACAGAAGGGAGAGAGAGTTAACGGTCAATCACCATGGACATATTGTGCAGAATAAGAGGATGGAGCAAAATGAACATGCATGGGGCTATCCCTGTGTATAAGTCATGCCCTAAGGATACGGAAAAAAGAGAAAGAAAAGTGAGGATCAAGAAAGTTTATATATGTGTAGGAGGTGGAAAACATTCAAATGAAATAAAAGGAACGGAAAGAGAAAGTTAATCGAAAGTAAGGCAATTAATCCAGCACAAGAAGGTCAAACGGCAAAAAAAGTAAATAAAAACAAGTAAGAGAAAGGGAGTGATGATCTAGAAGCTTGGTTAGTTTCTGGAGGGCTACTAATCGGTTCACCAAATCATGGTGATGATAAATTATTAAGTTTATATGCTAGACATGATTGAGCACAGCGGAATAGGAAACGAGAAAAAGCTAGATTTTAGACTTATGCAACAATCTTTGTTTATTTATGATTATCCTTGAACAAAATGAAAAGACAGACTTCTGAAAAAAACTCGATTTTAAGCAAAACAATAGGCGACAATTCCTCGCACACCTAATTAATGTCTTTGCTTTTCTCATTTTTTGCAAGCAGTCTCGGGATAAGAATAAAGAATATGGTGATAAAATCCGGTTTTCGTCAATTACAACCACAAAAAAGGATATGAGAATCAACTTAGTAATATAATGATGTCTAAACCATTTCCCAAAGATTTGTTTTGACATATTATACACACAGATTCATGTTTGCTTTGAACTTGTACATGTAACGTATTTCCTCTAATAAGGCGGTCCCTCGACTTTGAGAACCTGTATCTCAGCCTGGAGTAAATATTTTGCAAAGCTGTTTCATGCGTCTTCTTAACACCCGCGAGCTCTACCGATTGCACTTTTCAGATTTTCGTTGAGCACCCAAGAATCTTGAGATCGAATTCCAAATTTTCCTATTTTCGGGCATCTAAAAAATAAGGCGGCCAGCCGCCTTATTAAAGCAAATACGGTAATTGATAGAATTAGAGACGTGGGTGGTACAAATAATACAGCCAAGCTTAAGCCATTAATGCGCATGTGTCCCAAAAGTTACAGGAAATACCTTACTCCTCTCTGCAAACAAATAGTCACACCCCTGCTGTTTTTTTTTCAAAAATTGAAAAAAATTTGCTTTAAAACACTGTTATCGGCTTATTTTCACCTATTTTTTTTAAAGGACCATGTCCACAGTTGTCCACCACCAATTAAAAAAAAATTCCGAATCATTGAACGGCGCTAGAAGCGTGAAGAATAGGGTTCCAAAAATCAGCTTGGTCCCCCCTGTTGTTTTATTTGTAAAAACAAGAGGGGGGACCAAGCTGTTTTTTATTAAAATTTATACGACCAAACTAGTTTCTACGAAAAAACAACAGGGTGGACCAAGCTGTTTTTTATTGAAATTTATACGACCAAACTAGTTTCTACGAAAAAACAACAGGGGGGACCAAGCTGTTTTTTATTAAAATTTATACGACCAAACTAGTTTCTACGAAAAACAACAGGGGGACCAAGCTGTTTTTATTAAAATTTATACGACCAAACTAGTTTCTACGAAAAACAAGAGGGGGACCCAGCTGTTTTTATTGAAATTTATACGACCAAACTAGTTTCTACGAAAAACAACAGGGGGACCCAGCTGTTTTTATTGAAATTTATACGACCAAACTAGTTTCTACGAAAAACAAGAGGGGGACCAAGCTGTTTTTATTAAAATTTATACGACCAAACTAGTTTCTACGAAAACATAGGGGACCAAGCTGTTTTTATTAAAATTTATACGACCAAACTAGTTTCTACGAAAAACAAGAGGGGGACCAAGCTGTTTTTATTAAAATTTATACGACCAAACTAGTTTCTACGAAAAACAACAGGGGGACCAAGCTGTTTTTATTAAAATTTATACGACCAAACTAGTTTCTACGAAAAACAACAGGGGGACCAAGCTGTTTTTATTAAAATTTATACGACCAAACTAGTTTCTACGAAAAACAACAGGGGGACCAAGCTGTTTTTATTAAAATTTATACGACCAAACTAGTTTCTACGAAAAACAACAGGGGGACCAAGCTGTTTTTATTAAAATTTATACGACCAAACTAGTTTCTACGAAAACAAGAGGGGGGACCAAGCTGTTTTTTATTAAAATTTATACGACCAAACTAGTTTCTACGAAAAACATAGGGGGACCAAGCTGTTTTTATTAAAATTTATACGACCAAACTAGTTTCTACGAAAACATAGGGGGACCAAGCTGTTTTTATTAAAATTTATACGACCAAACTAGTTTCTACGAAAAACATAGGGGGACCAAGCTGTTTTTATTAAAATTTATACGACCAAACTAGTTTCTACGAAAAAACAAGAGGGGGGACCAAGCTGTTTTTATTAAAATTTATACGACCAAACTAGTTTCTACGAAAAACAACAGGGGGACCAAGCTGTTTTTATTAAAATTTATACGACCAAACTAGTTTCTACGAAAAACAACAGGGGGACCAAGCTGTTTTTATTAAAATTTATACGACCAAACTAGTTTCTACGAAAAAACAACAGGGGGACCAAGCTGTTTTTTATTAAAATTTATACGACCAAACTAGTTTCTACGAAAAACAACAGGGGGACCAAGCTGTTTTTATTAAAATTTATACGACCAAACTAGTTTCTACGAAAAACAACAGGGGGACCAAGCTGTTTTTATTAAAATTTATACGACCAAACTAGTTTCTACGAAAAACAACAGGGGGACCAAGCTGTTTTTATTAAAATTTATACGACCAAACTAGTTTCTACGAAAAACAACAGGGGGACCAAGCTGTTTTTATTAAAATTTATACGACCAAACTAGTTTCTACGAAAAACAACAGGGGGACCAAGCTGTTTTTATTAAAATTTATACGACCAAACTAGTTTCTACGAAAAAACAACAGGGGGGACCAAGCTGTTTTTTATTAAAATTTATACGACCAAACTAGTTTCTACGAAAAAACAACAGGGGGACCAAGCTGTTTTTATTAAAATTTATACGACCAAACTAGTTTCTACGAAAAAACAACAGGGGGGACCAAGCTGTTTTTTATTAAAATTTATACGACCAAACTAGTTTCTACGAAAAAACAACAGGGGGACCAAGCTGTTTTTATTAAAATTTATACGACCAAACTAGTTTCTACGAAAAACAACAGGGGGACCAAGCTGTTTTTATTAAAATTTATACGACCAAACTAGTTTCTACGAAAAACAAGAGGGGGGACCAAGCTGTTTTTTATTAAAATTTATACGACCAAACTAGTTTCTACGAAAACACAACAGGGGGGGACCAAGCTGTTTTTTATTAAAATTTATACGACCAAACTAGTTTCTACGAAAAACATAGGGGACCAAGCTGTTTTTATTAAAATTTATACGACCAAACTAGTTTCTACGAAAAACAAGAGGGGGGACCAAGCTGTTTTTTATTAAAATTTATACGACCAAACTAGTTTCTACGAAAAAACAACAGGGGGGGACCAAGCTGTTTTTTATTAAAATTTATACGACCAAACTAGTTTCTACGAAAAACATAGGGGGGACCAAGCTGATTTTTGGAACCCTATTCTTCACTATAGCCTCATTGAAGTTCTGTACGGACTTTTCAAGTTGGTTTCTAACAAAACTATACATAAAATTAAATTCCTTGTTTTGTTAGAAACCAAGTTGAAAAATCCTTACAGAAGTTCAATGAATTGGAAAATTTTTTGAATTGGCGGAGGACAATTTAAAACGCACGGGTATGGTCCTTTAATGTTTAGTTCTGATGACCCCATTCAATGTCTTAGCTACAAAATGGAGTGCCAGGCGACTCGTTACAAATTGTGACTCGTTACAATTGCAAATCGTTACAACAACTCGTTATATTTTTTACAACTTAATCTTAATGCCTAAAACTCGACTTCATTACTATTCCAATCACAAATTTATTGCTTCCAAACCAACAAACCAACTTTTCAACAAAAATAACGTACCATAACATTTGATTGAAACAATAATACAGGGTGGTTACTTTCAAAGCGCCATAACTTTTTGTATTTGTATATTCTGGGGGTTTTCTTCAAAGACAATTTCCATCTCTTCTTCCACTGGTTGCACAAGATTCTCTAGCACCAGCAGGTCATCATCTGCTTCATCTTCGATTAGCACTTCTTCGCAAACAAATAGTCATAAAAAGTATATATACATAATCATACCTATACTCTGCAGCGTTAATGCCCATCAGCCTGCCCACTTGCTTGAAGTATTTGGAAATCTTACGCTCGTAAGATTCCCCATGTAAGATGCCCTCATTCGTCGAGAGAAAATGGAGCAATTTATCATTAAAGAGCAAGTAAGCCAACTTTTGAATTAATTAGTGGAGTTACCTTCTCCATGATCAAGTGGGGATTGATTTTTCACAGTCTGTTCTCTGCTTTCTTGGTGGTTGCCATCTTCAAAGATATCCAATGCATCGATCTCTTCTGTGTGCGTCACCTATAACCATGTTCTAAATCCTCTTTCCTAAATGCAAAAAACGAAATTTATCTGCTTGAAGACCATACCCCAGTGCCCAAGTTCAGAACTAATTGAGAAATGGCGGCGCTGCTTGCTGTGGTAGCTTTTGGCATGATTTGTAGTTCTTGGACCTGTGTAATATTCTCTCGAAAGTTCTAAGCCTTGGACCTAAACCATTTTGAGCATATGAATATTGTAGCTAAAATTAGCTTGCTGTACAGGCCTTGTTTAGCATGAAAAGAGCAAAGCTTGACTGAAACACCCAAAAAGATTTCTTGAAAGGAAGAGTAGGCCGCAATTTCTGCGTCGAAGTTAGCGTAACTGATAGCATTGGTAATCCCAAGATTGGAAAGCGCTTATTTTGCTAAATTAACCAAATATTAGTTAACATTGAGCAACATAAACCTTACTCTTCATCCACATTTTTTTTATCACTTTTCACTAGAGATGATGGCTTGACCTTTTCGGGACGGGACGGGTCAGAATTCAAATTTAAAAATTTCGGGGCGGGATTCCGGGACGGGACGGAATTGTCCCGTCCCGTCATCACCTCTACTTTTCACCACACAAATTTTTTTAAGTCTCCTTATTTTTCATCTTTAGTGGAGCCTTTAACAGTGGAGAATAATGAATCCCTCGAACAAGCGCGAAGATCCGATAAATTTGCTTGGTTCCTTGTGGTGCGTATTTGAAAGTTCTGTCGCAAATGATATGCAAGCAGTCTTTAAATGGATTGAGTTGGCACGCAGAAAAAAAAATTAGCATATCCTTATCTAGATACAAAATGACCATGAAGAAAATTCCCGAAATACAAAAAAATAAAGCATACCGCCATGTAAAAGGAAGAGTTCTTCAAAGTGACGATGTCTCTCCTTTGCCTCTGATCCTCTGTGAGTCATTCGCATAGATCGATTCTTTGGCATAAGACATTCTCAGTGGGTCCTAATGTGCGTATGCTTTTTTACTTTGGCACGGTAAAGAACACTTTTAGTCCCGACGGAAAACAATTTTTGAAAAAGTGTATCCGGTTGCTGTCTCCGGTTACAATTTGTATCCGGTTGCTGGTCAGTCCTCGAAAGCATGTCATAGCCGTGTATACCGTATTTCTTCTAATAACTCATCCTGCTCTAATAACTCACCCCTAACAAATTTTGGAAAAAATTTGAAAAAATCTCTCTGATTCTCTGATGATTGTGATCATGAATTTAATAGGGCGCTTACAATCGGTACGTGACAACTGGCCAAAACGCCTTAGATGGAGAAAAAGGGACAAAATGCCCTAACTCGATAAAAGGGTACGAAACGCCCTGAACTGATAAGAAAAGGGTGAAACGCACTTCAAAGGTAAAGGAGACTAAATTTCAGCAAGTGGGTACATGTCTTGTACTGACTGAGTTCGGCCTAACGTACGCTGGCTTACTCTTGCCTAAGCCTAAAAAACTAAGTACCGAGTGAAATTACTAAGTAAAGTACTTCTAAAAATTACTAATAAGTACTGAAACCTTTTTTATTCCGGACAGCCAATTGAAAAATCTGGGTAAGCCGATGGGCACCTAGGTACTACCACCTGAGTAATTGGGTGCTAGCATTTGGATAGGACCACATGAGTTACTGAGTGGTAGCACCTGGATCGCATCACTTGGGTACTTAGTACTTCTTCCTGGATCGGACACCCTGAGTACCTGGATGGTACCTGGGTATCCAGCACACAAAAGGAGTTTTTCTTCGAGCGAGATTCGAAGCTTTGACCTAATATAAAAATTGAATTTTGAGAAACGGAACTCGACCTCGCACCTCACACCTCCATTGTAAGCTAGCCATAAAGGGGCATGCCGTCGTCGATGGGAATACTTTGAAAGGCGAGTACCAGTGCAATTCAAACATGAATTAAATTGACGCAATTCGGTAAAAGTCGGAAAAAAAGTTATACCTCCAATAAGAATCGAACCTACGACCGAAGTTTCGCAGTATGCCGCTGCTTTACCACTAGGCCACCAATAATAAGAATGATTTTCACCGATGCGGCTGAATAAAAGATATATTTTTATTTACTTAATTCCCGCAAGGTACTCAACAAAAAAATTATTTCAAATTAATTCTTTTCGAATTGACCTGGTACCCGCCCTTAAAAATATTCCCATCGGCGACGGGCATGCTCCTTTAATGCGCATAACTCGGTATTTCATTTTACAGTGTGTGTCAAGAAATTCCCTGGTTTTGAAATGATTATAAAAATTTGTTTTGTTGAAAAGTGCCTTGTATTTCGAAAAGTGCCTTGTTTTGTTTAAAAGTGCCCTGTTTTTGTTAAAATGTGAACCCAAGTATCGGAAAACTGACATATTATTGTCTTTTGATGGTTTACTTTTGCTTAAAAGCTTGTTTTTACTTTTCGGAAATTTCGGCTATGCTCTATTTATACTCTATCACCACTTTAGGCAACTTCACACTCCATGATCAAACAACAAGTTTTATTCAAATTTCAATACAACAAGGCAATTTTTTGCCGGTACCACCAATACATAAAGAGCCAAAAAATATTAAAGACGAACTTGTCGAGCTAAAAACAAAAAGAAATTGGAATTCGAGAAATTGAAATTTGTGCAAAAATTGAAATATTTGTCCGAATTTGAAGAATAAAATGGTGGTGTTGTATCGAAGGTAATTTTAGAAGTCGTGACCCGGCAAAGTGTGGTGTCATATTGAGAGTGGTGTTACATCGAGTGGTGTTATACCGAGAGTGTGTTTTCTCGACTTTTTTTGTCGGCCAACAAATCTTTTAAAAGTGATGTTATATCAAGAGTGGTGTTATATAGAAGTGGTGTTATATCGAGAGTAGACTGTATCGGTTGAAGCTTACGTCGTATGGGAATCCTTGATACAGAAGCTTGTACGTCGCATCTACACGCAGATGATTCACTGGCCCGTGAGTTTTTTGAGCCTTAAGCGTTAGTCTTCTTGTTGTCCACACCATCAGCCAATGTTTCTTGTTCTCGCTCACTTTAAAATAAGCCACAAAGTGCTTGTCGAGATCGATAGGGAGAACTGAATGAGCTTGAGAATATTTTCGGAGATCGGAGAGCTTCATTTGATCCATGAGACCGGCCTTGCTGTTCAAATGATGCATAAAGTTTTTGACGGATGAAGTTGATGGAAGGCACATTTAATAATTATCCTCTTTTTACTCCAAAAATACTTTTTGAATTATGCATTGTTGGTATATGGTAATAAAAAACGTTTTGTTATATAAGCGGCCTAGGTAGCTCAGTGATATAGCAGGGTAGTGTGGTGCTCTGGGGTTCGATTTCCGTGTCTGCTCTTTTGTTTTCGATCATTTATTATCAGCGCATAATGAATGATTAAAAAATAATTTCGCAACAAAAAAATAGTCCCGTGCGCATTTGAATTTGCGAAATTCCCATTATCATCAACAAGTATGGTCAACAAGTAAGCCGCAAACACAACACAGAACAAGTAACCCGCAAACACAATTAGGAGGCAATGTGTTCAATGAGGCAATGTTTCTCGTGTTATTGCACTGATTAATTCAATTGCGTTATTTTAGAAACAGCAATTTCAAGAAAAAAACCTATTTTTCTCAAAATGATAGGGTCCGCAAACTTTTCAATAACATGTTCAGAAAGAGCGATTAATTTTGCACATGATATATAAAGAATTAAAACAAAGGTCCGCAGTGAAAAGTTTTTTCATGACGAAAAGATGGGTGCATTTAACTAGCTTTTGGAATAGTTTTTCGTTTTTTTCATCATAAAGAAAACTTTTCACTGCAGACCTTTTTTAAAATATATCATATCATGTGCAGAATTAAACGCTCTTTCTGAATCTGTTTACTTAACACAAACCACCTGGAGATTATCCTAACTCCCAGGTAACTACCTTTGGATGGGTCTCCAACCACCCAAAATACATTTAATAGGCTAACGGCGCTTTCAAGGGGCATGCCAACGTTATTAAGGGTGGTGCCCTCCAATTCAATTTTTTTCGTAATAATTGACTTCTGTACGGATTTTTCAACTTGGCTTCTAACAAAACCACACCTAAAATTAAATTTTAGGCCTTGTTTTATTAGAAACCAAGTTAAAAAACCGTACAGAAGTTCAATGATTAGGAAAAAATTTGAATTGGCGGGCACCACCTGTAATAGCGTGGGCATTGACTGTTTTGCATGTCCCTTTCAATAGATCAATATCAAACAAACAATTATACCAACAATCCGAATCTGAAAATACAAGTCTGTGAAAAGTAAACTTACTCACAATGAGTTGCTCCTTCAAAAGAGCCCAAAACTTAAAATTTTGAAAAAATTGATGTAACAAAAGTTTTATTAAGTGGTCCATAATTACAGAAAGACCTGCTTCGTCAGGTTGCTCATCGTTTAGATGCCGTTGTCCAGGAAAGAAGTACTTTTCCACCTGTTCATTTGTAGTAGTCATTTAAAAACCAACGGGTTCAGCAAGCATGAAGCAGTTATGCACAGCTATGACGTTCTCTTGAGCGGCTTTGAGTTAAAATTTGAGAGATCAGAAAATGGTGGTTTTGTGAGTTGGACGCTGGTTGTCAAGCTTTTTGCAGACAGGTTGTTGCTTTTATGCACTCATATCAAAAAGCAGATTCCAGCGGTCATTTTGGCATATTACAGTCATAGCTATGCATGACAGGATTTTTTTGTGCTTTCGAATAACATATTATGGGATCAGGTCATTTAGAAGATTTCTAAACTGATTTTACTTTTTTACGATCGAATTTTACGATCGTTCGTTGAAAAACGACCGGCACCACGAAAATTTTAGCGTGAAAAGTTCTCCTAGAAAAGGCAGGAGTTACGATCAGGCATTCTCGTGTTAAACATGATTTAAAAATGATTAAAAATGTCGCCAACCAACTTTTCATTAGTTGAAAGCGAAATTTGAAAAGAACAAACCTTTTAACACGGCAAGGACTGATGCGCACAGCATGCACGTTGGACAGAGCAAAATGTCAAAATGAACCAAATTAGGCGGTGCTTGGTTGTAAAAACGCGTAGCTTTAAAACATGAAACAATTTTTTAAAATAATATAGTAGAGCTTATAAGATAAGGCTATTTATAACCGGGTATACCGTATAACCTCTTTTAATCCCCCATGGGGGATTATTTTTCAACCCTCCTCTGGGGGTGGGGGATTAATAGAGGGTGGGGGATTATATTTCAACCTCTTCGGCATCGAAGTCGCCCCAAATTTTAGTAATTTTTTGTTTTGAAAACTGTTTTTTTTTTTAATTTATGTTATTCGAAATGCCGCCTATATTTTTGTCTCGCTTGTACGTGACGTCTCACTTTTTGCTCATTTATCCTTAATTTTATTTTATCGAATAGATATACGCCATGAATGAAACCGCTGTATGGTTCGACTGTCCTGACAATCGATGCATCGAGACTAGATGGGCTAAAGACGTAAGATCTTTGTCTGAAATAAATGATAATTTTGAAACATTATCTTGAAGGTTACAGTGGTAACTACGGGCCACGAAAAGATGCGCGCGACGGTATGTCTAAGTGCTCTCTCAGATGGAAAGAAGTTACCTCCATTGTCGTCACTATTATAGGCGCCTGACGTGAGCTGGATAAACCGTTCAAAGAAAAGATTCGTTACTTTTATACTATTTGGATGAGCAATGGTGATCGCCAAATCGAATTCACTGATGCAGGGAATACTAAGGCACCAGCACTTGAGGTCATCTTGGAATGGGTGGATCGAGCCTGGCAAGAACTCTCCAAGAAAGTAATCATCAAATCGTTTAAAGGTGAATCTTTCTGATTTTCTTTGCATTTCCACGCTGTAATTTAGTTTGTACCCTCACCACATCCGTCGATGGATCCGAGGATGCAAAAATAGCTTGCTTCAAACCATATTGGCAAGTCGGTGCAAAGGGCCCGGGTGTTCTTCACAAGGTTAGAGAAAAAAGAACTAGGTCGAGATGGGCAAGACGATGAAGAAGCAGCCTGCTTCTCTGACAACGAAAATGAGATATCCATTGAAAATATTAATGAAAATGAGCTGTTCCTGATTGTTTGAAATAAAATCTGAATGTTATGAGATCAAGGTTATTGTTTGCGAAAAGATAATCACTTGAACATGGATATTATCTATAAAAAAGTTAAAGGCAAGGCGGTGAAGCCGCCTCGAAAACATGGGGGGATTATTAGAGGGTGGGGGATTAATAGAGAGTGGGTAACTAATTTTTAATCATTTGTACCGGTAAATCATGTTTAACATGAGAATGCCTGATCGTAACTTCTGCCTTTTCTAGGAAAACTTTTCACGCTGATTGTGTAGTTAGATTTTTCAGAGGAACCTACCTTTTTGTTGATTACATCATTTATTAACCAATAAATTTGTTCATGACCACATAAATTTACCAAAAACCAAAATATCCCAGAATTACAATCATTGAAATTATGGTATCTAGATATCTCGCAAAATGTTCGATTCGAAAAATTTTATTAAGTAAAATTCGAAATTAGCAAAATTCAAAGGAAGAAAGAGACTTGTAAAACGGAGAACTCGCAAAAAGATTGATTTGCTTTTTGTAGAATTCGTAAAAAAAGTATAATACACTCTACTCTCGCTAACCCGCCACCTTGAGCCTCATTTGGTTGGCCGACTGAGAGAATAAAGTAACTTTATACCCGCTAACCCAAAGCCACCTTACTAACCCGCCACTCTCGATAACCAGCCTGGATGCCCTAAAAGCCATGGAAATTGCAGAAAAAACTTTGCTGATCCGGTCATCCTCAATCACGGTGACGCCCTGGACTAAGCTTTCTACCATCTCCGCGTCAAGAAACTGACACAGAAAAAGATAGCCGACTATTTTTTTAAATTGAGTATATGAAACTGTTGTCATTTGTCTGAATAAATCAAAAACTTTCAATAACCGGCCACCATAGTCATCATTTAATATTCTTTTCTTGCTAACCCGCCACTCTCGATAAGACGCCACCCTAAGGCCGGTCCCTAGGGGTGGCGAGTTAGCGAGAGTGGACTGTATGCTTACCGTATTTCCACTAATAGGAGGCCATGGGCGCTTATTTTTCAAACCCCCAAAAATCTGAAAAATTTGGGGTTGATCTCAAGACTTTTGCGTGAAATTTCAAAATGAAAAACGTGGGATAGGTAGAACTCGTGGGAGTTAAGAAAATGCATTAAACAGCTTTGCAAAACAGCTTAGCTGAAATACAGGTCTTCAAAGTTAGGGGTGGGCGCTTATTAGAGCATGGGCGCTAATTAGAGGAAATACGGTACTTACTGTAATTTTTTTTAAATAAAAATGAGATTACACTGAGCAATACTAAATTAGCCAATTTTTTTTCCGAAAATACTTGAAATGTAACTGCATTTTTTTAAATATTATCCGAACCCAGGGCGCGTGAAGGGGTTCGCCTATTTCGCGCCCGAGCCATTTCGCGTCCGCTCGTTTCGCGCCCGCTCGTAGACAGATGGCGTCCGAGCCAAATGAAATTTTTTGTCTTGTGAAGAATTCCTATCACTTAAAATGTTTTTCTATAATCCAATCTCGATTTTCCTGGATAATCCATTTACCAACTAAACCAAGTGGTCGTCCACTTGGAGCAATTTTTTTTACTTTTTCGGGTTTCAAAACCTGTCTACTGGACTAACTAGGGCATGCTGAACTCAAATGCCATCTGTCCTAAGGCGCGAAATGGGCGGGGCGACATGGGCGGGCGCGAAATGGCTCGGGCGGGAAATGTCCTATACTCTGCGTGAACGTCCTTATTAGTAAGATTTGTACTTATTTTGCCCAAATGTCCTTTTTCAAAAAAAAATATGCGTGCCCTATCCAAACTGCATATTATGTTTCCTTTGAGAAATTTTCATTATTTATTCCTTGTTTTTTATTACTTTTGTGCAGTCTCATTTGGAAGCATGTGTCTCAAGTAAATAATCGATGTAGTAAATGCGCTAAATCAGGAGTAAAAACACCAAGGCTCATTAAAAACAGGAGAAGTAGGAGCAGGTGAAGCAGGAGCAAAGTGAGTCAAAGCTCTGTCTATGGTAGTAGCAAGCAAGCACAACCGGTCCATCAATCCACTTGCATAATTTGGAGGATTCAGTGAAACATCTCCCTTCAAGCCGTCTTCCGTCCCTCTAAATACTTTCGAGGAATCCTCAAATAAGTTCAATTTACTGCTTGCATTCTCTTCTCCAAAGCTGCCTTTTGTTTCCACTCGTGCAGCAAATTAATTCCAGTTGAAATCAGTTGAGGTGCTTCACCAACACTACTGTCCAGTCCGTTCTTCTTGCAGCGTACTTGAAACTTTTTTGTCTTAAAAAATGTAAAAAATTTGAGCTGAAAATATTAATTATGATGCTTTTCAGGTTCCGTAGCATTTTTTGGCTTTCTCTTTTAGTACATTTGGCAAGCTTAAAGGGGGCGTGCCAGAGCGTTACACCGTAAATGACGGCATCGATCAGCAGATTTCTTCCATGTATCGACTCGTTTCGTGATAAAACTGATATTTATAACCACAGATTACTTTTAAAAATTAGACAGAAAATTTTTTTTAATTTCTCTTATAAAAATATTTGGTATATTTTGGTCTCTTTTATTTACGATGTAACGTGCTTGCATATCCTTTGAATTTTTTTGAGGGTTACTGGGTAACTGGGTTACCCATTGCTGGGTAACGGTCCGTAAACCTACAGTGCTCGACGATTTTTTTTCACAATATACACATTTTTGGAGTCATCCTGCAATACAGTCTACTCTCGGTTATCCGACACCCCTGGGGACCGATCTAGATCGGTTAGAAGTGCCGAACGAGGGGTGTCAGTTGACAGAGAATAAGCTAATCTCAGCCAAATGAAGTATATTTAGGGTGTCCGATAACTGGAGTGTCGGATAACCGGGTGTAGACTGCAGCAATAAAAGTTCTCAAAAGTTTTTTCAGTTTTCCAAGAATCAAAGATAGGCGAAGCTATTTTTCTGAAAATCCACGTTTACTCTAATAATTATTATTTTTACTCATCTTGACATTGTTAAGTTTTTCTTATTCGATGTCTGCCATTAAAATTATTATTTCACTCAATTTTACATCAAAATCTTATTTTCCAGCACCGAAAACAATTATTTTCCCCAGCAGTAACAAAATATACAAGTCAAAGAAATTTAGTGTAGAGAAAAATAATGGTTGGATGAAATCAGAAATGAAGTTATTTTGGGTATATTTTGCCTCTTTTGGGAGCAAAAAAAAAGAATCACTGTATTTCTGCTAAGATATTTTAGCACATACCTATTTCTAGCCAATGTACTTGTTTTCGAAATTTTCCAAAGTTCAGATACCCCATTAAATATCATAAGGCTGTAACTGAAGTGCGCCCTCTAAAGTCTGAATTTCGCTCTCTAATTTTATATTGCCTTTTTTGTTAAATTTTTGTTATAATTTTTTAATTTTTTTTGCACTAACGTGTAGCCCTGGATCTTGGCTTTCTAATTTCTTACACTGCGGGTCATATTTATAGGAACACCCCATTTTTTTGCTAGTTACGCCACATTTCATTACTCCGAAAGAAAATCTTCTTTGCAAATATATGTGAAACAACAACAAAGTTAGATTTCCGCAAAAAAATTAGATTCAAATTGACAGAAAAAAAATTTCTTTAAACATTGATTTTGAGGCGGGTCATATTTATAGGAACACTTGTATTAACACAAGAAATAACGAGTCAAACGAATACATCAATTCTTTATTCAAAGTATAACAACATTTTAATAGTCCGTACGATCATCTTCTCATCCGAGAAGATGATCTAAAATCGCCATAAAATGAAACATAATGAGCGAGCAAAAATCACCGATGACTACGGCCTGTTCATGTTTTCACGCGCAAAGTCCATTCTAGCATCGATATGGCGATTCAACAAACGTGGCGCTTTCATCATCTTCTGTCTTTCAATATTTGGATTCCTCTGGATGTCGCGGAGAACGGTCTTCTTTGAAACTTCCAGATTGAGAACACGCTTCATTTCGTTTGTACTCTTCGCCGAATTTTAAGACTTATTTAAGAATCGGATTAAATTAAAAATCAGGATGTTAATATTAGGTTGATCCAAAAGTTCTTGGGCACCTTGAAAAAAATTTATTTTCGATTTTTTATTCGCTTCTTTTTCGTCGTTTCATCTCATCTGTCTTTTTTTAGATGACAGACGATCATTTACGCCACATTCTGCTGTTTTTGTTTCATCTGCAAGTTTATTTTGATTCGAAACCGATTAGATTCTTTGTTAAAGGTATTGGGAGATTGCCTGAAAGATGGCAAAATGTTGTTGATGTTGAGGGAGATTATTTTGTTGAATAAAGATTTTGGAGAGCTGTTTTGTTGATGTGACTTCGAGTGATATCTCCTCTGAATTAGATCTGCAAACATTGGAATGATAAACATCATGCTAAAATATTAACACGTTAATAAAAAATCGAAAATAAATTTTTTCAAGGTGCCCAAGAACTTTTGGATCAACCTAATACAAGTGTTTTTATAAATATGTCCCGCCTCAAAATCAATGTTTAAAGAAAAACACTTTTTTCTGTCAATTTGAATCTAATTTTTTTGCAGAAATCTAACTTTGTTGTTGTTTCACATATATTTGCAAAGAAGATTTTCTTTCGGCGTAATGAAATGTGGCGTAACTAGAAAAAATAGGGTGTTCCTATAAATATGACCCGTAGTGTATCAGACTCTGCTGCAAAATTTGAGGAATGTAGAGATTCGGAGGTTTTTCAAAACAAAACTTCAATTTTGTTAAATTCTCTGAACCTCTACATTGCTCAAGTTTTGCAGCAGAGTGTGATAGCACATTAGAAATCCAAGATCCAGGGCTACACGCTGGTGAAAAAAAGTTTTAAAAAATTATAACAAAAATGGCAATATAAAATTAGAGGGCGAAATTCAATTTGAGCCAATATCATAAAATTTTTTACTTAACTTGTAGAGAGGATGAAAGAAAGTGATGTGAAACAGCAATGCCAAGAGGCCGACAACTTCAAACGCCTAGCCTTTTTGGGCATTGCTTTATCCACAGTGGCCACCTTGACAGCTGTCATTGCAGTTCCTATGCTTTACAATTACATGTAAAACACTTTGTGTATTGTTTGCTTGGCTGTTTAAAAAAATTTAGGCAACACATACAGTCCAGTCTACAGGTTAATTTATAATTTTTTGCAATTTTTCAGCGTAATTCTGTAGGACGTTCTTGCTCTATTTTTTGTCCGAAAATAACAAATTGTTTCAATCAATCCAAATATTTTCAGACCGAGATTGATTATTGCCAACATCGGGCCCAAGGTTTGGAAATCAAAATTTGCTGCCAAAATTCTTAATTTCATTATTTTGAAGGTCTATTGCGTGAATTTGTGCAGTTGGAAGACCATTTACCAGCTGACCAAAAGCATATTCGTTTGAAGCGCAACAGTGAGTACCACCAAAGAGCCAGCGGGGTGGCTGGGTATAATTCTTTTCAGTCTGCTAGTAACCGTTTTTATGATTAATTTTTTTTCCAAAAACACATAAAATTGCAGGAGAAGCAGCCAGAGGAGCTAGAAACTACAGGGGCTCTTATGCCAGCCCTCCATATGCCACAGTGCCTAGTGGCTATGCAGCTCCAGCTGCGGCTGTGTCTTCATATGCTCCAGCACCTGTATACGCTCCAGCCCCTATGCCTCAACAACAATGCAGGTATTGAAAAAAGATTCCATTTTTTTTGATATAAAGTTTTTCCTCGAATTTATTAATGCCCAGTTTACTGGCCTAATTTTGACATATCTTGCTTGCCGTATTTCCTCTAATAAGGCGGTCCCTCGACTTTGAGGACCTGTGTCTCAGCCTAGAGTGAATATTTTGCAAAGCTGTTTCATGCGTTTTCTTAACTCCCGCTAGCTCTACCGATTGCACTTTTCAGATTTTGGTTGAGCACCCAAAAATCTCGAGATCGAATTCCAAATTTTCCGATTTTCGGGCATCTAAAAAATAAGGCGGCCGGTCGCCTTATTAAAGGAAATAAGGTACTTAAGTGTTCATGAACTTGAATTTACGGGAGTTTCTACTTTATGGTCTCTATGATCTCTTTTTTTAGCGCGACCAGAAAATAAGTAAAAAAATAAAAATATCGCAGAGAAAATTTAGTGTCTTCTTCGCAAAAAAATTCAAACCTGTAATTGAGCGAAAACCCTGACCTTCACTTTATATGCTTGTAAAAATGCTAAAACTACAACCAATTGGGAGCTTTTTATATATGTTATCTAATGAACATTCAAAAATATCACCAAGCTAATCTAATTGTTTTAGTTGTGGAGTAGGAGCATCCGGAAATCCAGGTAGGAAACTCGGCAAAACTATGCATATCAATTTCAACTGCACAGTGCTTTAGGTCCACCTGGTTCGGATGGTTTCAGAGGCAAGTTAAACATTTTCAGCTTTACTCAGAGGCCATACTCACAAGCAAAAGTCGCCGTTATTTCACGTCGACGCGATGTTGAATAACGACCAACGTTTAATAACTTCGGTCTTTTTTTTAAGTTTTCTGACTATATTCTTGAAAGTAGTATAAGATCTCTATATAGTATTTGGGTCGGTTGGGGGGTTCACACTTTTTATGAATTATCAAAAAATATGGTCATAAAAGGCTCGAAAATTTCTGTTGCAGGATTTTTTAGATTTGCCTTGATGTCAGCTTTCGTTAAAAAAAAGAGCGGCAAGAAATTCGCATTTTTAAGAGGGGCGTTGACAAAAGTATGCAGGCCATTGTCGAGTTTTCCAATAAAAGTTATGTTTTTGCCATTTGCAGGCCATTTTTTAAGAAAAAATTTTGTTTGAGATTTTTTACCTTTTTTCGCAAACCCGTGCAATCTATTAGACTGTGCAATGATTTTTTAGTTTCGCGCGTGTTTTGCGATCAGTTATCAATTATTAATAGGCACAAACACTATGGAGGCGCCGATAGGCGCCTTTTACCCCTTGTCATCTATATCAGATTTGGTACAAAACGAATGAAAAATGGAACTATTCAAAAAAAATTACTGGTCACCGCCTTAACTTTTTGAAACTCATGGGTATGGCCCTTTAAAGACTTGTTTTTCACACTTTGTTCGATTCTTTTGTTTAAAAAAAAATTTATCGTGTTTTTTTGCTTGAAAAAACAACACGTTTAAGCCCGTTAGAAAAAGCTCTGGCCTATCCTGCATCTGAAGCCCCGCCTGAGTTCCAAAAAATTTTACAAAACTTTGAAAAAATCCTCAAGAAGGATCAAGTCATTTCATCAGGAGCACTAGAAAGAAGATGAAACTGTTCGCATCTGGATATCCGAACGGGTAAACTTTTCGAATTTAGGCGGAGGCTTAGGCACAGAATAGGCCACCGCTTGTTAGGACGGTTTCTTTAAACATGAAGTCAAACCTTGATACAACAACCAACCATCAGGAGGTCGTTATATCTAGATTTGACAATGGTAGGGGTCCAACCCAGTAACTACCGAGAAAACAATATTAGAGCTTTTTTTCTGTATTGACTTTCAATTATATAAACCCCTGTGCAGGTAGAGACGGTGATGCAGGTTTGGATGGTCAGCCGGGACAAGACGCTCCTCTCAATGCACTACCTCACTACGAAGACTTCTGTTTTGGTATTAGTTACTATGAGAAAACAAAAAAAATTTTACCAAAAGCATAATTTACAGACTGTCCAGCTGGTCCACCTGGTTTGATGGTAAAACATTTTTATCATACTAATTTTTAATATTTTTATAAAATTGTCGACGCTACTGCCGTATACCCCACCCCATAATTAAAAGCTACTGCTATACCTGTGTTTAAAATTATTGGGTGGGGTCAAACGCAGTACCTTTTTGTTTTCGGGGGTGGTATACAGCAGAAGCTATTATCGGGTGGTGTATACGACAGTAGCGCCCAAATTGTAATCTACACATTGTAGGGCAGAAGTGGTTTAGTAGGACCCTCAGGTTTGGAACATTATTTTTGCAATAAAATCAAAAAAAATTCTAATTTCAAATTTCAGGCTTACCAGGTAACCAAGGTCCACCAGGAAGGGTTTGTTTCAATCATTTGAGAAAAATTAAAATTTGCTGATCTAAATTTTTAGTCAGCTCAGCCTGGTCCACTAGGCAGTGTTGGAAACCAAGGGCCACCTGGATTGCCAGGATTCCCAGGTTTGTAATTGATCCTAAACTGACTCACAAAGATACTATTTTAAGGAGATGCTGGACCACCCGGACAGCCAGGAGTTTTGATTGAAGTAGAAGGACCTATGGGAAGTCCAGGCATACCAGGAACTCCGGGCCCACCAGGTTTTCCTGGACAGGTGACACAAAAACTAATTAATTTTTTAGCTTGACACTTAAATTCTACAATTTTAGCCTGGTCAACAAGGTAGATTTTGACTTTCGGACGTAAATTCAGAATTTTTTTACTAATTGCGCGCAAAAATGGTGCAATAATTTTTTTTAAAGTATAGGCCTTCTATGCAAATATTTTCGGTCTTACTTACTGTACATGACATTTGCAATTAACAGGAAAAGCAGGACAGCAAGGTCAACAAGGAACCATAGGAGATCCAGGAAAAATTGGGTAAATAATTGAGTAAATTTTTTTTGATAACCACCACTAAAATTTTATTTTAGTCGAAATGGACTTCCAGGTAGTAATGGGGGTCGAGGACCAGACGGGCCAGTAGGTCAGCAAGGAGGGTAAGCTGTTTTTTTATCTATTATTATCGAGAATATACAGGGTGTTTCAAGAAATTCGCTGGTTTTGAAATGGCCTTAACTTTTTTATAGGGCGTTTTTCGAAATTCTGTTTTCGCCAATTGATCTTTCTCACCGACAATATTTTTTAAGTGTATAATGTCAAGAGCACGATTTATGCCTGGTCACCCTGTGGTTTGGGTCTTGTCTGTAGATGGTCTCTGGACGGCCAAAACCCAAATCACAGGTGGATTAATCGAAAATCGTAATTTTGACATTATATACCAAAAAAATATTGTCGGCGAAAAAATCGATTAGCGAAAACAGAATTTCCAAAAACGCCCTACAAAAAGAGTTCTGACCATTTAAAAACCAGGGAATTTCTTGAAACACCCTGTATATGTATTTGTAGTTGTGATCATTGCCCACCTCCAAGAACAGCACCTGGATACTAGTTGGGCCGTTGATTAATCTATGAAATAGTGTTGAAAATCATGGTGCACTAAGATCTTGTTGCATTTTTCGCTTAACAGATTTTTTGTTGTTTCTCAACCCCTTGACAACTAAAATGTATAAAAATAAACATAGTTAGAAAAACAACTTCAACTTTGCAATCACTAAATGCTTGGTAACTAATGTTGTTGAAACTATCGACCCTAGTAGTGAATTTAGGGTAGATCTTGGGCTGGACCAGCACAACTTGTTGAACTAATGCTCCTGGAGATTTTTTCTATTGGCTAAAAAGCCTAAATGAGCGGCGACGTTTTAGAATTTTACGTAATTAGTAATTACCAGGGTCCTCAGCTGGCTGAGGCTGGCGGCTGAGATAATCGTCGAGCATACCACCCTGGTAATTACAGTGTGGTTCAAAAGTTTCCGATATTTTAGAAAGCAGCTGGTTGGGCATTAAATAGTAAAATAAGTCCTACAAGTCCACGATGATCAGTCGGGTCTTGAATACTTCCACGAAAATCGGGGGGATCCAACCCTTATTTTGTAGAGTCAGTGAATAAAGAGTTAGTTCATTAAAAACTAGCGAGAGCGAAAATCACAAAATAGCTCAAAGCTAACAAAAAGTGAATAAAATCTGGGCGACCGGCTATTGCCAGTTCCTCCCACATAAACATAACAGGATATCTCCGCGGAGATGCAAGGGACTAGGGCCGGGCGCGGTTGCGGTTAACCGCAACCGCAAACCGCATAACCGCATCTGTTTTTCAGAAAATAACCGCAACCGCTAACCGCATGCTCATTTATCTAATAACCGCAACCGCAAATTTTCAAAAAACCGCAAACTCATAAATGTGTAGGTCAAAAATAAATTCCATACTCCCGCGTTTTCAAAACATAGTGTCTTGAATCAACAATCTTGCTTCCTTCAGAGTTTGAAAGCATTTTTAGGCAAGTGAGAGCAATTACCCCACGCTGTCAAAGTTGGCTCGCCGTTACCTATCACCCCAAGCAACATCTGTGACAAGTGAGAGCCTTTTCTCCCTGGCGCGTGATGTCTACGACTACAAAAGATGCAGTCTATCGCCTGAGAATGCCGAGATGATCATCTTTCTACATGAAGCTCTTCCCGCGATCAACTTTAGTTATTAGTGATGTTATGTTTGTTGGGATTGGCATCGAATGAAGCTTGTTTTGAATTTTTTTAATTCCCCCGGCTATCTTGTAGATAGTATCTACGTGCAACTATGGAGTTAAATAACCGCAAAAACCGCGCGGTTTAGTTGATTTCAAAATAACCGCAACCGCATTCGATTTTTCAAAAATAACCGCAACCGCACAACCGCATTTAGCCCAACGCACAGCCCTACAAGGGACAGCAATAGGATGGGGTGGCAAGGACGAACTATTAACAACACAATCAAAAGCACTAGTTGGTGGGAGAGGGGGTATCCACAAGGGGAACACATACATCTGCAGACTACACAGGAAGAGTCTGGAATGTGGTTAGGATTGGTGGTTTGCCCTTTGGATCGATCGACCTCCGCGGAGGGTACAAAACACAAAACTCGACGTTTAAAAAATTCCGAATAAACCATTTTGTAGCCACAGTAGTTGTGTTTAACTTGATATGTTTACTTTTTAATTCAGCTAAATATTTTATCAAAAAAAGTGTAGCAGAAAAAATACACCATTAAAAAATCTTGAATCTTCCTGAATAAAATTAAACATTAACAACAATGTGCGCATGTTTTTTAATCTCGATGCCAAAATTCTGTGAGTGCAATAGAAACTGCAAATAGTAAAATTATTTTAAAGGAACAGAAATAGCTGTAATGTTTCTGGCGGGTGCAACCTTGGCAGAAGGAAGTCCACCGCAAGAATTATTTTCTTTTTTCGTCACATTTCCTCCTCTACTGCTATTTGTGACTGTGTTGAAAATTTGCACATTTTTTCTGAATAAAAGACAATAGGGAAAGGCACCACGTCGGATTTCACTATAATTTAAAAGTTTGTTTCAATATATTGATTTAATATACGAAAAACCCTCACCGGGATGTGATCAAAAGTCCTATGGGGTTGTGCAAGTCATAGATATCTGTAAAGAATCTGTTTATAATTTTCATGGCTTTGAGTACTATGTTACGGGAAATTTTTTTTAGAAAACAGAACTATAACACCCTGGTCTTTTTCTTGTGTTCTTTACTTTTTGTCGGAAAATTTTGAGTGTTTTTAATTTTCGGAATTTTGTTTGTCTGAAAATTAAAAAAAACTGCAATATGAAAAAATGACATTGTAAAATATGCCAAAAATGACATGAAAGGACATTAAAAAGCAAGGATCCAGAACTACAACAAAAAAGACGCTGCGGAACTGTGTGGTCTTAACAAATGAGGTTTCTCATACTTTAGGGATTCCCGCAGCACCCATTCAGTTCCGCAACATCTTATTTTTACTTTTAATCACGCTTCCGCAATCGTGCAGCACGGTCCAATCCGAAACTCTGTTTTTAATTACTTTATCAAAATATGATTACCTGCCAAAATATACAAGCTCCATTCTGATAATTTGCCTGAATTAATCAGCGTGCAGGAATTTTTATAAATATTTTTTTATATGTTAAAAAATATTTACTTCATCAGAAAAACAACTTTTTTTCCAGTATTATTACTTTTGGTAACTTCAAGTTTAAAATTAATGAGGTTGTAAATACAATGTGGTTCTTATCCCGAGCCACATTTTTATAATATATTTGCAGAAAATGTTTCTTAGCTTATTTTTGTGAACTTATAATGTCTTCATTTTTTTTTATCGAAAAACCAATTTTGAAATTAACTGAAAACAAAAAAAAGTAAAAAATAATAATAAAAACGTAAATAGAAAAGCTTTTAATATGTACTCTGAAAATGTGGCGCGGGATAATGGGTAAGTACCTACCGTGTAATTACTAATAAAAACTCTTACTAAAAGTGACAAAAATAGCGGAAATAAAGTTATTTCTAATTTTCATCCCTCCAACATTTAATTTCATTTTTCTCTACATTAAATTTGTTTGCCGTTTCACGGCTGCTGTACTTGTGTGCCCAGGGGACTGTTTTTGGGAGGCAAATTTTTTTGGCAAAATTTATTTTTTAATCAGAAACTGTTTTTTACTGTCTTTTATAGTGTTGAGCAGAAAAAATGAGCTCGGAGGGTGATTTTGGGTCACTTCTCAAAAAATCCAAGTATGTGGGGAACTATAATAGTGCTCTGGTTTTATGTTGTGTGTGATTATCTTAAGAAAAAGTTATTGTTAAAAAAACACTTTTCTTTGGGTAAAAATAAAGTCACAAAAGGGGGAGGAAACTTCAGGAGGAAACCCTAAGTCAAATCCCACTAGGTGCACACCTTATTTATTTATTATGAAGTTCACTAACTTTCAGGGCAAAACTATCGAGGAATCGATTGGAATTATTTCCAGCCCTGATTTACTGACACCAACTGCCTTAATTTTACAATTTTAAGCAAATGACCATCAAAATGAAAGGAAACCAGCCAAAATGATGCGTACTTAGTTTTATATCGCCTCAACCTCTGCACATTTTTTTATTTCTCGACGCGTTTGGTAACTTTCTAGAGTCGAAATTTCATGAGGAATCAGATAAAAAAAAATCCCACACCAAAATAACTTCAGAAAAATAAGGTAGCTAGCGAAGTTTTGACCAAGAAAACAGTACTATTGAGGGGTAGGATTTCGGTATTATTAAGGAACTGACGTTTTTTGCAATTTTGATTTTCGTGGTCATTTACAACCATACACTAAAAATGACGCTAAGAAGCAGAGCTACATTTTGAGTATAAGGTTTTAAATGAGCTTGTAAATTGAATCTGCAAAAAACGTCAGTTCCAAAATGATACCGAAGAGTTCTGGGACAGTCCTGGATAGTATAGCATGGAACTGGACATCGATTGAATGTTTTTTAAATTTTGGTTGTAATTATATATTACCTTTTTCTCTGTCTGATAGCTCAAATGAAAGCCCAGAATTTTAGCTACATTTTAGTATATAAAAGTTGTGACTTGTAGAAAAAAGTCAGAAAATATCAATCAAAGCAGTCAAAAAAAACCCCAAAAACCATCGATTTTCGGAAGTTCAGCCTATTTTAGCCTATACCGTATTTTTCTTACCCTGATTCAAAATCGTGTGGCATTTGTTTTTGACCCACTTTTGATCACTTCTTTCAGGCAAGTTACCGCCCATTTTGTAGCCAGAAAGATGAGCTATTAAATGGTTGGTAACTTGCCTGAAGTGATCGAAAGTGGGTCAACACAATGCCAAAAACACGATTTTGAATCAGGGGGGGGGTGTTAATTAGAGAAAATACGGTAAATAAGTTCCAGTAAGTGTGAAAGCTTGCGCTGATGATTTTGTTGGATAGCCAAGAATGTGAGGTTCATTTTGACACCAAATTTGTACAAAAAGGAGATGAAAAATATGGTATGCGCCCATGGGTAACTGTGACTTAGGCGATGCGTATATAATGTCCCCCTTTGAAATTGAGAAAAAAGGGCAATTTCATAATTAAAAAATTGTCTTTTTAAATATTGTTTACCAAATTCCTTGTACTTTTGTTCCAAAGTATCTCTAACAAACCAAAAAAAAATTAGTTAAAAAATTTATAATAATGTTATACCTAGCCAAAAAGTAGCAAGTGTAGAAAATGTTGGCCACTAAAAGCACTAAGACGGAATAAAACATCTTAAGTTCCATAGCCATTTTCTAAAATGGAATTTCTTGTGAAAGTGATGGAGAGAGAAAAAGCACACTCATAAATATATTTACAAAGAAAATTATAATAATTTTAAATAATTATTTACCTCATTTTTGTTAAGAGCACCTAGCTTTCGGATCTTTAAAAATATACAAAAATAGCAAAATATGCAAATAGCCAGGATAGTATAGATGTGGAGGCGCCAAACGTCATTGTACACCTTCTAAAATCTAGAATAAAAAACATTTTTTTAAGAAAGCATGCTCTTTGTTTACAGGAGATTTTTTGAGTTAAAAAACGCGGGTAACACTTTTGTATGTCTCCCGTGGCCTAAATACGAAAAAATCATCAAAAATACATTACTGTATTTACTCTAATTATACCCCATGGGGGGATAATTTTTCAACCTCCGAAAATCGAAAATTTTTGAATTCGATCTCGAGATTTTCGAGTGCTCAACCAAGATCCAAAAAGTGGAATCGGTAGAGCTCGTGGGAGTTAAGAAAACGCAAAAAACAGCTTTGCAAAATGTTGACTCTGCCCCTAGACATATACCCTCAAAGTAGGGGGTGGGGGATAATTAGAGACTGGGGTATAATTAGAGTAAATACGGTAATTGTCGGGGAAAAATGTTAATTCGCTTGGTACCGGCTTTTCTAAAGCATAAGAGCATGCGCCTAAAACTGTGAACCAACCCGAGTAAGAAGACTTTGGAATACAGGACCAGTCACTTTGGTAATGTTTGATGTGCCATTAGTGCTGACCACAGTAACTGCAAATACCACACTTTGCCAAAATATAGGCAATGCTCCACAACCGGCTTCAATATAGATCAGAGCAATCAACAAGTGGGTAACTCTATTGGTCCACACCTTAAACAATCATGCTTCTGTGAGTTAATGAGATTAAAAAACACGTCTGAGTGTGTGCTATTGTACTCTGTCCTGCCTTTCAGCTACCTCATCCTCTATGATAAAGTTCCTACCTGCAGGTTAAAAAATTTACTTTTTTAAATGTTTTGAATTTGATTTGATAGACAACTTCGACCATTGATTGCATAATACTCTTCGGAAGGACCCTGGACTCTTTGATTCTTTGGCGGACTTTCTTCGTCCTTTTTTGCTTATCACTTTCTGTTTATCTTTCTAAGCATTCTGAAATACTTGTATTTTGTCCCTTTTGAGAACGAATTTTTTAAGAGGACATACGGTATCTTCAAGCCAAAGAAAAAAAACAAAACGAATAAGTGCCCAGATTTGGGGAATAAGTGTCCAGAAAATGTGAAAAAATACCCATTTTTTTTGTTTTGGTCAAAGAGACGAAAATCTGCTTACTTTTTTTATGTTGCATACGGTAGCTATGTGATTCTAGTTTCTAACGAGGTATTATTTGTTGCAACATCTCTGCAAAATATATTACAAAAAGCAAAAAAGTATGAAGCAAGTGAGAAAAATAATTAGATCTATACTTTTATCTTTTTGTGATATATTTTGCAGAGATGTTGCGATAAATAATACAGTTAAAGCTCTATATAACGTTCACCTTGGGGACTGGCTTCAGGTGAACGTTATGTAGAGCTGAACGTTATGAGGGGTGATCGTTATATAGAGCGTAAACTCTCGAAGAAGCCTTGGCTGAACGCTATAAAGAGAGTTTTCAATAGATTTTGTGCAAATATCTAAATTATTACGAGAACATTTCAACAACAAATTTCTCTGACATAATAATTGGTAAGTGGTTTCTGTTTTATTTTTATCAATTGTTCTTCGGCCAGAAAGTCACCCTATTTGTCAAACAGATGAACCGTATCATTAGTCTTGACGAAGCTTCAGAAAATATTTGCAGTCCGGTAAGTGAACGACGGCAAAGGCTCTTATTTAATTTCCATGACATCAGTTGGTTTTCATTGGCCTCTTTCGCTTCGGTTCCCAAAATATTCACTGTGATTTCAGCCAAAATCAATGTTGCCAGGTGCTTGTCCACAGCCAGATAGTCTGCAAGCTTGCCTTACGCATTGTTGCTTGCTTGAAGTTTCGCGCAGAGTCGGTCTATTTAGCAACAATCTATTAAAGGACCCTGTCTCTTCCTTATCACGTCAATGTCAGAGATTTGAATGCGCGCGCGGGACCACATAAATTTTGGCAATAATGTTTTTGAATTACTCTTTTGTTTGCATTTTAAATCTAAAATGTTATGTTCTATTCGATATAAGACACATTTTGGCAGTGACAGTTGTGGAGCAGTGAATGTCGGGTAACTTGTCCGATCTGGCGGTGTCGAGCAACGTTGTGCTCGACTAGTAAATTGTTCTAACTTTTGAACAAATTTATAAATTTATTTTCTAAACAATAAATGCAAACAAAAAACAATTCGATAATATTGGGTGGCTGCGGACTGGCATCCCTGAAACTGAAAACACGCACAATTCAGCCTTCGGACAACTGATCACGAAAAAAATTCATAGAAAGGACAACCCAACACAATTATACTTGTCTTTTTGAATTCCCGCCCAATGCGGAATTCGTTTTACGGACAACTCGGCACGAGTAAGACTCGTCTTTGTGAAAATTGGACGGAAAAATTTCGTATTATGGGACAATTGATTTTAAATAAGGTTGGATTTTCTGGCAACTCCACCCTTCTGTGTTTCAACTTTAAACTTTCCGGCTTTCTGTCTTTTCGTGTCGTTTAGGTTTGTTTCTCGATCTTTTCATCTCTTCTTTAAGATTTGACTTACCCTAAACCCAAAATCTCTAATGGATACCTTCGAGATCACAATTTTGACTTCAAATTGTCATGTTTCAACTTTTTTTGACTGCGCACACTTGACTCTAATTTCATCAAAGGTCAGTTGTCACAGGCAAAAGGTATTTTGCCTGTAAAAACTTCACTTTATTTGATTTTTCATACAGATTTGGCTGAGTTCAACGATCGATAATAAATTAAGTTGAGATTTTGTAAAAAAACATGTTTTTTTTTACCTTCTCATACAGAAAAGGAGTCATGATGCTGAAGAAACGGTTGAGTACAATCAGTATGTTTAATTGGAATTGTGAGAAGGCTGAATAATGGAAAGAATTTTTTTTACAAACAAAATATGACCCACCAAAAAGCCATATCAAAAAGTACAAACAAGTGGCTGGCAAGTTGGACACTTCATAAGGCTTAAAAAAATTAGGTATCCAATCCCAGTAAGAGCCCTTTTTAAACATGTACAGATAGTAGCTGCTGAAATCAATGTCAATTACGGCCGAAATACCTTTGAAATACTTATTTACGCTAGGTCGGCCACTCCTAAAGCCACAAAAATGGTGTAGAAGGGGGATTTGTAGGGGTTCCGCTTCTTTCTTTTCATTATAAAACAGAGCACAGAGATGTAAAGTGGAGTGGAAATCAACACACTTAAAAGTTTAAAAATACTATTTGTGTAAATACCGTATATTTTCTAATAAAAGCCCGTGGGCTTTTATTTTTCAACCCTCTAAAAATATTGAAACTGTCAATTAAAACTGGCTTTAACTCAGAAATCTTAGTCCCAATATAGGGACATGGGCGTTTATCAGAAGGTGGATTTTTGTTAGAAGATATACGGTGATAGTTAGTACTGCTCTTAATTTATTTTATTTTCGAGAGTCACGATTTCGAGAGTCAAGATAGAATCGAGAGTCGACTGTTAACAAATTGTTTTAGACGGCAATATTTCTAGTGGACTTCAAAAAAAAAATTTATAGGCTAAGTTTGTGTTACTTCATAACTTATTACCGTGTTTAAACTACGTCTCATAACATTATGAAAAAACATGTTTGAAAAAAAAATTGACCAAAAATTTTGACTTTTTGATTTGTGTGACTAAGGTAAACCAAAAAGCTACAGTCGAACCTCTCTATAAGACCACTTAAAAAAATTTTGGTTGGCCACGTTGGCAAAGAAAACCCACAAAGTTTACCCTCGCTATAAGACCACCCCTGTTATAAGACCACTTAGGGCCGGTCCCCAGGGATGGTGTTATAGAGAGGTTCGACTGTACTTACAAGGGAGCATCCACATTGGGTCACGCTCATATAGCTAAACGTGATATACCAAGTTGTAGCATTTTTCATGCTGAATCTTATGGTATATCCAGTTTTTGCGAACGAAGACAAAAATTTCTGGAAAACCAACATTTAAAAGGGCAGGAGAGGAGTGGGGAAAATCAAATTGGGGAAAAATAAATTGGGGAAATATTTGCCGAATAACGCCATGAATTTTTCCCCAATTTGAATTTTTCCACTCTTCTTCTGCCCATTTAAATTTCAAGTTTTGGGCTCGTTCGAAAGAGAAGACACTTTTTTAGAAAGTATACTTTTAACAAATTTGAAACTTTAAAGTTGGACCTCAAAACAAATCAAAACGTAACTCAAAATTTTCACATAAAGTACAATTTAGCCATTTTTCGTCAAAAAGTGGCATTATGTCTAGCGCTTGTCGAAAAAAAAGATTTTGACGAAAATCTCAAAAATTCTAAAGATTTGGGGTCCCAAATAAAGTACAAATCTGCAAACAAAGTACATTGATAGAGTAAATACGTACCCTGCCCTTTACGCATAATTATGCAAGCTTACTTATTGCAATTATACTTTTGCTTGGCTAGATATTTTCTTGTTAAAAATGGGTTTTTAACAAAAAAAAATCTAGTTTTTTAACAGATTTTTTATAATAAAACTGTTTTTTCAAATAAGTTAACAATTTTATTATCATTAAAGATTTTAAAAAGCAAAAAAATTGCAAAAGAAGAATAAACCCATGAAAAAAAGAGCAAAAATAGTTTTTTATGAAACAACTTGCTCTATTAGAACACTAGGGACAGCAGGCGCCTGTCGGTGCCTATATCGTATTTTGAAATTCAAATATAAATCTACTTTTCACTTTGACAGGGCGAATTTTTTCACAACAATCTTTAAATCTGTTTTCCTTTGTTACCAAACATGTACTCAAATTGGCGACAGACGTTCCCCGTCCCAAATACTATACAGAGATTAATAACAAAGATGCATGACGTCTTCAACCTAAAAAAGGTTTTACAGTCAAACCTCGATTTAACGACACTCCAAAAGTTCGTTCCCGCCTTGGGTCCGACACTTTTTTTACCTCAATTTTTGAATTTTTCGATCAGTTCTGATTCGTTAGTCTAGTCCCAAATATCGCAAGAATTTTGATTTCACGGTCATTTTTTAAAACTAAATGATTTTGCTAAATGACCCGTGACCCTCGATTTAACGACAAGATACTTTGGAAAAGGGTGTCGTTAAATCGAGGGTCACGGGTCATTTTAGCAAAATCATTTAGTTTTTAAAAAATGGCCGGTAAAATCGAAATTATTGCGATATTTGGGACCGAACTGTCAAAACAGAACTAGCAAAAGCCTTCAAAAATCAAGGTGAAAAAAGTGTCGGACCCAAGGCGGGAACGAACTTTTTGGGGTGTCGTTAAATCGAGGTTTCACTGTATTTGAGTTGAATATTTGGTTTGAGTGTAAAAAAACTAATTTCTTTTGTTAAAAACCCATTTTTACACAAAAATATCTAGCCAAGCAAAAAGTATTATTGCATTGAGTAAGCGTAAAGGGGTATATAACGTGTAGGGGTGCTGTAATACAATTTGAAAAGCGTATGCAAACAAATGAAAATAATCCCATTCCAAAAATTCGACATAAGTCAAACTTTGAATTGGCCATATCCCCGGGGTCCAAGTTAAAATTTTCAAATTTGTAAAAAGTAAACTTGCTTAGAATTGTCTCCTCTTTCGAATGAGCCCAAGACTTAAAGTTAAGAAAAAATGCAGGAACAAAACTGGTTCACTTTAAAAAAAATTTAAAAATATTTTCGAGTTGGAAGTTTTTTTTAATGTTGGTTTTCCAGAAATTTTGGTCTCCGTTCGCAAAAACTGGATATACCATAATATTCAGCATGAAAAATGCTACAACTTGGTATATCACGTTTAGCTATATGAGCGTGACCCAATGTGGATGCTCCCTTGTTAGATACCCCGAAAAAGGCAACCGGGCATTTAGCATAATTTATGCTAAATGTCCGTCGGAGGAAAACTTTTTAAACCCATTTTTAGCGACGGATCGAGCTCATTTTTTCAGGATCAATTAACATACTTGAGAAGAACCAGTCGCGAAAAAATAGCTCGATCTGTCGTGAAAAAATGGGTTTAAAAGGTTTTTTTCTGAAGGACATTTAGCATAAATTATGCTTAATGTCCGGTTGCTCAATAAAGATTAATTTTTTTATTGGAGCCTAGCGCATATAAAAAATTAACTCATATTAACAAATGCAAATGAGTCAAAATTACCTGAAAGAAGTGATTACTTTGGTGACCACCGAAAATACATTAAGCAATATTTCTGTGTCCATCATACGGCTGGTCTAAATATTAATTTATAAATTTGCTGTTGACTTTGTTTGGCCTTTTTATTTCTTCTACCGTTTTTCCTCTAATAAGCGCCCATGGGCGCTTATTAGAGGAAATATGGTAAATGGGATATTTCCTTGACCAAAAATCTAGTAGTCTGAGAACAAGAAAAAGGCAAAGCAAAGTCGACAGCAAATTTAAATAATGCAACAAAACACAATGGCTGTTATAAAATGAATGGTGGCAATTACTGAAAACTAGCTTGCGTTGGGCCCGCCTGCGGCGGCCGCTCGCGGCCACGCTGCTTAATGCAACTAATATGTCCTGGTATCTCTACCCACTCTCTTGGTTCACGTGATCACTCTTCTGACTCACCTGCTTACTCTCCTGGCACATTAAAAAATTTGACCCACAACACAAACAAAAACACTCCAAAAAATGTTAGGCGAGCACTAAATAATTCAAGGTTCCTGAATACCTTTCAGATCAGGTTTAAGGTTTTTCAGATACCCAAATTTCCATCATATCCGACACAGAAAAAAGTTGGCTCACGAACGACGGCGCTACTGCAGAATCGGTTGCAAAAAACAGCTTGGTCCCCCCTGTTGTCTTCAAAAATATTTTTTTGAAATTTTTTATTGAAATTTTTATTTTCCTTTTTTTTTGAAAACAACAGGGGGAAGGGGGGGCCAAGCACTTTTTTGCAACCGATTCTGCAGTAGAGCCCGAACGACTTCACTACTGAATTTTCTGTTATATTTTTACAAACAATAAATTAAACAACAAAAAAGAGCTCGTAAATTGTATAAAAAAAACTTCTAACTCTCTAGACAAAAAACAAAACTTCAAAAGAAGGCCCAAATCCGAATTCTCTCTAAATGACCATCTCCATACTCGAGTACACATCCCCTGTTTTTAAACGAAAGCTGAGATTTAGGGCTACAAAATGGACATCCCGCCCTGGTCGTAAAACCCACTTAGCTCCGAGATTTTGACTCTTGAACGAAAAAATCACAATTTGCTCTCTGTAACCCAAAAATTGAAACCAAAAAAATTTTCAAAACCAAAATCTAAAACTACCTTTCAACTCCTGAGATTCCAAGCTTCAATAAAAAAATAAATTGATCAAAAAAGCAAACAAAAACATATCAAACAAACTGAAAACATCAATTGTCGACAGACAGACAGACAAAACATGGTTCTATATGAGAATCCGTGTCCAAAATATGCCTTGGTCCCCCCCTGTTGTTTTTTGACAATTTTGACTTGGTCCACCCTATTGTTTTATTTTCAATTTTCAAATAATCAGTAAATTTTGTTTTGCTCAATTTTTATTCATTTCTTTTATATAGCGCCATAATGATATACAATTTGATCGAACAGTCATCCTTGCGGCAAATTCTCAATTTCGATTCAGTATGCTTGCGCGAGCTCTTTCAGATGTCGGAAAACCAAGTGTTCAACACTACACTTCCGCTTGCGTAAAAAAGTTAAAAGTTGTTGAAACAACAGGGTGGACCAAGGCAAAATTGTCAAAAAAAAACAACAGGGGGGACCAAGGCATATTTTGGACATGGATTCTCATATAGAACCATCTCTAATCACTAATCTAAACTAATCACTAATCGAACATCTCTAATACTATGCAGGAAATTATCTTTTATGTATTGCATTGTATGTGTTATTTGTCAAGAAAAATTTAATTTAAAAAATTTTGCAGGGGAATTTTCACAGGGGAGTAAGGCGACTTATGGTAGGAATTTCGACCAGCCGGTTAAAAGTTATTTTACTAAAAACAAAAAGTTGATCAGAGTCATTAATATCAGACTTGTCTATGTCTTCAAAAAAATATATATACAAAAATTTGGAACCCATACGTGTTTCGAGATATTTTAGACATTTGCTAAAATGCATTTTGTAGGCTGAAGATTATAAATTTATTTGACTAAATATTATCACACTTTTTTCGTGATGCGTTCGATAGAAACCGCGTGGAATGTTTATACAGTTTTTCAAACATTAGATTTTTCTACCGAAAATCAACACATTCCCAGAACAACCTAAATTGCTCTTTAGCATTTTAACTTTACATCTCATTAATTTTTTTTTCAAAAAATAAATGAAAAACAGAGGATAACATTCAATCATATTTGTGTCCATCTTGAACTGTTTTTTTGTTTGATCTTCTCCATGAGCAAACGACGAATTGTTTTAGATGGCAATATTATGTATTAGTTGATTGGCATAGTTGAAATTGACATCTAATTGAAAAATCACTTTGACCTTTTCAACTTGTACAGAATCCCTAGCGTCTTTTCACGGTGCCTTGCACAAACACAACTCAACGAACGCACTGGACAGCTGAATCGAGAAGATGATGCTTTTTACCGCTGTAAATCTTAGCTTTTCTTAGATCAACAATATCTTTTTACGAAGCAACTAAAAACTAAGTGAGTCGACGACAACTGACAGCACAGAAAAAGCAAGGAGCCAAAAGTTTTAAAAATGATTTCGACTGAACACTTTTATTAGGCGTTTTTTTCGGTACTAATTTGGTAATAAGTTTGGCGTAAATTATAAAAAAATCAGGACACATTTTTAATTTTGTACCTACCGTATTTTCTCTAATAGCTCACCCGGGTTAGGTATTTTTCAACCCCTCAAAAATCGGAAAATTTTGAGGTTGGTCTCGAGATTTTAGGTGCTCAACCAAAATCTGAAAAGTGGAATCTGTAGAGCTTGCGGTAGTTAAGAAAATGCAATAACCAGCTTTGCGAAATATTCGCACTTGGTCGAGTTAAAAGTGCCTAAAGTTGAGGGGGTGAGTTAATAGAGACGGGTGAGCTATTAGAGAAAATACGGTATATCAGGCTTGCAACGAATGGCGAAATCCCGTCAAAGACCAACAAATTTGCTGTAACTTAAAGAAATTTATAATCAAAATAGTAAGCATACATTTTGCCTGATTTGTAAATGTCTGGTCGACACGAACAACAAACTGTAATAAAGCTAACAATGAATAAATGTGGCATACATAATTAAAGTCTTGACTTTCAGCCTATCCAAATATATGGCATTTACTTATAGTAAATGCAATAGTAATTAAAACACGTTCCAAGGCATCTGTTGAATGCAGTTGCTCATTATTTAGTAAGTACTTACAGCTAATTGTTATGTTACTACTCACTTTGCACAAATATTTTTCTGTTTTACCACTAGTGTTTTCACATGCACACTGTGACCTCACATTCACATTGACACTTGATGTGAGTCTGAATTTAAATATAACTCAGACTAACAGCAGGTTTGATTTTTTTTAATGTGAGACTCACAGTGATGTGTGTGAATGATTACACTTCGAATTCACTGTGAACTGTGTAACTTACTGTTACTTTACTATTTTCGCTCTAATTACATGGCTGGAATTCTTTTTTCGTATGGCTTTTTGCAGCAGAGCTTTTTTTTCACGGCGATGCCGAAAAAATTTACAGCCGTTCCCGCGTTAAAAACACGAAATTTACTCACACTTATTGGGCTCGAGGCTTTAATGGCCACAGATGGTTTCTGATGTACAGGGTGGCCCATCTTCGTCCGACGCTTAATTTCGGCCATAAATTCTCGTAATCTTATCCGATTTTTTCAAACATTTTTTTTAAATGTTTGTAAGATTAAAGTAAACAAGATGGCATCAAGCATGCATTTATGAAGAATTAAAAACTAGCTGAAAATTAGTACCGGACGTCAGATAGGAATCCGCAAATTTTCAGTGACCTTTGGTCCACTGCTCAGCCGAGTAATCAATTTGATGATCTGGTATTCATGCAAGTTGTGCCATCTTTGCACTGGGTTCTAAAGGTTTCTAGTTGTTTGAATAAGCATTTTCCTGGTGATTTTCGTTATCCTGTTCATCTGGTGTCAGTTCAATTCAGGACATAGATTTGGGTTTGAACGGGTCTTAAAAATCTGTTAATTGATATCTGTCTTGCGGTGTCAATTTTCACTTTTGGAACAATGCTTAATATCATATTGTTTCCCCGATCTTACGAGCATTTAAAAAAAGATTCAAAAAATCGGATAAAATTATGAAAAGTTATGGGCAAAATCAAGCGTCGGACGAAGATGAGCCACCCTGTACATGAACTATATCTCCTTTTTTACTTTAGGTGGAGTACCCTATGTCAGGTTAACACTAGAATCCCTGGCTGTAATGTTAGACTGCCCGGGGGTGAAAAAACCTGCTGAGCACGAATATCGCAACATCAGTCCTCCTCGCCACAGTACAATGACCTCAAATACCCCAATTTTCACAGCGACTCTGGCCCTATATGATAATGGGGGCATTTTTTTTGCCTTGGTCCCCCTTGTTGTTTTTTTGCCGATTTTTGCAAGAACATTTATACTTTAATTGATTTATATAGCAACATGAATTGCATTTGAGAGCGCACACAAACAAATGTGAAGAATTCTGGGCTTATATGAAGCACAAAATAAAGCGGATATATGGTACAAACGATAATCTTCTCGCCTTCTACATTTCAGAATGTGTCTTCTGCCAAAATTGTCGGGCAAAGAATTGGAACTATCTAGAGAAATTTTATGAACAGATGTCGAAAATATATACAGTCAACCCCCGCTATAGTGACACCCCTCGGGACCGGCCTTGGGGTGTCACTATAGCGAGGGTGTCACTATAGCGGGGTGTCACTCTAGCGGGGGTTTCCATGAAAAGTCTTTACAAGTGTCACTATATCGAGGGTTTCCTGAACAAACTTACAAATTGCAAATTCAAAGATACTTGTATTTGTACACTAAACAACAACAATTCAAATACATTTATCAACAATTAGCGGGAAAAAATTCGTTATTGTCGGCTGCATCATCTTCTTTCGGCGCTCTTCGTGGAAAAAATTATCTATTCCATCAGTGAAGCGAAGCACGGCAGGATCACTAGAGTTTTCTTCCACATACTGACGCGCTATCGCAAAGCCGCGCTGCGCTTCTATTCGGCTGATTGATGGCTTTTCCACTTCGACTTCTTCGGCATTAAAAAAGTCAGTGTCGCTATCTTCATCGGCATCGATATTGCTTCTCGAGACATCTTCGACTATTTCAGCTAGCGTGAGAGCACCACCTGTAAAAAATATTACAGACAGACCAACCCCTTTTTTGAAAAACTTGTGGTCGTCAAGTCATCTACGTCAATGTAATCTTGGATCGCATCGTCAGTGTCAATTCCACCAAGCAGTGTAGTAAATCAGTCCAGGCATTGAGAAATTCATCCATGGCTTCATCTACAGCTTTATCTGCACCAGCACCATCTTTTTCATGCCGGAAATCACCAGCGCCTTCTTCTGCATTGCTTAGCTCCTCAAAACATAAGATTCTAACTATGGTACGAAAGATATTTTGCAATTTACCCTGTGGGTGAATTTAGCGTGACGGAAGCAGTTCCTGATAGTTTCCTTACTCACTTGTTCCCAGCTTCGACGAAGTAGATGTAAAGTATCCAAAAGAGCCAGCTTGTAGTTCTTGCCTGTCTCGATTTGAGAGATCCGCCAACGAAAAAGATGCTTTCTGTAGTTGACCTTGAGGTTTTGAATGACGCCTTGATCCATAGACTACAAAAACTGGACTTTTTTGCATCAAATCAACTGAAAAACAAACCTGTGAGATGGCTGTTGTATTCGGAGGAAAGAATTTGACAGTGATTTGATCGAGTTTTACAGTAGTTGGATGAGCGGAGCAATTGTCCAGATACAGAAGCACCTTGCGATTGGCCTTCTTAAGCTCCTTGTCCCACTTCTTTAGCAACAAAACAAGGCGAGCAAAACAAGGCGAATGAAGCCACTAATCAGTACTGGAAATTTCTACAGAGAGCTCATATGATTCATTTTGAAAAAAGTATCTTTCAAAAACTTAGAAAAAGCAGATTTAATTCACTATACATGACATGTGTCACTATATCGAGGGTATTTTTATTTGTTGGGACCGGCCCTGGGGTGTCACTATAGCGAGGGTATCACTATAGCGGGGTGTCACTATACCGAGGGTCTAGTCTAAGGCATTTTAGACAAAACCAACCAAATCGTCTGTAAGGTGTCACTATAGCGAGGGTGTTCCTATAGCGAGGTGTCACTATAGCGAGGGTGTTCCTATAGCGAGGTGTCACTATAGCGGGGGTTGACTGTAAGTCATAATTTTGTTGTTGATTTTACGGTGTTGAGCAGATCGGTAATGAATGTTCTTGCAAAAATCGGCAAAAAAACAACAGGGGGGGGGCTAGGCAAAGAAACACCGGTTTTTTCTTCAGGCTTGTGAGCAGTGAACTTATTAGCTCAGCATTTTTTTATGCTCATAATAAAGACTTTTGTAGGGGCTTTCTGATGGTATATCGTTTGCCTACACTCAAACAATTTATCCTGGGTAAAAAATTAAAAGAATCAAATAAAGCCGTTTTGAAAAATTTACAATTTTACTAAAAGCACGGAAAAGTTTTACAAGGGGGCCGTTTAGCTGCTTGATGCTTGATTAATACTTTTAGAAAAATCAAGAGCTACAAGATAGGGGAAAAATCAGCACAAGAGTTCAAAAAAAATAACTCAGAAACTACAGGAGAAGAGGCAAAATCAGCTGTTTTCCTGGTATTGAAATTTGAAAGATACCTTAGCTTAACTTGTCCCTGTCGACAATATACAAAAATGCTCAGCGTGAAGAATTCAACAAAACTCACAAGAAAACAAGCAAGCATCAACTAATATCAAATTCACGCCAAAACAATTTGACCCCAAAATCCAACAAAAAACCAGAAGCTTTCGGACCCAAATTCAGGTGGCTGTGACTTGGTTTCATAATTTTATCAAAATTTTATAGGGCATTTTCAGAGAATAAAAATTTTACGTGATAGAGCGCAAAGAAATTGCATCAGATACAATTGTTAGATCACAGGTGAGACTGTGTTTTTCCTCTTTTTAAGAGGTTTGAAGAAGTAGGCTGGCAGCCAGGTCGTGGATGGACGATTCTGGTTTACTTGGATTCAAATAAATTCAATTATTTTAAAATTCACATACCATTAGCAAAATAAGACTCGTAAACGTCTTGGCTATCTTTTGGTACAGTCGAGTCCCGCTAACACGGCACCACTGGGACCGGAAAAAAGTGCCGGGTTAGCGGAGGTATTATTTTATCGGGCCTTAATCGACCCTCTATATAATCACCCTTTATTCAACGGGGAAAAAAAGAAGGCCACTAATAGAAAAGGTCACACTAACAAGAAGTTAGTTGAGCATAGTTTTGAATACTGGGGCCTACCGCATACAGAAAAAATTGACGCAAATTGAAAAATGTTGTAAACTATGATAGATGCCGGTTTATTGGGGGTAATTTTTATTGGACGGGACCAGTCTTAGGGTGCCGGGTTATCGGGTGCCGGGTTATTGGGGGTAAACTTTGTTGATTTTCTTTGCCAGCCAACCAAATTTTTAAAAAGTGCCGGGTTATTGGGGTGCCGGGTTAGCGGGACTCGACTGTATACGATTTGGACGAATATTTGTTCTTAAATATTGATTCCAAACTCAATAAAATTAAACCAGCATGTCTTGGGCAGCTTTGAGTGTAAATTTGACATGCGAGAATATGGCGGTTTCATTTCAATGGGTTTATATGTAGGCAAACGACATATCATCAGAAAGCCCAGACAAAGGGTTTTATTTGAGCATAAAAGAAAATTCTCCGAGATACATACAGTTCACTGCTCACCAGCCTGAAGAAAAAACACCCATTTTCCAAAAGCATCCGAAACTTGTCAAAATCACTGGCATTGATTTTTCGTTGATCCCAAATAAAGAAGAGTTGTCATAAACTAATAACAATAGTTGTGATAATTATTTTTTAAATAAAAGTTTTCAAAATTCACAAAAAAGTAAAATAGGTAATTGTTTGGGTGAGGGTCGCACCTGCGTCATGAAAAAACACAACCTGAAGCGATGCCACTGCACTACACAATCATTTCTATGTTTTTATCAGATACTACTAATACTAAGTTTCGCAACTTTTAAAATAAAAAATCTCGGTCTGAACGAATGGGTGGGAAATTTTGCGTGCGGGTCCGTAACAAGCTCGTTAAGGGCCATCTTTTGGCATATAACGTTCGGCTCTATATGCGTTCGCAGGTCTAGAAAAAAAACATGTCTTGGTCCCCAGCTCGTGGGAGTTAAGAAAATGCATCAAACAGCTTTTTAAAATATTGGTTCTGCTCCGAGATACAGACCGTCAAAGTTGGGGGGGCGGCCTTCTATTACAGGAAATACGGTATACCGTATTTCCTGTAATTAACGCCCCCCTGCAATTAACAGCCACCCCATACACCCCCCTAGAGGTGGATCGGAAAATAAACGCCCCGGGGCGTTAATCACAGGAAATGCGGTATTATATATATTTTATATATTTATATTGGTTGTAAATTCACGACTAAACAAAAATATATTGTAAAAATTGAGTGATCTATCATTTTGACCGCTACTGTAGCAGTCCTACTCATTCCATGATTGTATCTAAACCAATTCAGTAACCAGGAGCTGTTCTTGGTGGCAAGCAGTGGTCACAAGACCCATCTTCTCCAGGTTCGCCTGGTTCTCCTGCAATTGCAGTTGATAGAATTTTTTTTGAATAAATTATATGCATTAATGAAAAAAACAAAATCTATGAAACTAAGACCAAGTAGAGTTACCTGGAGTTCCTTGCTCTCCCGTCTTTCCATTTCGTCCATCTATCCCAGGCTCACCTTTGATAAAAAAAATTATTATAAAAATATAATTATTTCTACGCAAGAACATACCAGGTGGTCCTGGAGGCCCTTAAATATGCCATCTTTGTCTCCAAAAGTTATGCTTTACTTTAAAAAAAAACTCGCCTCGTTCAGAAGTTCCTGGCCGACCTGGCGGGCCTGGAAAACCAGAGTTTTTAAGAGATTGCTTATCACAATCTATTTGTCCCGTATATCTGATACATGGGCTCCTATGCGCGTGTCAATTTATTAATTTTTCGTGCTAAGATTAGGATTTACCGCATGACCTAAAAAACATGAAAGTAGGGTAGAATCGGCAATTGTAACTTGTTTCCAAGATGGTATCACTCGCTTTGGTTACTTTTAAAAAATGTTGAGAAAAAATACAGATCAAAAAAAATTCTTTGTATTTTTTAACCTGACACTAGAGATGATGGCGGGACCTGACTCCCGTCCCGTGCCGTCTCGAAGGCGTTTTATGTTTATTTCCTATCCCGAATTTTTTTTTCCATCTGTCCCATCCCAGAGTTATTTTCCACTTCCCGAATTCATTGTCTTGTCCGGTTTTTTAAAAGTTGTCCTGCCTTTAGTATTTAATAAATGAAAAACTCTTGGTAATCTTTGTGTGTTGATTATCATTTCTTTTGCTTCGTGATACGTCTACGACTACAGTAGGATCAACTTGGACTCGAAGAAAGCGGAGATGTTGATGTACTTGAACAGAATGTTTATCTATCCTTTTCCTCTAGCTGTTACTTGGGAATAAACAAATGTTTTAAGTTCTTGCTTGTCTTAGTGTTCGCGTCCCGACCGGGAAATTTTTTTGCTCGTCTGGGAATTTTACTTTGTCCCGAATTCCCGTCCCGGAGTTAATTCTTTGGTCATCCCGTCCCGGTGTCCCGTCCCGGAATTTTTTTCACAATTTTTGTCCCGTCCCGATATAGGCCATTCAACATCTCTACCTGAGACTCATAAATGGGGAAATGGTGGATGATGAATATAATAATGGATCACAAAAGATAACCCACCGATCACTGTTTGCTTAAATAAAAAATATTTACAGACCTGGCATGCCTTAAAAACACGTTAAGCACGACAATCAAGCATTGCGAAGCACATACCTTGACCACCCTCTTCTCCTGGCAAACCTTCAACCCCTGGAGGGGCTTCTACTAAAACTCATTCGTTAATTAAAAAAAGTTGCATGGACAAGAAGTGGTGCCTGTAATCAAGCGTCCATCCAATCCTCTGGGGCCAATGTCACCAATTGGACCAGGGTAGCCTTTGATGCCCTGTTCGCCCACTCGACCCCTCTGACCAGGCTAGAATATATATATATATATATAAATAATAAATATATATATATAATAAATATATAAAAAGAAGTGGTGGTAATAAAGTCACCAACCGGTGGACTATATCCAGGCTCACCCTTCTTACCCATCGGCCCTGGAGGACCTTTTAAACCGGGTGGACCTGCAAATAAATATTGTTTAGACGGTCAATCTGCAACAATTTATTTCAAATTTTAACCTGGTGAACCTGAAAATATGACAATATTGTTAAAATATTGAGATGTGAAGCAGCTACTTTACCTGTTTCAGCCTGTGGACAATGGAAACAAAAGTCTTCAGGGCTCGGTTTGTGTGCTGGCCCAGCATCTCTTCCCCTCTTACCGTTCAATCCAGGTCTGAAAACACAAGAAAACATTTTTTCGGATATCTGCTGAACTTTTTATACCTGCCGTCCAGTCCAGGATGTCCATCGAAAAAAAATTTAAACAACTATGAGTGTTCCTTTAATTAAAAAAAATTACCCGCTCCTGGTGGTCCAGGTGGCCTGCAAATAAATTTTAAAAAAATCGCAAGACTAAAGTACACAATGAGGGCCCCGCCTAAAAATACCCAAAATCAACTCAATCGTGCTTTTTTGGTGTTTAACGTTGAGAAAACACGTTTTCAGGATTGGGATAGCATATTTTGAAAAAAAGTTTTTAGACAAAATTTTTGACTTGGGGGACAAAGGCAAAAAAATATGTAAAAAGCATCGAAAAATATTTTTTAAACTGGCGCCAAAACATTTTTAAATTTCAAACCAAGGGCTGAAAAAAAAGGAACAAAAGAGAGAAGACACCTAGGGACGAAGCGAAGGATGACAGCATCAACAGAGAAGAGAGCCAGAATTTTTCAAACCAAGGGCTGAAAAAAAAGGAACAAAAGAGAGAAGACACCTAGGGACGAAGCGAAGGATGACAGCATCAACAGAGAAGAGAGCCAGAATTTTTCAAACCAAGGGCTGAAAAAAAAGGAACAAAAGAGAGAAGACACCTAGGGACGAAGCGAAGGATGACAGCATCAACAGAGAAGAGAGCCAGAATTTTTCAAACCAAGGGCTGAAAAAAAAGGAACAAAAGAGAGAAGACACCTACGGCTAAATATTGAGCTGCTAATTTAATAGCCTGCAAATATTTAGTGACTAATTATTTAGCTACTAATTTATATAATTACTACGACTAAATAATAAGACTTTTAGCCGACTAAATGTCTAAATATTTAGTCACTAATTAATTAGACGGCTAAATTTTTTATTTTTGGAAAAAGGGCTGTATAGGGAGGGAAAAATAGGAGGCTACTAATTATAGAATGCCCACTAACAAGAAGATTTTGAACGTAGTTTTGAATACTGGGGCCTACCGCATATAGAAACTCTGGTATGCGTATGTTTTCATGCATCCAAAGTTACTTTCGAGTGGTTTGTGGCTAAGGTGTGTGTGTTTGCGCATCTCAACCCCAAGCCACCAAGCCCATTCGGGGGCGCAGGGGGCTTGAGGTTGAGATGCGAGCTAATACTGTTGATCAGAAATACATTCAGAGAGTCTTTTTGCCAAGCTCCAGTAAGAAAAATGTGATTTGCCTTGGCAAAAATTTTTTTCTACAATTTTTTTCTACAATTTCTTTCTACAATTTTTTTTCAAAAAGTGCTTTCTCAATCCTGAAAACGTGTTTTCTCAACATTAAACACCAAAAGAAGCATGATGGAAATGATTTTGAACATTTTTTGGTGGGGCACACTCCGACCAATCGCAATTTTCGTTTTAAATGTAGTATATATTAGATGAAAATATTGCCGGAAACATTCGGAATATCCTCGGTAATATTGCCAGGAATATGTCTATAGTTTCTAATAAAGATGTTGATTTGGCAGAGTATGAATAGATAATCTGGCACCTTTTAGTGTAAATCTTGCACCTTTTGGAAAACTTTCACCATTTGTTCGAAATCTTACATGAATATAGAATAGCAGCTGGAGCTCGTAGAAGCTATGAGATTGTATTATATTTCAAGATTCCAGATTTCAGATTGTAAACTGTTCCAAAAAGGTACTAGATTTCCAAGATAGGTGACAGATTTACAACTAGAGATGACACACGGCTTTTCAAAACGTGAAAACTTGAAACGTGTTTGCATTGCACAGTGGCAAAGTTTTCCGTCTCAGGAATCCTGACTCAGGATTCCTGAGTCAGGATACATATCAAAAAAGGCTATTTTTCTTAAAGTCATGAGTTCAAGCCCATACCTGGACACAAGCTATTTAGACCAAGCTAAAACATCGATTCGATTATTAACCCCTACCCCGGTTTGCCAACTGCACAAGAGCAATCAGGTGTAGCAACAGATGAATGAGTGTTGGCCCAAGAGGAGCTACTACTCTCTGGCCGTCTGGTTGAAGTTGAGAGCAAGTAGGGTTTGGCTGACGGTTTGGAATAGTCAGCACCATCTTCGTGGGAATTGTCGGTATAGCCGTTGCTGGAGATCTCAAAACTTCGACCTGATGCTGACTTGCTTGAAGACGAAGAAGATCCACCACTGGCATAGCTCTTTTTCTCTAAATACAGTCATTACTGAATACATTGTGCCGAATGTAATAAAAAAACACAAACTGAGACCAACTCCACTATTATTCTCGTAAACACGACCAGTGGAACTTTCCGACTGATACTCTCCATCTTCTTCTGTGTCACCCCAAACAACATGCGAGTTGAGCAAGGCAGCTGTCTCAGCCAATTTTTGCTGAAGATAACGAACCTGTCCTGCTGTGGTGAATGAAACCATTATTGTGTGCAAATCCATTCCGAATAAATTTAGGCTCCTAATGTAAAAGCACGTAATTCTCGCTGAAGTACCCCTGCGTCTTTTATTTATAAATTTTGATCAAAAAAAAATTAAAATTCTGAAAGATATATCTAGTTAGACCCGAAAACGCGATTCGTTTTACATTTCAATTGCCTTACTTGGACTAGTGCCTGGTTGGCGCCAATCCTTGTCCATTTGCTGGTCACTTGATCTTTTTTTTCGAAGTTTTACATAAGAAGCCATGGTCTTCACCTATACAAAAAATCATATTTCAAAATTTGGCCTAAATAAGTACTTCTTGCAATTCTTCTTGCAGCACATATAGCCGATTTTTACCTGAATTCAATGTATCAGATAACTTTTCGATAAAAAATGGCAGCCTACATATTTTAGACTGGTCAGTCATGGTGGAGTGGATGTATTGAGCACATGTGAATAGTGTGGGAACAAGGAAAAGCTGAAAATCCTGGAAGTTGAACTTATCAATATCTAATTTTGACTAGCAACACACAGCAGTTATTAGTGAAGCAGTGGACAATGCTATAAGACCCAGTGTGCAACGTCGAAGACGAGCTTCTTGGGCGAGCAGCACACCATTTTTAGCTGGCTGATTTGGGGTCATAGTTTCACTGGTTTCTGTGTGACAAAATCCTGGTTTGTAAGCATATCTAGCAAGCATGCTGAAACAAGTTTGTTGAAGACCAAGTGTTTCTAATAAAACGAAGAGATGATCATTCGGTTTCATCTTCCAACTTTGTTCAATCATTTTTGAAACTGTCAACACTTTATCATTCAACTACCGTATTATCTCTAATTAGCGCCCCGGGGGCGCTTATCTTTCAACCCTCCGAAAATCGGGAAAATTTTGGGTCGATCTCAAGATTTTTGGGGACACAACTAAAATCTAAAAAGTGGAATCGGTAGAGCTCGTAGGAGTTAAAAAAATGCAAAAAACAGCTTTGCAAAATATTTGCTCTGCCCCGAGATACAGACCCTCAAAGTAGAGGGGGGGGCGCTTATTAGAGAGGGGGCGCTTATTAGAGATAATACGGTACCCATTGAGGTTAAATTTGTTGTACTACTTTTGTTACCTTATAAACTCTCTTAATTCCTCTTTTTGAGAATTAAGAAAAAAATCTAACCATTCAAATGATTGTAACGGCTTGAAAAAGATGAAAGCTAACGAAGAAATCGAGAAGCGCATAATGCACTCAATGGTAGGATGGTCGAACTAACCTATAATCGATGGTCAAATGATTATACATGGGCAAAATTGCTGTTTAGACCCCCCCGAAAGGTCAACTTTTTTTGTGACTTTTTCCAAGTTTTTTTTGCTTTAATAATTTTGCTTTAATAATATAATATGTCCATATATCAAATAATCATTTATTATATCAGGTACAAAATTTATTTATTTATTAAAATTGTGTAGAAATTCCATTCTGAAAATAAATAAATACAGATAAATAAAATATATTTTGCTAAAAAAGGTAAATTCAGATACGAAAAATAAGGGGCCACCATTTTTCTCTTGTGAAAAAATAAGGGAAACATCGAAATGAAAAATGAAAATATGCAACAAATAAAATTTTATTTAACAAATATTCAAAATCCCGGAAAAAAATTATAAAAAAAATCATGATTTATTTTTTGACCTTTTGGTGGGGGGTGTAAACAGCAATAGTGCCTATACATGGTCAAACTTTTCTATAGAATCGACGGCTCTAGTGGAGAATCCGTGTGCAAAATATGCCTTGGTCACCCCTGTTGTTTTTCTTATCAAAAAATGCCTTGGTTCAAAACAAATTTTTTAATTCAAAAACAACAGGGGGGACCAAGGCATATTTTGGACACGGATTCTCCACTAGCGCCGAATCGACCGAGGCGCTAAGAGGGAACATGTCCTAGTGTCGCTAGATTGGTTATTTTAGCTTTTAGGTGAAAAGTAGTCAAAAAACATGTTTCTAGGACTGGGAAGGCATTTAAAAAAAATTGTCACCATTTCAAAATTTTAATCTAAAGTTTTGATATCAGGGGTATGCTATGTACCATACTTTTTAACTAAAAATCATTTTTTATTGGCATCAAATAGAGAACTGAAAATTGTAAAAATTATAACAGAGTTAAAATGCAAAAAAAGGAAAAAAGCGAACACCGAAAACGAGCACATTTTCTACAAAACATATCAAAATTCAAATCTACTTTGCTAAAAATTTGAAACTTATTCCCACAATGACACAGTGCCGTTGTATCGGAGTAACTTGGGACAGGCGTTTTTGTGTTGATATATGGTGGGTGAGCTTACTGGGGTCGACTGATTCCTTTGCTGTCCAACCATATATTTCAAAAAAGTGCCGTTTTATTCAGGTTAGAGTGTAGAAGAAACTGAAATTCCTATGAAGACCGTCTATAGAAAAGGAAAAAAATAAAAGTTATTGTGACTAAATTTTATCATTTTTTCGGGAAAAGGGAATTTTTAGAAAAATATGGTAAATACCTGGTGGACAAAAACTCCTTGAACACTTTTCTAGCTCATTTTAGTAATATTTTTTCGATTCCAAAATCAATCCAAACATATGGTTTTGTAGCCCTTTTCTTCCTTTTTCAAATGGTATATAAACTTTATTTATTGGGTTGTAGCATAAGTTCCCGCCGTTTTTATCTTATCAAAAATTTAGATTTGATAAGCTTACTGCATAAGCTAACATTTTATACCATTTTGTAGCATTTTTTCTGCTCTACAAAACTGCATAATTGCTTTTTCCTACTACTAATTTTTTTCCGTTTATTTATAGCATTCATATGGATTGCCAAGTCGACAAGAAAGTGCATTTCCGACACCTGCTCCTCTGCGCTTTCAATCGAGGTCAAAAAGCCACAGAAGCTGCCAGAGACATTTGCGCTGTGTACGGAATTGACGCTATTGCTGAAAGGACTGCCCGTGACTGGTTTGCCAAGTTCAAAATGGGAATTTCGACCTCCACGACGCTCCTCGTCCCGGAAGACCAGTCGAGATGGACGAGGACCAACTCAGAGCTCTTTTGAAGGAAGACGGCCGCCAAACATGCAGAGAATTGGCGGAAAAGATGAATTGTGATCCAATGACAATTTCCCGTCATCTCCAGTCGATGGGGTTCACTCAAAAACTGGGAGCTTGGGTCCCACATGAACTCACTCAAAACAGAAGGATAAGCGACTCACCATTGCCGCTCAAAATCTCGCCCGCCACCAAGGGACCCATGGCCACAAGCAACGATTCTTATACAGAATCGTCACTGGAGACGAAAAATGGTGTCTCTACGTGAATATGAAGCAAAGAAAGGAATGGGTGAGCCCTGAGAGAAGCCTAAGCCCAGAGTGAAGCAAGATCTCCACCCGAAGAAGACAATGATCTGTGTGTGGTGGGACTGGGAAGGCTTAGTGCACTGGAAAATGCTCGAGAAGAACAAGACAGTCGAGAAGAACCTCTATAGAGCCCAGCTGCAGCGAGTCAATGAGGCCATTCAACGAAAAAGACCCGATCGACAAGGACAAGTGATCCTGCTCCATGACAACGCCCGACCGCATACCGCAAAAGTCGTCAAAACGGCTCTCCAGGAGCTCGGTTGGGAGGTTCTTCAGCACCCGCCTTACTCTCCAGACCTTGCTCCGACTGATTATTGGCTTTTCCGCTGTCTCTCGAACGATATGAGAGGTGTAAACTTTGAGAACGAGGACCATCTCGAAAATTGGCTCAACAACTGGTTCGACACTCGTCCAGGGGATTTCTGGCGAAATGGAATTAATAAACTGGTGGAAAGATGGGAAGAAGTCGTGAACAATGATGGAGAATACATAATTGAGTGATATATTATTGTTTTGCTATTAAAAGTCTTTGATTTACTCGAAAATAAATATTCATGAAAAAACGGCGGGAACTTATGCTACAACCCAATAGAATATAAAATATAGACATTATTTGGCTTGAAATTCCTGTAAGGCAGGTTCCCATGTTTTTTTTTTCAAAAATCAGAAAAATCTCAAAAAAATCAGATTTTGGGACGAAAAATCAGATTTTTCGTAAAATACACAAAAATTAATACTAATGATTTCCTTTGTACATAAAACATCAAAAATCATCAAACTGTGTTGAAAAGCAAAATACTGGAGAACAAATAAATTTAAAAGAAACTGCGCCGCAGTCAAAAAGCTTTGAAAGAAAACAGAGAAAACGTAAAAAGTGTTTGTGGCAATTTACAAATTTAGCCAGTTTTGTTTCTGTTTTGCTAAAATCAGACAAATCAAACCTCTTCGTTAAAAATCAAACCTTTTCTGATTAATCAAACGAGATGGGAGCCCTGCTGTAAGGTCATTCTCAAAAAATCACCTTCCAAATAATATCTATTTTAGTATATTCCTAATAAAGTTTATATACCATTTGAAAGAGGAAGAAAACGGCTACAAAACCATATGTTTGGATTGATTTTGGAATCGAAAAAATATTACTCAAAATGAGCTAGAAAAGTGTCCAAGGACTTTTTGTCCACCAGGTAAAAGTACTTTCACAGGAATTTTTTTTTAAAAAGGCCCGAAAAGGACAAAATAACATCCCAAAATATTTTACGGAATACATTTTAGCCAAAATTCACGACTGTTCAACACAACACTGTTACCACTACTAGAATTTGCTTTCCTTTGTCTTTTTGCAGAAATCCAGATTGTGTATGGTTGTGTGCAATAATTATCTTAAAGATGGGGAAGGGTGGCTGTACCTCCTTGCCGCAACACACCAGCTAGTTAAAATTCCAGGCGGAAAATAGACAGTGAATAAGTCAATTATACACGGATGGTGTGCAGATTTGCACACTTTTTGTGAGCTACTAGCCCATTGTATTTCAATCTTTTTGGAAGTGCGGCTTTGGTATGTTTCTGATTTTTTATTCACACTTTCAGAAAATTTATGTGTTTCTTATTATGTTACGAATATCTTAGCCTGTTGAATTTTAGATACTAAATATCTTTTTTTGTTATAAATTTCCTAAGAAGTTAGTTCCCGCCTAGGGCATGGGATGTCATACAAGTAAAGCTGTTTTATCTTTTAGCCGTCTTTAGCCGCTACTTTTGATGCACAAAGTTTAAAATAACGGCTGCGTTTGGTCTTATTCAAAAAATTCATTTTTGCTTAAGCCTCGGCGAAACATCGAAACAAAACACATGTTTCGCAAAAGATTCCCCCCGAAACATAAAAAAGTGTTTTCGAAACTGAAATCCCGCGAAACATGTTTTGGGGAAATGTTTAGCGAAACAGGGGTTTTGAAAAATGGTAGTGTAATCCTATTTTGTTATAAGCCTAAAATTGGTTTTAAGGATTCTTGTTGTGTAGTTTTTAACCAGTATTACTCTTTTTCTGTTGTTTTCTCAAATTTAAGGGTATTTATGTGCTCAGGTACTAGGTATTCAATTTTGGTATTAACTGGGGTTGTGAAATGACCGGTCATTTAAAAATTCGGTCATTTGACCGATCAAATGACAACAAATGACCAAATTCCGGTCATTTAATAAATTTACCCAAACAACATACAGGGTAAGGTTGTGAAATGGTCAAATGCCCGATCATTTGACTGGTCGAATATTAATATTTGACCGTCACAGAAATTTCGGTCAAATGCTATTAGAATTTTCAATTTCGATAATTTGAATTTTTCATCTTGCAACAATAACTTGTTATTTTTACTCGAAAAGTATTTGTGCGCGGCTATATTCACAGCCCTAGTAGATTCTCTGTCATGCCCTGTATGTTGTTTGGGTAAATTTATTAAATGACCGAAATTTGGTCATTTGTTGTCATTTGACCGGTCAAATGACTGAATTTTTAAATGACCGGTCATTTCATAAATTTCAATAGAGGGCATGACAGAGAATCTACTAGGGTTGTGAATATAGCCGCACAAATACTTTTCGAGTAATTAGTTGCTAATTACTCTCAAGCCTGCTTAATACTCTCGACAAGTTCCACTCATTTTAACCGTCAAGTAAATTTTGGGTGAAAATGATTTTAATTTATGTTTGATAGTTGGCTCTCACTATACAGTTAACTCTCGCTATACAGTCAACTCCACAACGTCAAAACTTCAAAAACGTCCGAATTCGGGAAAATTAGGAAGCAAAAGTATTTGCACAAGAGAAAAATGACTTATTGAAATTTTTGATTCATAACAAAACTGCAAAAAGTAGAGCTGTAGATTTGGCTTTACCCAATACCAATATTTTTTGGCCGTCTCTGAATCCAATACCAATATTTCAGAGTTGTGAACCCCAATATATTGGGCCAATACCAATATTTTCAGCTTGATTCTTTTATTCAACACAACACCATCAAAACAATCAATTTAATACATAAATTTCAACATAGATAAATTTTTATTCAAAAATAGCAGCTGTTCAGCAGTTTCCGGATTCAAGCTAGATCTTCGATAATCATAAACGTCTTTCGCCACAGAAAAGAGCTGCTCGCTTGGCTGACTAGTTGCCGGTGCAGAGAGGAAGCGTCGCGCAGTGATTGAGAGAATTGGGAAACGACTTTTCGCTTTCCTAGACAACCACAAAGAGAGTTAAAAACATTTGTAGTCTAAAGCTTACCTTCCAAAACTTCAAAGGATCCTCTTCCGCGTCAATACACTTCTGCTAGTTTTAAGCCTTCATTTCGATCATTGCATTACTGGCTTTCTGATCTTCTGGTCTTCTGGTTCACCTTCATCGATGAACAAGTTCATGTGACGGGAGAAGTAAGAATTTGAGCGCTTCGCAAGAGGAGAATGGACTTCTAAAATAGAACTTTGCATTTAAAAATATATGAAACAGAATGCCTGAATTGCTCGCGTCGATGTTCTTCTCGCATTCTTCTTGAATCCACATGGCCACATTAGTATTGAATACAATTTTGCGGATAATGAATCTGTCTTTAAACCTAAGATCCAAGAACATAGCCAGAGCATGTATTCTGTAAAAAAAAATTTAGACCATTATAAGGAGTTCTAAAAGTTTAAGACTTAGTTGTTGTTAGCTAAATCAAACTTGTCCGCCAACAGGTTGAGAATGGAAATTCGCAATTCTTGAAGTTCCGGATATACAATACTAGCCATTGCTGTGTCCAGCGCAATTGCAGTAGGAAATTGGACAGAAATTGGTTCATCCTCACGACACATCCGCTTCGAGGCTTCTTCAATTGGCTTCAGGACTTTTATGACTTTTTCGAGAAGAATCCACTCGTCGGCTTTCAATTCCAATTTGCGTTTGCTGTGACGAGTCAAGTAGAGATCCACGGCAGTTTTTTTGCTCCAGCAATCTCTCACCCATGTAGAATGTGGAATTTCATCTAGTTGGCACATTCTTAAAGCAAAACATCAGACACCTTTTTCAGCCAACCCCAAAAAAACTTGTTTTAGTTTATGTCGTGGTAGGTTAGAACCATGCTGCTAATCTTTCAAGCGATTTTTGACAAGATTTGAGTGATTAAAGTGACTGACAAGCTTTCGGCATGAATCCAGCATATTCTTGACCTTTTCAGTTTCGAAGAGCGAATTATTAACGAGCAGATTTAACTTGTGATCGCCGCAGTCAGCATGAAGATAGTTGCCCTCTTCGAACGCCTATATAGAAAACATAGACACGTTCTCAATTTATCCTTCATATCTTTTTCATATTTCCACCCTCATCGCGCAGAAATACATGCTGTTTATTTTATGCAATACCCCCATTCTGCCAGCATCTTGCTAACAATTGTACCAATAGATTTAAAGTTATGGCTCCCAGGAAAATGACGCACGCAAAGAACAAACTTTTGACGTTTCCAATCAGTATCGATCACGTGAGCTGTCAGACTAAAATAATGGACAGTAAATCAAAGACACCCCTCAAGTTCGTTCCCACCTAGGGTCCGACACTTTTTTTAAGGGCTCACCTTGGTCTCGGCAGGAATTATTTCGGAAATAAATGGTTTCGGCAAAAATTAATTTCGGAAATAAATGGATTCGGCAAAAATTACTTTCCGCGGTAATTTATTGAAAATTAATATTTCTTAACAAAAAATATTTGGTAATCAACGACTTCGCAAAGAAATGGTTAAATTTTTTGCTTCTGTTTGCTTTTTTTTACTTTTTGTGGATTATGGCATATTCTATGAAACTGTTTTAGTTGCATAAGAATGACAACAAACTACAGTAGTCCAGATGAAGCCAGCTCAGATGATGAAATAAGTGATTGGACGGATTTTTCCGAGGAAGAGCAAGGAGCTGCGGTAGAAGTTGATGAAAGACAAGTCATTGCTCTAGGTCCTGGGCGCCCAAAGAAGCTAAAGTCCCCTATCGAGCCGCCAACCTCACTGGAACTTGTTCGTGGTAAAAGAAAAAGAAATAATGGAAATGATAGCTTTCTTGTCGTTTTCCAAGGTAATCTATTGTAATTTTCTGAAAGTTTTAGATTTTTACGTTTTGCAGGCGAAGTCTACCAGCGATCTGGACAAATTGATGCTATGGGGATTCAGCAGTGGAGGTGTGTCAAGAATTCAGAAGGCTGCAAAATGGTCATTGAAAGCAATGCAAGAAATATGTGCGTAAGCAGAAGTGAGGGCCAACATTCACATTGCACTTCAAAGGTGGATCTGGATCTTAGAAAAAATAAAGGCACAGATTCCAAGTTTAGCGACTAGAGATCAGGTTTGTTGAAATAGTTTTTTTCGTCTTGTTTTGTATGTTTCATTTTGGGTCGCACCCCGTCAAATTTATTCGGCCGTGATAGAAAACGCTAGCAGAAAAGTTGCAGCTCGGTTAAATCCACTAAATGTCGCTCAGATGGTCAATTATCATAGGAAGGTCGATTTTTTCTCGAGTTCGTGAAGTTGATCTTTGCAAATTTTTATTTAAGAAAAGCGATGGAGATCCAAAAATATCTCCAAGGCCTGAGGTTATGGTCATTCCGTATGAGCTCCAGCAGTATAAAAATAATCTCTTTGTTGTCTACGATAGTGGTCCATCAGCAAGAAGAGTCATTATCTTCTCAACTCCAGCTTTACTAAGTGTTAGTTTCATTTTTCGTAGATAGGACTAAAATAGACCCCTATTTAGTTTCTCGAGCAGTCTGAATGGTGGGGATTTGATGGAACATTTGCACTAGTTCCGAAAGGCTGGAGGCAATTAATGTCGCTGCATGCCAAGCAAGGTGAAACCTTCATACCTTGTCTTCACGCATTGTTGCCGAAAAAGTCTCGGAGGACTTATGACCACTTCTTCTCTGCCGTCGAGCGATTAATTCCTAATGCAAGGGTTCTACATGCGCATATGGACTATGAAAGAACGCTTATTTCTTCTTTTGCGCACTCTTACAATTGTAAATCTTTTGGTTCAATTTTTTAAAACAATAATTGATGTTTTAGTGGCAGAAAAAACATGGATGTTTCGCTCATTTTTCTCGTGCATTGTACAGAAGAGTTCAAAAGCTTGGTTTGATTCGGCGATACAAAGAGGAGGGCATATTTACAATATTATTCGATATGATTAAGTCACTAGGTAACTAGATAACTTCACGGTATACTGAGTAGGTAACTTTTTGATTTTTAGTTTACGTTCCCCCCAGATGATGTTAGGAGAGCTTTTGACGCAATTATCACACACTGTGCACACAATGCAGACGGGAGTGAAAGGTTCCTTCATGAATCCAGTGAAAATAGATTTATCAACTATTTTGTGAAGGTAGGCTGTGCTGTTACAAATTGTTATACTTTTTGTAACTATGTCTTTAAGACATGGCTGGGTCCACTCGGTGCAAGGCCTATGTTTCCGGTCAATTTATGGAATTGCTTTGCTTTGACGATAGATGGAAAGTCTAAAACAACAAATTCTTTGGAAGCTTGGCATAATTCTCTCAAACTAGCACTGGCGACTACCGATGGAAAGAGACCTTTGTTCTGGAAATGGCTAAGAAAGATGAAGCAGGAATGTGGCCTTATGGAAGCTGGGATCGTTCTTTTGCAGAGTACTCCAAAGAAACTGAGACTTGAAGACCAGCGTATTGCTCGCCAAAGAACTGTCATTGCCAAAGCTTATAACAGGGACAGAATTTTTGAATATGTGAGAAACCAGTCAGACTTAACGCTCTTAGATCAATTCTGATGTAATGTTACAGTTGTTTTTAGAGAACCCTCTAAAAACCAGTTATTTTTTGCCTTTGGCCACTGTGGTTGCACCCCTTCAAATTTCGTGGTTCGATGGGTAATTAGGACATTTCTTTTATGGCATATCCAATTTCATACGATTTATTTTATCCCAAGACCTATTTGTTATAGAAATATTTAAATATGAAAAAAATTATTCCGAATAAATTACCGCGGAAAGTAATTTTTGCCGAATCCATTTATTTCCGAAATTAATTTTTGCCGAAACCATTTATTTCCGAAATAATTCCTGCCGAGACCAAGGTGAGCCTTTTAAGTTTTTTTCCAGTTGTCTTTGGTTGTTTTAGTCCGAAATATCGCAAGGATTCTGATTTTGCCGATCGTTTTTCCCAAATCTTTTTATGTTGCCATAAAGACCCGCGTCTCTCGTTTATCGACACTTCTTTTTAAAAATCAGGTGTCGGATAAACGAGAGCCGTGGGTCTTTATGGCAACGTAAAAGGATATGGGAAAAACGATTGGCAAAATCGAAATCCTTACGATATTTCGGACTAAAACAACCAAAGACAACTGGAAAAACATTTTAAAAATTGGCTTAAAAAAGTGTCGGACCCTAGGTGGGACGAACTTGAGGGGGTGTCGGATAAACGAGACTAGACTGTATCAGTTTTGTCTTGGGCGGTCTGGTCCCACAAATCACAAGAATTCTGATTTTACCGGTCATTTTTTGAAGATTATGCAATTTTGTCATTTAAAAAGACCATTTTCGGAACCAGATTGTCCAAACAGAACTAGTGAAATCACTAATGTAAAATTTCTAATATTCAGGTCTGCCGTTTGTCCTTATTTTAATAAGATTTGTCCTTATTTTGGTAAATTTTCACTAATAATGAATCGCTAATAATGAACTGCACAGCAATTTTTTTATGTAATATAAATTTTTATTACATATATTTTCCAACCGAAAAATTGAGCAAAGAACAGATACAACTGAAAACACATCAAAATACACTGAAAGAAGCTGTGTAGAAATAAGCTATTTTCTTGCACACCTCTTTGACCCATGTTTTCCTTAATATCCTGGAGCTGTTCTTGGGGTTGGGCAGTGGTCCTAAAACAAATCAGGTTATTATTTCTACATATTCCAGGAAAATAACTTACGCAACCGCCACCACCTCCAGATCCACCAGATTGGCCGGGAGCTCCTGGGCCTCCTGGGTTTCCGGGTCCTCCTGGCTGTCCAGCATCTCCGGGGGGTCCTGGGGGTCCAGGTTGACTGTTACCTTGACCTCCGGGTTGGCCTGGACCTCCTGGCTGTCCGGGTGGTCTAAAAATGGCGAATTATTTTACTTGACCTTATAAATCAAATTTACCCTGGGGGTCCTGGAGGGCCGGGCTGTGGGGATCCTTGGATGACTTGTCCGGGGGCTCCTGGTTGTCCTGGTCCTCCTGGTTGGCCGTTGCCTCCTGGTGGACTAAAATGAAAAATAAAAGTGAATTCTGCAATTATCCCTAGTTTAATTTTACCCTGGAGGTCCAGGTGGGCCGGGTGGACTACCGCCATAGCTTTGTGGAGAATCTCCTGGTTGTCCGGGCTGTCCTGGAGGACCGGGTGGTCCTGGCATTCCTGGTGGTCCAGCTTGAGCTGGGGCACAGTCTAAAGAATGTTGTGTAATGTCAAATTTTACGGCTGAATAGAATCTCACCAAAGCAGAAGTCTTGAGACTTTGGTACTTGTCCTGCGCTGGCATCTCCACCTGGTTGACCAGCTTGACCTGGCTGGCCATCGTTTCCTGGCATACCGTCACCTCCTGGTGGACTACAAATAAAAATTATATGCTAGATAAAAACCGCCAAGCTAGCTGAGTTACCCGGGAGGTCCAGCAGCTCCACTTCCACAAGAACATCCACCACCACCTCCTCCACGGGATTGCTGTCCAGACCAGCCTTGAGCAGCTGAGCTCATAGCAGGGGCAACATGTTGCTGCTGTTGGGGTTGTTGGTAGCCTGAAACAATTTCTTTGTTAAAGTTTATTAGTTGGGCGCTTTCCCACAAACAAGTAATAAAAAATCAAGGAGTACTTGAATGGTCTTGATGGCTCAGTGGTATCATCTGTTTTTACACTGGAATAATATTTTGGAGGGGAGGGGGCGTTTTGTACAATGGAATACCGGCGAAAATTGCTTATTTCGGAACAGTGGATAAAATAACGTAAAACTTTCCAAAAAAAGCTTTAGTAGTTGGGTATATTTGTGAATCAATAAAAATTTTAAAATTATTGGAAAAAAAGACAAAGAAAAAGGTTTCACCTCATGTAGGAATGTGGCCCTTATTGGGTACCTAATTTTGCTAAAAGCATTTTGCCTACTTTGTTGAGGAGCTGCAGGCTGGTATCTTGGTTGCTGTTGTTGTTGCTGATACACAGGTGCAGCTGGCTGAGCAGGGGCGTACCTGGGTGCTTGTGCTTGGTAGCTCTGTTGCTGCTGTTGATGGTGCTGTTGTTGGGGCCATTGTTGCTGCTGTTGTTGAGGCCATTGTTGTTGGGGCTGCTGGTATGCCTGTTGTTGAGGGGCCTGCTGCTGAGGCCATTGTTGTTGCATGGGTCTTTGTTGACTGTACTGAGGAGGTCCAGTGGCATAGGCTTGGCGTTTGATACGACCCTCGAAACCGGTGAGGTGTTGCACCTGAATCGATTAGGATTAAACTGGTCCTGTTTTTTGGTAAATTAAAACTGCCCTAGATATTATTCTCACCTTGGAGTACTCATCCCAGAGTCCTCCGGTTCGGTGGCGGCAAAACTCTAGCTCGCTTTCCAAGGAAGACTGCACATATTGCCTACAAATTTCATTTGAGGTCAAATTATTGTGGGCGATTAGCTAAACTTACATATAGTTGTAGAGCATGGGAACTGCAATAACAGCTGTCAGGGTGGCCATGGTGGAGATAGCAACACCGAAAAAAGCGAATTTTTTCAGACTCTCCGCTTCATAGATTAACTCTTTGGGAGAGAGTGCATCCCTGTCATCTTCCTTTCGAGCTGTCATTATGCTGCAACAACACATTTTAGTGAAAAGTCAAGACAGCGACATTTCCGCAACAAATGAAAGCATGTGCAGAATAAAAACAGATTTTTTGTAAACGACAAGAAACAATTTAAATCATGATGGATTACCCGAAAAGACGTTACCCTCTGAATCAAGACCCATATCAGCACTTTTTTACCTCAATGTCTAAGGTCTCTTGTAGAACTAAAATTTGTCCGTCAGTCTAGTCTAAACGCAAAGATTTCGATTGGACTAGTCACTTTCGAAAATAACCAAAGTTTTTTTTCCGATAAAACCCGCCGTTCCACAATATTATCAAAAAAATATGACGTTATATCAGAAACCGGGGTCTTATTAGCGAAATGTAGTTTTTAAAAAAACAGTCTGAATAATTGAAATTTTTGTTATTTTTGGGTTAGACCAGCAAAAGACTACCAGCAAGAGATCAAAAAATTGTTTTAAAAATGTCGGCCCCATTACTAATGACCAAATTAAAATTGAAAAAAAAATTGTTGCTTTTTTCGAATCGGATTTTATTCTTGGTAGTGGTCAATATTTTTCGTAGTTTTTATATAGTTTTTTTTTATTATAAAATTGTGAACCAAAATACGACAGTTAATAAAGAAATATTTCTTTTAGAAAATATTCTATAATAACAAGCCGAACAAATTCAGAGTTACCAAAAGTTAAAATTTAGAAAACCCAAGGAGAAAATAGGTTAAATTTTCAGGGACCCCAAGGCAAATCTTGAATGGGGGCTATACATCGCTATTGCTCTAAAAACGCTAAAAAGTGCAAAAAGCCTAACCATCACCGGAACAACTTCAAAGTAGTAACTAATTCTCAAAGAATAAGACAGGAAATCAAGGACTGTGAATCTTCCCAAGTTGGTGGCTTCTAAGAGGATTGCAATTAGCTTAAATAGCAGCCAGGGAAACTTTCTTTCCAGGAAACTTTCCCCGCCTCTTTACCCCCCCCCCTGTTCATGCACAAATATCACACAGCACAACAAAAGAAAAAAAGAAAAGCAGTAATAAAAAGGTAGTGGTAGTACTAGTGTGTGTACAGTAAAAGGTAATAGAGTGATCTAAGCAGTGTAAAGCAGTGCCCCTCAACCTTTTTGGGAATTTGGTAAAATTGGTAGTGAACTTGGAACATTATTATTACAATTACACTCCTTTTGTTTTCTTGGAACTGCAAGAAGCGAAAAAACTCGATTTCTCTTTTTCTCTCTTGCAGGAGTCCAGCTTCCGAACAAAGGAAAAATTGTTTACGACAAGGAAAACGTGGGAGGGCGACTTAACCACCAATTGAAAATTAGCCTTGAAGTGTAATTAGTGGCAGCTGTGCGAAAAACCTCAAGAAGTAGCAATAACTTTTTATCAGTACAACACCTTTTTCGGGTGGACTGGGTGGACTAGAAACTGGGCCGGAATGAATTGGCGTTTCCAAACCCTCCCCAAATGTCTCTAATCATGTTTTATGCGGGCAAACTCATTTTGACAGATAAAAAAATTCCGAAAAAAATTCTGATTATTTTTCAAAGGAAATTTTTTTCCTGAAACGAGAATTTTTTTTTTGACTGTCCTCTTGTTTTTGGAAGTGTTGTTTTACAAATAATTCACAAAAATAATAAATCACAAGGCATCGGTTTTTGACGTCGTCTTGGGTTAGGTCGTCCGTGCACGGAAAGATATTGCAAATGAAGTTATTTCCAAATCGTTTAAAGGTTACTTTTTCGGGTACATGAAAATTTTCCTGTAATTTAAGTTTTTGTTTTTAAATCTAGCTTTGTCTACGCTTAATTTTTTTGCAATTTTTGTTATTTTAACTACAACCCATATACACAGAACCCTTAAGAGAATTCTTTTTTCAGATCCCTCATAAGATGTAAAAAAATATATAAACTGGAGCATTTCTCATCGACAAGTAAAACTTTCTCCAGATGATCCATCGATCAGCACCTATTTACGGCTGGCGAATTTCCGACAGACACAAGCAGTAAAGGGCCATTTTAACTTCTTACATTTTTTTGAAGTTAAGCTGCTGACTTTTTTAAGGTTTGGGAAACATGTTTGAGTATGTCCTAACGCACGCTGACCTAACCTTGCCCAAGCACAAATCGAAAAATAACACGAAGGACCATCACCTGGTTATGATTCCACTTTCAGGCGAATATTTATTTGGATCACTCTGATTAGTGAAACAGCAGGGACGTCGAAAATTGAACTTCCGCGGAATTATCCGTCGCGGAATTGTCCCCGTGTCGTATTTTTTCAATAAAATACGTTTTCAAAATTATTTTTTCCGAGTAATCTTTTCATGAAAATACACTTCCAAGAGCTTCATTGTTTGAATTGGCATGTATCCACTTTTGCTTAAGGGTCAAAGTATTGCCTTTTAAGTCATTTCAAATGGATATGCAATGCGTCTAGCACTGCCCTTGGTGTATAGTTTTTGTGGATTTTTAAGTTAAAGTTTATAAAGTAAGTTTTACTTTTTAGTGTCTTTCTACCGGACTAGGTGGTACCCACCTTGCAGTCTTAGTGGGTGAAGTCGGAATTTCGGTCTTAACAAACCTAATTTCTTAAACGATTTTACGTATGAAACCATTATTGGTTTTTTGATTTGATCAATTTTTATTTTTTCAAGTCATCCAGGTGGATATCCCTGTCATCGCTGTCCCTGTCCTATCCTGTCGATATCCCTGTCATATACCTAACCAGGAGGTACCTACTCTGGATTTTGGGGTTCGGATGGGTGAAATCGCAGTTTTGGTCCTATCAATTTACCACATAGGATTTACCACAAGATTTTACGTCAAAATTAAATAAGAGTTTGAATGTGGTATGTTGGCTGTGATTTTCAAAGATGCAGGTAAAGAACAGTCAAAGCAGTCGATAAGTTACATAATAAGAAGACATGATTGTTCGAACTCAATTTTCTCCAAAAACGGCAATCTCAAAACTGATTTTAGCAAAAAAGAAAATTTTTGAAAAAAATAGTTCGCAAATGGAAATTTCTAAAACGGAAAAACCCGAAAACGGAAAAAACCTAAAACGGAAATTTTTCAAACTCGCACATTTTTAAACAAATAAAATCGAAACCCAATACAACCATGAATTTTGCTATGAATGGTATGGAAGCTATTTTTTTGTTTATTTAAAAATTTAAAACGTTTTTCTCGCAATAAAATGGCTCATTATTGCTACTCCCGTTCCAACGTATTTGGCTTATTGTTGTTCTTTTTAATTGGGCGAGACTGTGCAAAAAAAACTCGTTATTTTTTGTTTCTTCTACGGCGTGGGTCCTATTGCTATTTATTTGGTTGGGTTTACCTGGAATTTATTGGCAGTGGAACAATACAGCAGGTAGGTATGAACACATTAAACTAGACGCCAGTCGGAAACAATGAAATGAAACTTTCTTGTTGCAATTATTAAAATAGGAATGGTGAAGATGCCAAATCAGTGCACTTTACGTTACAGCTAACCTACAAAATTATAAAATGTCATGCCAGGTTTCCAGTTTAGCCATATATTATTTTTAGAGAGCTCTTTAATAATATTTAATCAGGAGACTACAACAAAATTCTAGGGTTTTTTTAGTAGATTTACGTGAACTCCTTACCAGTGATGTAAATTTCTAAACACCCGCAGCGGCACCCGCACCGGCTCCAAAAAATTTTTCCACCCGCACCGGCACCGGCTTCCAAAGTTTTACGCACCGGCACCTGCACCGGCACCGGCTCCCAACATTTTCCGCACCAGCACCGCACCGGCACCGGCCTCCAAAATTTTCCGCACCAGCACCGCACCGGCACCGGGTCGGTGCCGGTGCGGGTCGGTGCCGCACCGGTGCCCGTACGGCACCTCATTGTTTTTATAATTATGAAGACAGCAAGTTTCTCGTGCATTTTTATTTCTTAACGATATGCAGCATGAATTAAATACATATGTAATTAAAAAGAAATGTATTCTCGGTTAAAGTTTAGCAAAACTTTTCGTCTAGTAAGTTTGGGTCCAGATCTTCCTTTGTGGCTGCTCGTTGCAAGAGTTAACTGAGAGAACAGCCTTTCAACACCGGCTGAGCTCGCAGGAATGGATAGAATGTTTGGTGCCATCTTGCCTAAAATTGTTACGGAAAATTTAATTAACACTTAGGCTAGTTGGCAATACGATGACAATACCAACTTAAGCTATACTAAATTTATTCTTCAATCACATCAAACAACAATATGACGGCTTGGTAAATGACAAGTTTTGCATAGAGAACAGTGTTTATAAGTTGATTTCACACATCTTGAGCATGCAGAGCAGTGAATGTATTTCGAACCATCCTAAAACGAAGAAAAGATTTACCGTGTCAGATTTTCCAGCACTGTTAGAATAAAAAGAACTTACTTTTGAAGGGCACTTCGCACCTTAAAATCAGAAATTTTTGAGGATTATGAAAATGTAAGCCAACTCACATTTCAAGCAATGTAGATTATTCTGAGCAACAAACCTGTCACATTTCTTACAAAACCTAAAAATTTAACTGCTATGAAATTTAACTAGAATTAGTTCCAACTACCTGTAACCCTGATCCAAAGGTAGCAAAAAGGCATTATTTCGAATGTCCGTGAAAATGCGCACGATTGAGCTCTCAGGTTTAGAGTAGGTCTTGTGATTCTCGTACGTAACCTAAATGAAAATTGAACTTTATATGCAGGGTAGGGTCAACCTTGAAGTCGATCATTGAAAATGATGGATCTTTCAGTACATGCTTGCCAACGAAAATTGCTTCAAAAAATAATTTTATAATAATTTTACAGCACTTAAGCTTGCTACAAAAACTTACGGAGCACCAACACGGTGTTTACATTTGTCCTAAAAACAAATTTTAATCAACATCCCAATGATTTAGCATACTCAGATGGTTTCCTAATCATTTCTTTCAAAGAACGTAGCGACTTCATGAGAGCATCAATAAAAACACCAAACGGAGGATCGCATACAACAGCCACCTTTCCTGAATCAAAGTTCTCAATTTATCAAAATTATCAGATAAAACCAGATTTCTACTTGCTCTTGCGAAGAACTTAATCAATTCTTTCCTTGAATCGGCATTGTAGAAGTGGTTGTTGAGCATGCTATAGCGAGCAAATTCATCAGCACGGTAGAAATGAGCCTTCAAAGCAACTTATTAGGCACAAAAATCATATTCACAAAGGTAACAATACCAATCTATCATCAAAGTCCAGCAAAAAGCATCGTTTGCCATTTTCCGGCTGGTTAAATGAAGCTTTCTAGAATATTAAAGATTTCAATAAAAAAATTCTACAGAAAACTTGTACCTGCAAGAAATCAAATAGAGTTGGAGTTCCTATGCAGAGAACGCTGTCGATAACATCTTCTGTCAATGAATTGCTGATGACATTCAGGCTCTCCAGCGTGAACCAATATTGCTGAAGATGGTGTTTTAAATGAGCACCCAACACATCTGAATTTCGAAAACATTACCGCTTCTTCTTGATTTCTTTGAAGGGGACGTATTAGTTGAGTAGGCGATATCCAGCTTGAACAAGGCTCATCAACAGGGTGCACATGCGGCAATTGAACATAGTTAATACAATGTTTGCACCAGCAACATGTTCCATCGGATGAAAACGAATCGAAGCTAAAAATCAGACAAATAAAAATTGATTTTGAAATTTGAAGAGAACTTTCGAACCCACCTCCTGCGTATTTTACCATATTCATTAATCGGAACTGAAGATATTTTCGGCACTTTCACGTAATCCTGAAATTCCAAAAGGTGTAGATGATAAAAGTATTGAGGGGAAACAAACCTGAATGACATCTCCTGGGAGTACAAAAACTTTGAACGGGCATTTCTTAGACAAACGGAACACGGCACATGAGAACCACCGAACACTTTCATCTGCGTCGGAAAACAGAAGACAAGGGCCTTAATTTAGGATAAATAAGAGCAGTCATGATTTGGTCATATAAATACCGTGTGTGCACTGAGGCACATCAGAAAAATCACTGGAATCTAACAGTTTTAGATTGAGTCGCGATCGAAGAATGGAAATGGAAAATTTTTTGGAGGATTGAGGCTTTTTGTTGCTATTCTCATTACACCTCTGGGCTTTCTTCTTATTTGAAACAGTATTCGATTTGGCCTTTGCTTTAATCGGTCTTTTTCTCGACATCTAAAATGAAATTCTCGGGCCACGGACGTTTGACCCTAAAGCCGTTTGACCCTAAAGCCCTTTGACCCTAAGCCGTTTGACCTAAGCCGTTTGACCCTAAGCCGTTTGATCCTAAGCCGTTTGACCCTAAAGCCGTTTGACCCTAAAAATTTGCAATTTTCGCATTTTGAATCCGCGCTTTCTCTGCTCTATTTCTTGAATTCAAGGTTTTTCGCTCACATATATCGCTGTCATTTTATTGACCACAAATTTCTAATGATCGTTGAATAATTTTTGGTCATAGAATCCTTGCTTTGAGATACTTGCTCTGCTGTGTAATGATGCTTTTTGATTGCAATGTTGATATTTAGATGGCGCTTAATATCGATTTTGATGAACTCGAACGAATATTGACTTCATTTGCAAGCGACTACAGTGATGAAGACGTGGAACAAGCCAGGGAGCAAGCTAATCAGCTGATGGCGGAGCAAGCTAACGATCAAGCCAATCAGGTAGTCGCAATAAAGATGTGTCAATAAATATGTGTTATCCATAGACAGGTGATCAGGCAGAGATCAGAAGTTCATCCAGTGGCAGGCCGGGAAGCGTCCGAAGGGAAAGCGTACCAAATATGTGGAAGCAGATCGTCGAATCCTCACGATCGTCCAGGATTACGAGAACCGCAGTACGGAAGAGTTTTTGAAAAGCATCGCTAACAATTTTGAGATGGAGGATTGAGTTTTTTGTTCTTATGATGTCAATAAAGATGTGTTATGTCAATAAATTTGGTGTTTGAATGAAGTAAGGAGAAGTAAAATGAAGTAACGTTGAAGTCAAGAAAAAGAGTAGACAAAGCACGGATTCAAAATGCAAAAATTCCAAATTTTTAGGTTCAAACGGCTTTAGGGTCAAACGGCTTTAGGTCAAACGGCTTAGGGTCAAATGGCTTAGGGTCAAACGGCTTAGGGTCAAACGGCTTAGGGTCAAACGGCTTAGGGTCAAACGGCTTTAGGGTCAAACGGCTTTAGGGTCAAACGTCGCGTACCCGAAATTCTCCTTGTGATAGCTAGCTGAAGACAAATAATCATAAACTATTTTTAAATAATTCTGTTTTCAAAGCGCGAAAAAACACATTTGAATGAATTTTTTAGCAATTTTGATCTGATTGTAATGCCTTCGGTTAACTTCTTCTTTATTTTCATTTTACTTTTATAGGTGATGGCTCATCAACTTTTTATGCAAATCCAAAAACTGTATCAGGTTAAAGGTGACTTCTAGAAAATGCGGAGAAAAATGTTAAAAGCAAATGTTTCACTCACATACCCCGTTCAAATTCAAAAAGGTGGTACAGTCTGTGGTACGGCCTGATCTCGATTTGGTGTAACCCCCAAAAGTTCGTTTACGCCTTGGATCTAATTTTTTTTGCCTTGTCTTTGAAAACTTTTACTAAATCTGATTCGTCAGTCTAATCAGAAAGATCGAAAGGATTCCGTTTTTGTCGGTCGTTTTTTTAAATGGCCTTAGTTCCACTGAAAAAACCCACGCTTATAAAACCGAGTACAGTCGCCTCAAACCATAAAGTCGCCTCAAACCACTCAAACAGTCGCCTAAAACCATAACATCATAAAAAAATAAGTGCAACGATCGGCGTGGTAAGACTTGAGCAATAAGGCTTGGTACAGATGGTTTACAAGCAACATATCTTGCGCCATACGATATGCGGCGCCCGGACATTGTCCATTTTAAAAAGAATTTGGCGCGCGACATTGTCCATTTTTTATGGACAGTGTCGTCCGGAAGAAAGTTTTGTTAGCCCACTTTTTGATTACGCATCGAGCTGATTTTTTCAGGATCAGTTATTCTCGTCTATTTTTACTGATCCTTAAACTTTGGTGCAGTCAAAGTCGAAGCAGTAGTCGGAGGTGCAGTCAAAGGCAAAGTAGTAGTCGGAGTTGCAGTCAAAGGCAAAGTAGTAGTCGGAGATGCAGTCAAAGTCGAAGCAGTAGTTGGAGGTGCAGTCAAAGGCAAAGTAGTAGTCGGAGTTGCAGTCAAAGGCAAAGTAGTAGTCGGATATGCAGTCAAAGGCGAAGTTGTAGTCGGAGGTGCAGTCAAAGGCGAAGTTGTAGTCGGAGATGCAGTCAAAGGCAAAGCAGAGACTCAGCTGCTTCGCTCATTTGCTGCAGCTAGTGATTCTGAAGTTTTTCAAGTATGATGTGATCTACTTCTCTGGCTACAAGAAGATGATGGATGTTGTGAAAAAGGTCAAAATTTCCCATAAATTAAAGAAGGTATGTATTTTGAAAATATTTTCGTTCTGTTCTTGACAAGCTTTGGTTATGATACTAACACAGCGACAATGACATTGGTTAACGCTTTTTCACTTCGAAGGCCAGAACGGGTCGTAGATAGCGAAATCACTTTTGTCGCTAATACCATCGTGTTCCACAGAATGTCAGCTTTCGTTTTAAAAAAAAAGAACAGGCGAAAAAAAAGAGTTCTAATAGGGGATATACCTATTTTTATGGATGAAGTCATAGCCCCCTCATTGAAATTTCGAAATAACTGTACTATACAAATAACTACTTTACTATAGAGGCGCCGATAGGCGTCTGTGGTCACTTGTAATTAAATATTACCCCTTTTCTTTGTGGTTCGGTTTCTTGCTTGTTATCAAAATGATGCGCATTTTCTGAAAATTAGGTCGACGGTTTTTACGAGACGTCTTTTTTTCTTAAGACTCCTTCTGTATAGACAGTTTAGCCAAAAAACTTTTTAAGGTGGGGGAACCATAGATAAATCATGTCAAAAATGCGTTAAACAATTTCCAATCCCGATTCCCGACCTTTTATTGTGAGGTTTTAATTTCCAAATCGAATATTTCACAGTTTTTAACGTACAGTTATCGATTTTATTACATATTATGCAAGGAATTCTAACTGGTATACCGAGAGTACTTGGGCCCTATTTTATCGCTCTATTTTTAATAAAAAATAATTCCAGTAAATTGCTTTTGTAGCTCTGTTTCTTTTTTTTCAATTGAACTTTTCAACTTTTTATTTATGTTGAAATGTTATTTGCAAACTGAAACATAGAAAAAATGGACTGGAAAATGATTCACGCAAGAGTTTCTTTGTGCTGTTTTATTTGTTCGCCTTTATTTTATTAAATTTTTATTCCAATTTTTTCCCGCTATCTGATTATATGTTTAATTAATTTAATTTGTCTGTTAAGAATGCCAAAATTACGGCCAGCCATCGTGCTGCTACATCAGCTGCTACAATAAAGGGATCAAAAGGTGCCCAAGAATTTTCGGTACACCAGTTACAGTTATCAACGTGCAGTTATCGAAACGGGATCCTGATTTTAATATTAGACAATCCTGATTCCGATCCCTAATTTTTTTTCTTATCGAATCCCGATTCAGGATACTGATTTTGCCTAATCCCTAAAGCTGCGATGAGCGATCATACAATAATTGATTTTTCTTTTGATTGTTATGATGTCACAGTCGACTCTCTACATGGCAAACCTCTTTATTGAGTCCAGGTTGGGCATGACAAGTTGGGTTAGTTTTACCTCAAGCTAGTCAAACTGACTCTCCTCATTGCATCCACCCCTTCGTTGCATCCGGCTTGGATCTGTCCCGAGGGGGATGCAGAGAATCGACTGTATTTAAAAAAAAGGTCTTTGTTGCGTCCAGCCACCAATAGTTTGACAATGAATCTCTCTATGTAGCACTTAATATTGGGTCCAGCTCCATATTGCGTCTAGGTAAGGCCGGTACCAAGAGCAATGCACTATCAAACATCGATTGTACTTTCTTTTCATTATGCTTGAGATTTTAAAACCGATGAAAAACATGTTTTCAGGCCGCGGAAAGGCATTCAAAATTTGTAACGACTGCCATCGTGTTCAGCGTGAAATTTTCATAAAACGCACAGTTTTGCATATGCTGCCTTCCAGTGTAAACAGGATAGAGGGCTGTATTGGGATTAAAAGGGACAAAAAGTGTCCATTTTATGCAATAAAACAGCAATACCAACAATGAGATCGGAAAAACTGTTTTTAGAAAATTTAATCCTTGACAAGATGTGAAAAAGAAACCAAGGCAAAAGGAAATAATAACAATAATTTTCCTACTCTGATGCTAAATTGTAGTGAGGATATTGCGAATATTATATGTTTAAAAAATAATTTTTTCCCGAAGATCACTCCAATTTTAATGAATAGATCATGAATTTATTCAACCCAAGCTTATGCAAACAAGTGGCGCATCAAACTTATTCTTCCCCCTTTTATCGATTTGTAAGAACTGATGAAGTTTTACTTCCTAGTTTGAAGAGAAACTAGGAAATAAGCTGCCTCTGCGTGTAACTTTTGCTCTAACTGTAACAGGAATCAATTTGCATTTCACATCAACTACCGTGTAAATACTCTCAGGAATAAGTATTTTTTATCAAAATTACCGTATTTTCTCTATTAATCCCCCACTCTCTAATAATCCCCCATCCTAGAGAGGAGTTGAAAAAATATCCCCCACTCTCTAATAATTCCCCACCCCTAAGCCCATTGGGTAAGCATTTTATTACATAATATTTCAAACAATTTACTCAATAAACCTAAAATAATGATCTTCATTGTAATCTTCTAGGTTTATTTATTCTGCTGTTTGTTCTTCCAGCTCGCCTTCTTCGAAAAGACCAGCTTCTTCGAAGTCGTTGCGACCATCTCTTGACTTGAAGACGCCGGCCAGAAGACGTTTGCTAGAGAAAATGTTTCCGCCAATGATTAGCTTGAGGTAGTCGGCCGTTGTTTAGTCGTTTATTCACACTGAGCCCTTCCAATTGATGATTAGCTTGCCTTGAAACTGTTCGACGATTTTTTGTACAGGGCACTTGTGGTGGACCAACCCATACCCAACAGCTTTTATCCATCTGATCGAGCAGTGAGACAGACGGTGATTCTCATTTTTCGTGTTCAGTAGTCACGACGGTCACCTAAAGTAGATAACGAATTTAAATTAGAGCCTTTCCCAATATAAAGAATCTTTACTCCTTTGCGCCTTTGGGCTCAATGCAAGTATTGTCTGAACAATCAAACAATACCGCCGTTGCGTTCATGGCCACATTGGAAGCAAACTTGACCGCCTTTCTTCTTTCTTCGACGTGAACGATGAACTCATTTTCTTTCGGCTGCCATTCCCTAACGCTCCTTCGGTCCACGTTGAACTTCTTGGCAGCTTTTTGTTGACTTGCCAGCCTTCGTCATCGTACATTTGTAGCTCCTTTGGATCGCTCATCTGAAAATGAAAAATAATAAGAGAGCGAAAATTGCCGCAAAAAAATGAGACAGCAAGATAAATTAAAATGAAAAATTAAAAAAATAAAAAAAAAATTAAACGAATTTTTGTTGAAAAATAATCCCCCACTCTCTAATAATCCCCCACCCTAGAGAGAAGTTGAAAATGTAATCCCACATGGGGGTTTAATAGAGAAAATACGGTATTTTAATTTAATATTCTTCAGCACGAAAAAATGCATTCCAGTTTTGCAATGTGCCAATATTTTTACATTCTGCTCTTCTTCTGCAATTTTTGTGAACCTCGATTTTCAGAAAACTTTCAAGAATTTTTGAAAAAACGTTTTGGCGAAGATGTTAAAGACAGTTTGACTCGCTCAGATCTTGGTAAGTAATTTTAATGAAGTAATTTTAATTACTCCCGTCAAAAGGTTTAAAAGTCCCGTGAAATTAGTAATTTACCCCGCCAAAGCTTAAAAAACGCTTTTTTATATTTAAAGGGAGCGTACAACTTGTGTTATAAATTTGTGTTATATAAAAAATTTTCGCCAGATTCTGCTGGTCATTTTGAGTATAAAATGTCTCAAAGTCAAATTGAAAAATTTCTCTTTCAGACCATTCGAAATTTGTCCAACGACTTTTGTCTAACGACCAGTCGATGGTGCACAAATATGTCCCAAAACATCAATGAATTTGAAAAAAGCAAAAAAAATGTGAAGGAACCATAGTTGCACCCCCGCCAGGCGGAAGCGGAAAATTCAGAAATTGCCGGCGCTGCCGCCAGGCGGCGGCGGCGAAAATTTTTGAACGCAGGCGGAGGCGGCGGCGGCGGCGAGGCGGTTTTGAGAAGGCGGCGGAGCGAAAAATGGCGGCGGAGGCGGAGCCGCCGGCGGAGTGATTTTTGCTTTAATTTTGTTGTTTTTCCATTCATTTATTTCGAAAAAGACTAATTACTAAAATTTAATTGATTAAATGAATAAAAAAACAGATTCACAGTCTTAAGATATCTTTTAACAAGCTTTCAACAAGCCGAAAGACACCAACAAAACCAATTCTTTTGAATAGTAAAACTTTACTTGCTTCTAATGCTCATTTGATCAAAGTTTGACTTGTTTATATAAAATAAAAGTGCAGAAAATTAATATTTGAAATTTCGCTTTATTTTAAAAAATGGTTCAAAAACAATCTCGGCAGAGGCGGCGGCGGAGCGATTTAGCCGGCGGATACGTGTCCGCCGGCGGAGGCGGGGTACTTCAATAATGACGCCGCCTCCGCCAGGCGGCGGCGGCGAAATTTTTTGCATTGCTGAATGATTTCAGCAATGTAAAAATTTAGAGATTTTCTAAAAAACGTCAATTTTTCAAAAACTTTTTTGTTTTTGTTTGATAGTTTGATAGTAGCTTGAGTTTACACAGTTCTTTACGAAAAAAAATGATGACGGAAAAGTGTACTAATTATCCCATTGGTGATTTGTAAAAATTAAATTTACTCAGAATTGTTTCCTCTGAGACCAAAACTAAAAATTTCGAAAATTGAGGTAACAAGAGTTGGTCTAAAATTAAGGATAACGGCTTTTAATTACATTTTACAGCGGAACTACTTTTTCAATAAATGATAAAAAGGACCGCTTTGATTATTAGAAAGCCAAGGTTCAGGGCTAGTGCAAAAAAATTAAAAAACTTGAAAAAAATTTAAAACGTCAAAATAAAGTTTAGTGCCGAAATCATTTATTTATAGGTGGAAACTAGTTACCGTATTCTCTCTAATTGGCCCACATGTGGGTTCATTTTCAACATTGTCGAGATAAAGGCGAGGAGAAATATTTTGGAATAACGCTTTTAACAAACAAGTTAATTAGTAAAGAAAAACAACAAAATTTCAAATAAATTAGGAATAAATCTCAAGTTTATTTTCATTAAAAAGCGGTCGCTGGCGTAACCGTTTTCCTCATCTTCATCGGAGTTGGCTTTTTTATTGGTGAGAGATCTTCAATGATAAAGCGATCGTCTTGTAGCATTCGTAATTCTTCGAAGCAACAGATTTAATTAACAAACTGATAAGAAACCAACCTTTAAACGACTTGGAGATAATCTTCTTTGGCAATGCATCCCACGCCTTCCAGACCCACTCCAGATAGACGCCATGGAAAGTGACTTTGAATTCCAACCGGCAGCAAACTTCCTGTTTGCGTCGTTCAGCATCCATATGTTGAAAAACAAGAGTTTCTTTCGTTGTGAGACTAAAATAATTCAAGAATATTTCTTCCTTTTTTTAAAAGTGACCACAAAGGTGTACCAAAAATTACTTTTTAGGGGTGTTGGTTCATTAGAGAGTGCGGGTTTAATAGAGGGTGTGGGCCAACTGGTATAGCCGAAAACATTTCCAAGGGAACGTAAGTACGACAACAGCTCAGCGGCAGACAAAAATTAAATTAAATGTTAAGTAAAGGGAAGTTGTGAGTAAATTTAGTTTCAGTACATTTAGTAACTTTTGGGGAGAGGGACTGTTAGCGGTTGTGCATTATAAAACAAAATGACTGAGAGTTGGGATAACTATGAATTAGTCCCATATACCGTTCTTTCTTTATTGAACGTACACAATATTCAACTTGAAAATTCAGTGAATAAAAAATGGCTTAAACTCAAAAATCATACATGAAGAAGCCAGTTTATCAGAGAAAATACGATAAGTTAAATGATATTCTCCCGTTTTTTAAAAGCATTTTTTTCAATTTTCTATAGACCATCTTATTCTACAAACTTCCAAGATTTAAATTAAGGCGATGAAGGCTCTTTTGGAGGTGGCAATGGCACACGCACCAAGTAACAAAAACTACAAGTCAAAAGCGTATTTCAATTCAATAATTTTACAGTCGGGTCCCAATAATATTTGTGCATGGAATAACAATGACAGCGGGAGAAATGCTTCCTTTAGTCTCCTATTTCCAGTCAAATGGCTATGCGGATGAGGACTTGTATTGCACTTCTTATGGTAATTGGCTGCCATAAAATCACATATTTCTAAACCAATCTAATTAGGGCCACAAGGCAGTGCTATATACCCCGGAAACAATGGCTCAGCACAGTGTGCCTATCCTAAATCGGTAACTTGGTTTCTATCCGCCATGAATATAGGCGAAGAAATACTGATTTTTGCTGCTTTTAGAATATAGTCAAATCTCAATTTCGAGACATTTACAAAAGTTCATTTTTGCTCAGAGTGCGACACTTTTTTCAGTTCTTTTTCGTAAGTATGAGGCCAAAAAATTGAAAAAAAAATTTGAAAAGTGAAAATTTAGAAATTTTTTATTGATGTCTAATAGGGATAATTATTCACGTCGAGCTCAAAAATAGCATCAGAATTTACTACTTCATTTTATGAGTAATGGAATTTTAATATTTTCAAAATCCAGCCAGATTGTTTAAAAAAAAATTCCATAAAGACACGCAACGCTCGATTTAATGACGCCTCTTTTCGAACAATTTTTTTTTAAAAAGGTGTCATTAAATCGAGAATCGAGGGTTTTTATGTCAGAATTATTTTGTTTTTAACGACTGGCAAAATAGGAATCCTTACGATTTTCGCACCATACTGATAAATCAGAACTGAAAAAACATTCAAAAATTGGTTTAAAAAAGTGTTGGACCCTAGGCGGGTATGAACTTTCGGGGCGTTGTTAAATCGAGCGTAGACTCACGGCCTTCCAAAACAACGAAAAATGGGCAGTAAGGACTTTTATTTAAGTTTCACGGCGCATTAAGTAACACGAGAAACAAAGCTATTTCCTTTGAGGTTATGAGCAAGACCCACCTGTGGACATCTTCGATTTTTCAATTTTCATGCAAATCTACAGGGTGAGCCAAAAACCTCTACCATTTTTTTATAAATTTCAATCCTAATTTTTTTTAAATTTTTGTGGGGTCTTACCCATGGAGCTTTATTTTTCAACACTTCTTTGGAGGGGGCCTTATTAGAAGGTGGGGTTTTATTGCAAGGTGGGGCCTTATTTTTCAACCCAAAATGACCAGAAAATTTTTGTAATTTTTTGAGAAAAAAAATTTTTGTTTAAAAAAGTACTTCTTAAATAGAACTCAAAAGTGGAATAAAGTACCCTTTCGCGCATTCTAAGTCACTTATTGCCCTGTCGATAACTGTAGGATTTTTTGGCACACCCCGAAAAGGATACGGAATAAAGAAACAATCGATTAGGAAACAAATTTAAATGAGAACAAATAAGTCTAGGGACGAATTGTTTTGAAAAAAAATTATTTCTACATAAAAATAAGTGAGCAAAATCAGTTCAAGAAAAAATGATTGTGCATTTATTTGGGGCTTGAAAGACAGTAAATCACCACCCTCAAGTAACCAATGCCTCCGCGCACCAACCACAATCGATTGTTTCCAAAATATTTTGTATCCTTTTCAGGGTGCGCCGTTTTTTACTTGACTATCGTCGAGTGTTAATGAGCTGTAGCGTTTCTATCTTTCTCTCTCCTTGTAAAAAGGTGGGGTCTTATTAGAAAGCGGGGCCTTATTAGAAGATATACGGTATAGTCTTCCTAGCGCATTTTATAGGCAGACCTATACTGTCTTTGCCCTCTCTTGTAAAACACTGTAAGACTCAACACCCTGGGTATGTACCTATTTCGAGGTGGTCCACCCAAAATTTGAGGGAATTTGTCTGAATGGGCAAACAATCAGTTCTATCTTGCTTAAAACGATGCCCTGAGTACATAAGTGAAAATTAAAAATTGGAATTTTGTAGCCCAATTTTTAGGTTGTACTCAAGTAGGGTTGTCGATCGATTAATTGAAAATTATCGAAATCGATCAATAATCGAGGTTTTTTCGATAATTCGATTATCGAAAATTTTCAATATTTCGATAATGGAAAAATTTTAAATCGTTCGACAACCCTTGCCTCGCTGGACGTCCACGTGGAGGAGGGGGACTACCTCAGTTTCTCAGGTGTAGATAAGTTGAAACCGGTTACAGTTACAAACAAACCAGTTACAAACAATTCTAAGCACCAATTTTCAATAATGATAGCATGATTTGTATGCTCATGCAGAAAAGTTTCCTAAAATTTGGGGTTGACCACTTCGCAGTGGGTACCTGACCAGGTACTAATTGGGTACTGAGTTGCTGGATAGTCAAAACAGCATTTTGGCCTTAACAGACCGTTTTCAGCACATAATTTTGGGTTCAATAGTATAGCTTGTTCGGCATTTGGAGCTGATGAAAATTTTGTGGACCAAATGACCTGTGGATCGATTAACGTGGGGTTGAATGTGGTACTAAAACACCTGGTAAAGATGGTTGGAGATTACTATGGATGCAATATAGGCGGAAAATGATGAAAAAAATCTAGAAAAGACAATTTATGGCTATAACACACATCTTTAGAGACCGTTAAAAATCGATAAAATGACCGATAATTTTTTTTATCGATACAATTTTTATCGGTCATTTTATCGATTTTCACCTACTGCCCATTTTTGACTACTTTGAAAGGCCGTGAGACTGGAATAAAACGGGAAAATTAACTGTTTGCACTATTTCTCATTTCAGGTCCGTATGCTGATTAAAGCAGTGGCAAAATATCGCGGATCTCGAGTGGATGTGATTTCTTATAGTATGGGTGTGATAATTGCAAGAAAAGCAATATTGGGCGGCCAATGTGTGGACAAAAAAGAAAACTTAGGACTTCCTCTGACTGCCATCGTCGGCGTATTCATTGGTTTTTTGGCCTCAAATAGATAAATTTAAATTATTCAAAACACATTCTAGGAATTGCGGGCCCTAATCACGGAGCTGTCACTTGCCAGATCCCTGGAATAGACACCTGCAGTCAACTAAATGGATTAATTTGTGGCTCCACCTACCTAAATGACATCAACTCTAGGTTTGTGTAAATGACGAAAAAAGTAATCATCTCAAACGACCAAAGCCGTTGCCGTCACCAAAAAACTTCACACGTCTGAATGAGCGCGGGAGACTTTTTTATTACAGAAATATTCAGGATTTTTTTTTTAGTTTAATAGTAACCAAATGTTTAAACAAGCAGAGCCGGCACTGGGAATCCGCTGCTTTTCCACTACACTACCTAGTAACTTGTAACTTGTTTCACTACAGCTAATTTATCCTGAGTGACTTCATTTGTAAAACAATAAAACGTTCAAAAAAATTGTGTCGAAAATTATCGGAATTAAAAAAGTGCCCCTCGCGCATTCAAACGTGTGAAATTATCGTTGTCGGCAACAGCTATTGGTTTATGTTTGAGTTTTTACAACTCACCCTGTATAAGAAACAATAAAGCCATATTCTTAGAGAAAAATATGAAGGTAAGAAAGTGTATGTGATCCAAGCCTATCCAGACGAAACAGTAGGCACTTATGTATGCAACTCTGCTACTTCTACTAGCGAGATTGCTCGCGCCGACAAGTCTTTCACGGTACTTTTTATTAAATTATCTTTACGACTATGATAACTAAATAGTCGTGTTTACAGTTCTATGAAATGAACCATTCAAATGTGTGGATTTTGACAGCTCCAACACAACTTAGCCTTCTTTCTCCGTCACGTTCAATATGACTGATATTTAGTTAGTTGAAAAAATGGTCTAGTCTGGCTATTGGCGATAGATATGTTAGGTTAATCAATTTGATATAATGATTATCAGCTTTTAAAAACACTTAAAAAATGATCAAATTGAATTTACCCACTAAATTTTTGTTCTAGAGTCTTGCTACAAAGCTCCATTCGCCAATAAAATAATGCGTATATTTAAAAATATTTTAGTCAAAAAATTTGGCTATAGGTACATCAATATAAATACAGACATTGATAAATTATTGATATTTCAAAAACTAGGGGATTATTTCAGTCCACTTGGCATTTGACTACTGGTGTTGGAACAGGAGAGGAGGCACGCGAGAATATCACATAAGTTTCGCAGGGAACCCAGTGATGATTTATTGATGGGTTTTGGTTGGTCTGCAGTCGCAAAGTGAGTAACTCTTCAGTCTGGGCACTTTGGAATCTGCGCTCTCTTGGCAACAAAGTTCTCTCTGAGCATTTGATCACTAGCTTGTAGTTGGACTTGTTTGTATTAGTAACAAAGCTCTTAAAAAAGCAGTTGATGAGTGGTTTTGTAGGGAGGAAAAACTAAATACCTGGTATAGTTGGTGCCAAATTTCTTCAATTCCCAGACTCAAACACACATGGTCTAGAAAGATTTCTTTTCTGCTATTCACCACATCTTTGCTTTGCAAGAATTGGAGAATACAGGAGAATTCGATTTTGAGTCCAGCAGCTGGATGCACCAAGCCAAGCAAATGTAGGCAATTTGCACTCGGAAGACTGAAAATATTGGAGAGAGCTGTTGATAGAAAACAGCCTTGGACGCCACGAATGCCTCGGAGTTGAACAGCTGTAGGCTTGAGCAGTTTCTCAAACAATTGCTGGAAGGAGTTTGGCACAGCAGAGAAGTCAACATTATCGAAGGATATGACAGTGGAAGAGAAGCAAATTGGACTGACGGAGGCAAAGAACTGCATTGTTTCCTCGTCCATCTTGAAGTCTCTGAGAGTTAGACGACCAATTGGAAGGGGATAGGTGGCAAGCTTTCTGGCCATAACTGCCCAAGATCTCACATACACAGAGTTTGAATCGCTGTTGATGAGCAGAAGCAAGAGGGAAGAGGGTGCATTGGTTGCGCTCAATTCACGGATCTCCACTTCTTCGGCAGTTGACTCACAGTTGAGGGTCATTTCTATAAAAAAATAGAGTTTTTAATGATAATAAGGTGTTGAACGGATGTTGGCAATATGGACATCTGCATTTTGTTATTTTGTGATAACTCAAAATGTAGCTGAGGTTTCGGTCTGTATTTTAAGTGGTCATGGAAATGAAAATTTTGCATGACCGAGACAGTGAAAAATAATGACAGAACTTGAAAAAGATCTGCCCTCAAAAAAAATCCATGTGATGGGTTTTTGTATCATAGGCCTCAACAATATAGGCTCAACTAATAACGTCACATAATAAACATGAAATATTGAATATAGCATATGGACAACCTTTATCTTGTCATGTGATAAGATTTATGATAATAATATACGATAAGATTCTTCGTCATATCTTTTTGCGTATCATATTTTATCCCTTTGGCACGTAGGTATTCATAAAAAGCTAATCACCACCTCGGACGGAGATGTATACCCAGTTAGCTGGGTTAGAGTGCGAAGATCCACTATCGAGGTCTAGTTATACCATTGTCAGAGAATTGTCTATTCTTTAATTCATTCATAGTTGCTTTTTTTAACTACTTGTCTTTTATCAAAATATTGCCAGAGAAAGGAGGACGGGCCATGCACTGCCCCGGAACTAACTGATAAAGCAAATTCAAATTTAAGAGTGTCTTAAGTGACACGAATATTTCCAAAGACTCACAAATACCCACTAATACTTTATTCAAAACCGAAACTCCGGATGTGCGCGCATAGATTCGTCGAAAAATATTTCGAAGGCCATTTGAGTCTGGTCAATTTGCTCTAGAGCTGATGGTGTAACACGGTAACATCAGACAAATATTTTTGGCATTTTTAAAGTGTCTTGACCATGCCATTGGTGATAAATGCAACTAGTTGCTTTTCGTCTCTCATGTTCCACAATTGCTCAAACAAATCCCCTTCACTATTGTCAAATGCTCAAAAGTCAACCCAGATCTCTATTGTTGCATCAATTTGGTCAATATGAACACTTTCGATGTAGCCGCACGCAATTGCTCGTGTCGCGTAGTTCCAGTGGACGGTTGCGCGAACGCCTTCTTTTCAAACATCAGCAAACGATTTAAGGGTCTCTTTGTCTTGTAACCTGATAGTAAAATGGTCGAAATTTTCACGCCTGGTGAGGCGAAATCGAGTTCTGCATTTTTTATGCAGAGTGTCGAGTGAGTCGATCACGCAGCAATAAGCGGAAGCGGATTTTTATTGGTAGGCAATTACCTCAGAATTATTAGATTGCGATGTAAACTTGTTGGCGCTTGGTAACTCGTGTACCGTAGCAAAGATTGCATACCCACTTTGTCGGTCCGATGCCCTTTCTGTCCCATTTTGGAAGTCAAAGTTGCTTGGTAACGTGTAGTTAATCCTTATTTTTGCATATTTAGGTAAAAGGGACACTGGTGTCACCAGTTTTCAAAGTTTGAGTTTTGGTGCATTTTGAAATTTGGCAGCTGTAAAGTCTACCCTCACGAGTGAGTGACCCTGAGTGTAAATATAGGAAAACTTTGATATTAGGTATTAGAATGACTTCATTGACTATTCCTGTCTCCCATTTTTGTTGCTGAGGACTTATACGTACTGCACGACAGGCAGTGACTTGATAATCAATTCTGCTGTTCTGGTAAAGCCAATTAGGCAGCCCACTAGTGGGATTATTGGACAGTTTTTTGTATTTGCCTGAGTCCCATTCATAACCGAAAATTTCAAAAACATCACCCATTTTGATACCAATTCCATAGAAACTTGTTGCTCATTCTTCCAGGTAAAAGGGACTTTCTTACGAGTCAGCCTAGTCCGTGGCTCAACAATCGTGAAAAACAACTGAACAAATCTTCTAAAAAAACTTGCCATATCTACAAACTGTTTTACTTGTCTCAAAGTGGTGGGCTCGGGTATTTCCTTGATAATTTCAGTTTTTGAAATACTTGGGCAGTACCCTCTTGCGTCAATTGTATGCCCTTAAAAATAGACAGACGCTAAGACGCACTTCTTTGGACTTAATTTTAGATTAAATTCTCTAAGTCTCAAAAATACTGATCGGAGTATATCTAGATGCTCCTGGAAATCATCATCTTTGTGCGCACCAAAAAGTAGGGTAATTTCCACTTTGTATGCTGATGACCCCCATTCGGAATGGTACCATGTAAATGGGTCATTTCCATGCTTCTTAAATAGTTAAAAAAATTTCTAAAGTACACAGAAATGTTCACCAGGAAATTTTACGTCCAACCCGGCAAATTCGTCGCTCGACACTCCGAGTGTTAAAAAGTTCAGTATTCCTTTTTGAACTTTATTTTTTGAGGCACTGCTTTCGAAACATGGATCAAATCGTGGGACAAGAAACTTGGCAAGGATAAAATGAAGGTGCTGTTCTACTTGGATAACTGCTCAGCTCATCCTCAGAAACCCAATTTTTCCAACATCACGGTCAAATTCTTCCCGCCAAACACAACAACAATGAGTCAGGTTTGCATCTTCTTAGGCTTATGGTCAGGACGATTGAAGGTGGTTCGAAGGATCGTCTAGCTGTTTTAACAGAAAATACGATCTTGGTGCGCAAATGTCGGATAAGCACAGTGACATTCTCCAAGCTGAGTGAACTGGACCGATGAGGGTAGATTAGGACTATTAAGAGTGGATCTGTACCATAAAAAGTGGTTAAAGACTACTGAAGTTAGATATGATTTGAGGAAAAATTGAGGCCCGATCAAATTTATTTGCCCTCTTTTAAATCGTACTAGCAGCACCTGCCTGACAAAAATAGTAACAAAATCGTTAAGCAGTACCGCAACAAGAGGATCTCAGAGAGGACTTGAAGCGTCGAGCATTCTTCATCCTAATTAAAATACTACATGAAAATGAACCACAAATGTTTTTTGAGGCATTAGTAATGAAAAAAAATATAAAAAGTGCGTCAAAAATAACTTTGATGATTGTAAAACACTAAAAACCACAATAAGTCTAGTCAGGTGGGTCACCTAAATAGGTGGGTCACCTATTTTAAGGGGTAGCCTAAAATAGGTGTATTTAGGGTGACTAACCTCCTCATAAATTTTAATTTTATTATGCGTGCAAATTTTTCTGACACAAATTATAGTTATTTTGGTCAAAATTTGACAGTAACAGAATTTTTTTTGCTAACTACAATCAACAAGACTGCTTATTGCTCAACTTAATTTATGTTCGCTTCATTGACTTTCTTCAATAAGGTTCATTGAAAAAAAGCCAAAGAAATCTTCATGACATATCCCTTTGTCAAAACAAACTTTCTGTGGACAATTTGAAAAAAACTTTTTCTAACAAAATTCCAATTTTATCCAAATTACTGCAGTTGCTGAAGATTGCCGCATTGTAAACATGCATTTGAGTGCTTCCTAGCTACTTTTTTCAAGATTTATAGCTGGCAAGAGCTTGACACCAACATCATCTTCTTTCAGCTAGTTAATTTGAGGGCTGGCAAAGAGTGCATAGCTCCCACAATATGACACTTTTGGGTGGATAATTGATATGCTGCTTCCATATAAAGAGCCTTGCCCCCACAAACACACAAGCCAATTAAAATTGCACAGCAGAGTTATCTATGACTGGAGGTCAGTGGGCGGTTGAAGCAAACGGTTGAAGCAATTCCAAAAAAAGCTTTTTTGGAAGATTTGCATTTAGTGAACTAAATCGCCTGGACTTTTTTAATTTTTTAAATGATGGTCTAACGCAGGAAGTCGTAAATAATCATTGAAAATTAGACTGAGGTATGTCAAAATAAGTTACTTATCAGGTTTGACCCCTAACTCCCAAAAACGTGCCCGAAGGGGTAAAAAACTTGAAAAAAACTTCCGAAAAAGGGTTTAGCGTACAGGGGGCTTGTTGGCTTGGGGTCGAGATGCGCACACCCACATATCTCAGAAACATGAAAGTGACTTTGGATCAGTGTTTCAATTTTTTTACCCCTTCGGGGGCGCGCACGCACTTACCTTAGACATGACTCCGAGCAAGACTCTTGATCAAAAATGCGTATAGACTCTTTTTGCCTAGCTCCAGTGACCAAAACAGGGTAGAATACCCTTATATAAGGCGGATTACTTTGGTCCCCCAAGGCAAAAAGTCAAATTTTAGCAAAATTTGTTTTACAAAAAAACAACTTTTTATATGGGAAAGTGTTAGAACTTTTAACCTGATTTACGAAAAACTAAAAAATGCGGACGTGTGCTATAAGGACGATTTTTATTGAGTTCATAAGAACTATTTTCAAAAAAAAAGAATAAAAACACGAAAAAAGTCTATAAAAATGCCAAAATGTCGATAAATTCACCTGTCGATGAATTCACCTGATGCCTAACAAATTTGTTATGAGACTAATATAAAAATTTATTATTTGAGTAGTTACAGAGAAATGATGTGTTCTGGGGTCTAACTACTAAAACAGTAGAGTCTACACACAACATGTAGAGCAGGGGAGTGTAGAGTCTCCACGGTAGTGTGTAGACTCTCCATTTCTCTAGTCTCACTATGTTTTCTACACTCTACATGTAGTGTGATAGAGTCTACATGTAGAGACTATGATGTTTGGGATGGGACAGAAACTGTAGAGTCTACACACTACGGTAGAGTCTCTACACTCTACCTCTACACCAGTGTTTCCGAAAATCATACCTACAGTAACACCTACATCTACTATTTAAACCCTACACCTACATTAACATTAAAAATAAAACATACCCTACACCTACTCTTTGGCTACTGTACGATAACAGTACGGCAAGTGTTTAGCGTACTGTTTGGTAAACTGTACGTTAAGCATTTCCCGTACAGTTTGCCGTATTGTTTTCAATATTGTACTATCTGAACTAACTCTACAATGTCTTTTTTCAAGATTTTTCCTCTATCCTTGTATTTTTTTTATAAATATTTCAGAGTCTTCTCCTCCATCAACTAGTGAGTAAAGCGATACAGTCTGGGATAAATTCACAGTGAAGCAAAACAGATATAAAATTATTTTAGAAAGCCTACATTTTCATCTCCTAATATCTTTATCTGTATAATTCCCGGTAACAGCTATATCAATCATTGAAACGCAATTCAAAACAAATTTATATCCTCAACAAAGTAATTACAGTATACAATGAGCTGACAGTTCAAGAGACCAAATGACCAAAACCAAATGACACCACTGGGGTACAACCACCACAACCACCTAGGTACACATACTAAGAGTTTATGCGGTCACACTGGCGCCACTAGTTCTGTCAGAAGATGTGTTTTAAAACCCTACAAGTGGTTAATGCACCTGGGGATAGGTCAGTTCGCGAATTGGCCGTACACCAGTGTACCTTTAAGTTGTTGGGATACTAGCTAATAGTTACAGTAGCAGTCAGTTAGGATGGCCACCAGTTGGGATGGCCGCCAATTGTCGAACCTTTTTTAACTAACACTTCTTGAAGTTCATCCGCCTACGGTCTGACACCTTTTTTGTTTAAAAAAATTTGTCGGATTTTAAAAAAAAAGTGTCGAGCCCTAGGCGGGAATGAACGGCTAGAATGAACCTGGTTGAAAAAATGTTGGTTGTGTAAACAACACTTGTGCAGAATTAAAAATTAAACTCGGAACATTAATATCAGTTTACTAATTTTAAAAAAAAACGTCCTAAAAATTGAGACGACATAGAAAATACGTCATTTTTGAGTGTCTTGTTTTATATGGCGTCTTAATTTTTAGATATTAACATCAATGTTCCGAACTCAAATTCTAATTCTGCACACATTTTGTTTACATCGCAACACCGGGTCATCAACAAAATATGGCTCCAAAACTACAAGAGCAAATGCAGATTATGTGAATTTTGTCACTTTTGGCGAGTAATATGATTATAGAGAATACGGTACTTTATTTTATACAAGACCAAGCATTTCCCTTTTTCAACTTCTTTCCTTAAAATTTTTCAGTCGTAGTTTTATTAGAAGTAGCATTACTTGAAACCTCACTTTTTGGTACTTTTAATCTCGCAATCAAAAAAATTGTCCTCCGTCTCTCTAAATTTTAATTCCACCTAAAATACTGCTGGTCACAGACCAGTAGCAATAGTAATTTGTAAGAGTGTGCTCCATAAATAAGTCTGTCGGCATCTTATTTGGGGGTGTGCCACTACCATGTTTGAGTGTATTAATCAGTTGAGAGACCGCAATGCCATCATTTTTTTGTTCTTTCCCAGCCGCAATTCAAGCAGGAATTGAAATTTGTGCAAATTCCACTGGATGTGGTTGGAAAGGGGTGGGAATAAAAACACTTCTCCGAGTGTATTAGGCCATTTAGCGTTTTTTTTGCTTTTCTGCTTTTTTCCTGTTTTTTTATTAAATTATATATGAATTTTTTTGTTGACTTAATCTTTTTTTGCATAGAAGTGGACTGGGCACTTAGTTTTACAACTTTATTATTTGGACAATTACAATAGATGGAGTGGAGGACATTGAACAGACTTGCCTTTCTAACAGTAGTATTTGTGATTGCATTGTTGACGGTTGCAAATTACTCATATGCTCTGCCAATGCATTCAGTAAGTGGTTTTTGTTTCAGGAATTTTAATTCAACCCTGTGGTGATGGATTTGTTACACATTAAAAAATAACTATCTATGGCATCGTGCCCTTACCACCCATATGTTAGCACTATATGGGCAGGTGACTACTCAATATGTAGCATTGTTTCAGGTTCAAATTTTGAATGGTCTAAGTAATGTTGAATAATGTTAAAATTGGCTAGGGAGGATTAGGCTAACCGATATTTGGCAAAACGAAATTTGTAGCTAAACAAAGTAGCTGAACAGATGCTAAGGTGGATGCTAAAAACAGATGCTAAGCATGGTTCGGCGGCTAAAACGCTGAAAAAAATAGTTTCTGGCATTTTTGAACTAGGCAGTGTAGTGTATTTATCAGTATTTCGATGAGCTCACTCCGAGTGAGAATCTCACTGACAGTTCTCATTGAGAATCTCACTCATTCTCACTCATTGGGGTTTTTCTCAGTTCTCACTCTCACTCACAGCCTGTGAGGACAAATTTTGTTCTCACTCACTCTAACTCAAAAATTTAACTAAGCGTATTGCCAATGTGAAAAAGCTGAAATTTAAAATTCTGACACCGAACATCGTGTTCAACGTACCCGATTTCCTTGAAAAACTGCTATTAAATTTCAAAGTTTGCTGTCGTCTTTCAAATTCCGCTCAAGACAATAAATATTCAAATTTAAAAATCAAATGTTTATTGTCTTGAGCGGAATTCAAAAGTTGAGTTCAGGTGAGGGTACCAGGGTGGTGGCGCCCAGGGGTACCCGGGAGGAGGTAGCCAGTTGGTCGTAGCCAGGTGCTACCGAGGTAGGGGTACCCGGATGGTGGTAGTCAGGTGGTGATTCTAAGAAAGGGATATTTAGGAGAGGGTATCCAGGAAAAGAACCCAAGAGGGGGTATGCAGACGGTGGCGCCCAGAGAGTGACACCCAAGAGATGGAACCCAGGTGGGGGTACTCAGGTGGTGCTACATTGGTGAGCGTACCCAGCGGGCGGCGCTACCTAGGCGATGGTACCCCGATAATAGGGGTACCGAGGAGGGGTACCCAGGGTGTAGTACCTAGGTGGTGGTACTCAGGTATGGGCACTAAGGTAAATGTACCCAGGCGGGGCTACTTGGGTGGTGGTGGTCATGTGGTGGTACCCAGATGGTGGTAGTCAGGTAGTTGTACTCAAGTAGTGGCACTCAGGTGATGGTACCCAGGGCGTGCTACTCACAAGTTGGCACCTAGGTAGTGATACCAGGGTTGTGGTACTCAGATAGTGTTGAGTGTGCAGGCTTCTTTAGTGAGTAGTTTTTTTCTGAGATGTATGACAACTTCAGTTTTTGGACAGGCCGCAAATGCAGACGGCGCATTCCTAGTGTTAAAAAAGTGGCCAAACACTTTTTTGGGAAGAGCACATAGATCCATTATTTCGAAATTCTTTTCAACTTTACAAAAAAATATCTTAAATTTAGAAGCTATAACTAAACCCTTCGGACGAGTCACTGTATTTCTTCTAATTAGCCCCATCCTCTAACTAAACCCTCTTCCTCCTAAGCCAAGAAATAAACGCTACCATAACGCCTTCGAAAATGTATTACCGCCATCTGTATCTTTTGATTATTTTGCTTTATCGCCCTCCCTCCGTTCTTCATTTATTTCCAACAAACAAACAAAATAGTGAAATAAAAGGCATGAAACATGAAATACTTTAACCCACGGCTTTTCAAAATGGCCAATTTTGTACGGTTTGAGTTTTTGGACGTGTCTGCATGGCGCAGTGGTAAAGCTTTACGTCACACCATTTTACATAGCAAAATAGGCCATTTTCCTGGAGATCACATGAGATCCGCCCACAGACACCAACGATTTTTCAAAAAAATTTCCAATGTTTTATTATTGGCCCATTCTGAGGATCTCTCCTTTCAGAAAATACAGACCAAATTTTTTAAATACATAATCTAGAAAACTAGAAGCCGTTTTAAGTCTGGAACACGTTTTTCTAGACAAATTTAAGGAGTTTCTAATTTTTCGCAAAAAAGTTTTCAAAAGACTAAAGTGAACGGCTTTAAAAGCCATGTAACCGAAAACTTTATCTCCATAATCAAGAAGTTTGCTACATAACTGCTTACGCATTTCGTATTCTTACTTTCCAACCGCTAATTGCTCTCTTTTTTTTTCAATTACAATTAAATGGCTGACATTCAGGACAATTCAGATTTTGCAATTTTTCTATTAACTTTTAAATTTTTTGCAAAGCTTGTGGTGACGAAAGAACAAACAAAATTTACTAAATGCTTACTAAAAATGCTAAAATTTGTAGAACTATCTGCTCTCCATGCCTGACTATAGTGAAGAAGAGCCGAATGGGAAAAACAGCAGAGCGCTAACCAACCAACAATATTTACAAGCTACACAACCAGTCGCTCAGGCAAACCACAGAGAGATGGTCATGCCAGCTGTATTCCACACCACTGATGGGGGAGTGCGGGCAGCAGCAGCACATACAGCCTTCCAATATGCAAGGCCCTATCAGCAACACAAATTGGGCTTGGGCACAGCAGAGGACAACAACGATAACCAGTTCCACAGTTGGCACATGCTGTTCAGGCCTGGCATGGCACCCCCTTCCTACAACAAAAGGGTCAGTGAACGTGAGATCAACTCTTTACTCAAGAACACCTGGGTGGGCTAATGATAATGCTGATTACCCAACAAAAAAATATTGTGTGAAAATGTCAGTCGAAGGAGATTTAATGTTCATTTACTTAGATGTTGTATTGCCACTATCCCTGTTTGTTAGCTCTTAAATATGTGTTTGTGTGTGGGCAAGAACATTCAACGGAATAAAATTTTAGCGGAAGTTGTTTTCATTTATGTTGAAGAAGTTTTTATGGGGCGACGGTAAATTCGTCAATGGTAAATTCGTCAACGGTTTTTATCGCGAGACAACTTCTTTTTGGCCGGACTATAGTATAAGTGATTCGCCCAAAATTATGTTTTATCAGCTCATATCAATGTTCTATGCCTTTAAACGTGTAGAAAACACGAAAAAACTAGTGGGAAGGCCGTTTCCAGGTGAAATTTTTTTGACTAAGTTTTGGTGAAAATCATGACACCCAACCTTATGGTTAAAATATATGGTACCTGGATACCCATAAAAAGGTACTCTACCATGTTTTGGTCACTAAAGCTGGGCAAAAAAGCCTGTAAATGCATTTTTGATCGAGAGTCTTGCTCAGAATTATGTCTAAGGTGAGTGAGTGTGCGCATCTCTAGCCAACAAAGCCCCCTTCGGGGCCGCAGGGGGGTTTCAAAATGGATTTCCTAAGAGTTTTTGTGTGTTTTCTACCCATTTAAAGCCATAAAACGTTGATATGAGTTGATAAAACACCATTTTGTGCAAATCACTTATACTATAGTTTAGCCTTCTTTTTTACAAATTCTTCGAATTTTGTTATTATGTCATTATTTGTCTTGTTTCATGTGTAGTCAACCTTTTCTAGTTTTAATGAAGTGTGTTTCAGACTCAAATGGAGCTTTTTTGGAGATGATTGTGCACCGGCAACAAATCGAAGATTCACAGAGTTGGTCTAACTTTTTTTCCAAAAAATCTTTTGTTTTTAAAGTTTACGCAATCTCCTGCCACTTCTATACATCTCTTATTGCAAGTGATTATTATGGAGTTTGGCCGTGGATTCAAGTCGATTTTTTCTAATACAACATTGTGCTCATTCCAATACATGTTCCTTGTCATTGGTCGCTGATTGCGATTCACATGGACAAGAAGGTAATCGTGTATTATGACTCTGCCAAATCTGGCAGGATGAAAATACTGTACACAATTTTGTAATGATTTCACTCTTGGGACATCATAGATCGTTTGATTATTGTGTTCATGCAATTCCTCGTCGATGACACTGCCAACAAACAGAAACTTGAACTTGGACACGAGGCATGAACGTAGCGATTTTTCAATGTTTATTTTATAGATTTTAAACCAGTTCCAAATGCTCAGTCAAGAGGTCTTTCTAAAGTACGACGGTTGCAATGGCGACGAAAGAATTCTTATCTTCTCAATCGACAAATGCTTAGATCTTCTGCTATCAATAACAACAGACTGGGTCTGCGATGTGACCTTTGATGTAGTGCCTCTTCTTTTCGACCAGCTGTGGATTATCTACGTTCGACTTTCTCATACATTTGTTCCGGCAGTGTTCGTTCCTATGAATCGATGAAGAGCAAGCTTTTATGAATTTGTGCTTAGCCGTTTGAAAGATCTAGCTACAGTCAAATCTCGATAACCTGGCACCTTACGGACGGTCCCTAGGGATGCTGGGTTATCGAAGTTTGACTGTGTGAAGTTTTAGATGCTAAGACTGACCTTTGAGATGAGAGACCGAACACTCAATTAAATGAGCAACCACTTCCCGTCTTTTTAATTCGCTCGAACAGTTTAGAAATATTTGTAGCAGCAGAGAGAAAATAGCACATGAATCAATTGAGTCTGAAAATTTGGCAACCACGTTTCTTTCACGTCCTCGGAATCTGGTAAACTTCTGACTGTAAATGAAAAATTAAAAAAATAAAGACAGTTGAACACTTCGCTTTGCCCTGCTATCTTCTGTATCAAAAGCCGACGAGAGTCAGCAATAAAGTTAAAGGTTATCTGCTTCTCTGAATGCATTGTGTGTAAAGGACGCCGTAATAGTTCGCAACGTGTTTTGGTTCTCCTTTCTATTCATCTGCGCCAATCCAGCACCTGACGCAATATTTGACGAAAGAGTGAAAACATCAGAGGCTCCTTGTCGAGAGCCTTTTACTCAGACTTGAAGACACGAAGTTTGCAAAAAGCAGCAAATTTGACAAGCAACTGCAAAAGAAGATGTGTTTTAATAAAATAAGCTATAAACGCAGACATACATCAACCAACTTTGGAACAAGCTTAGCCTTTTTGAAACAATAAAGGACGTTTTGTTTGATTGCTCACTTCGGATCGATCATCAAGAGAAATCCCAGCTGGCGGTCAAAATCTTTTCTTCCACCAGATTCCTTAGGATCAGAGAGATTTCTGCGTCAAATCTCTAAAATCATAAAAAATCAGCTTCAAATTTTGATTACCGCATTCTTTCTAGAAGTCCACTCTCTGATAGAAGCCGCCTTTATATCCTTAATTTAAAGTTTTATGGAATACATTGGAAAAAATATACAATGGCTCTTAGCTAGTGCTAATGACCGGACCGGATTCCGGTTTTGGGTATTCGGCTTTCTCTCGAAAATCCGGTCCGGAATTATGAAGGCAAAATCCGACCGGATTCCGGTCTTGACCAAAGGACAGGCTTTAGAAAGAACGATTAGAAGAAGAAGAACGATTAGAAGAATAGGATCTCTGCTCTATACAATGACATTCTGACAGTGGAAGTGAGGAAAGAAGTTGCTCCAGAAGCTGAGGAACCAACTACTAAGAAACCAAGAAGCATGTTCGCCCGCCAACCAAATGTCAATCAGAAGTCTTGCCAGCTCCAAATACATGGATGCAGAAAGTTGATTCGGTAAGATTTGTTTATTGATTGGTAATTCAATCAGGAACTGGTGTCATACAATACTGAAAGAACTGAACTGTTGGACTCCGACTCGACTGATTTACTGGCAAAAGAACGTCATCCGCTTTCCAATATTGTCAAAGGCCAAAATCCGGAATCAGGCCGGATTCCGGATTTTCCCCAAACTCCGGTCAAGTAGGAACAATCCGGTCCGGAATTAATCCGGTACCCACAGGCATCAGCACTACTCTTAGCAGATGGTCAACGTGATGAGCCATTGAAGAAATTAACGTTTTCTGCAAATACTCCAATCTCTAGCAAGTGGAGATGTGCATATATTGCACAATTTCATACCAAGTCTCTTGGGGCAATAGTGTACTCATTTATTTAGAAAAAAAATTATTTGGGTTTCTTTAAAATATCACGATTCACACAAAAATACTGTGACAACACTAGTCGTTTGCGACAATTCAATTTGGCCCAAAATCAAATTGCAATATTCGGTAAATATTTAAAATGATCTTGGCGCAATTTGATTTTGGCCCAAATTGAATTATCCCAAAGTGATTTGGCCCACAATACTCCTGCCCTAAAAATGACTTAAAATGAAAAAATTTCACTTTTAACTTTCACAAAAAAGTCGGACCACCTGTTTTCACCCTCCGATTTTCACCATCTACTTTCAACTGTTAGAATAGGCCCCTAGGTGAAAAGGGTTACATTCAGAATTTTGAAGGCACATTTGAGTTGCAACCAAAATTTAGCAGGAGAACCAAGGCAGGAAAACCTCCTGAGCAGTAAATTGCGGCCAAATTTAATATTTGAGTGAAGTTGAGTTAGAATCAGGTCCCTGATTTTGTTTATATGTCAGAAGTTGTGTGACTTGTGTAATTTTTTAATTCCTTTCAGGTCTGCAAAACCACCTCTTTGTCCGATGAAAACCAATGATGCTTGTTTGGTGCAGCTTTTGAATGCCTATCACTGTGCTCCAAACAGCACCTGGACCTACCATACTTTTCAAGCATTGCCGAGAATCTAGCAGATATCATGTTTGCAAAAGAAAACCAAAACTCAGAAAAAGAAGAGCTGACTACGGACTAAGAATGTTTAAAAATTCAATAGTTAGAATTTCATTTGCAGTATATTGGCACAGGTGGTGGATCAGAGCAAATTAGATCAAAAGGAGAGGAGGTTACAAGAATATTGCTGGATTGGCTCATCCAAGTCACTGAATTCTACAGTCACAATATTGTTTTGAAGATGGTGAAGATTGTGGTAGCTGAGGTTAGATATTTCGCTAATTAGGCATATTTACGATTAACCCCGTACATAGGGGATAGTAAGGATCCGAGGCTATGTTCAGAGCAATTTTGTAAATTGTAGAGTTTCGGCACCAGTGCCATTTACAACATTGGTTCGAAGTCAATGAGATCCTAGACTCACACCCAAAAATTGGACTCTAAAGCAATTCTACAATGAAAACCAAATCTCTAGGCACTAGACTACACACTCAAATTCTAAAGTGCGCCTAAAATACTTTTTAAAAGTGTTTGTCTAAGGTCTGAGCCTGGGTTTGATGTTGTAGACATACCATATCCAATAGTAACCCCTGGTCTACCATTAGAGGCGTGCAATTTTTTTTAATTACCGGTACAGTCGAGTCCCGCTATAGTGCGACTCTGGGGACCGGAAGGTAGTCGCACTATAGCGGGAGTCGCACTATAGTGGGATCGCACTATAGCGGGTTTCTTTCACCAAACTTTTGTGTTATACGCACTATAGAAGGATCAATAACCAAATATAAGCACGAAAAAAGAAACGAGATGGCAAAAACAAGCGGAGAAGCAGCGGAAAATAAATTTAAACTGCTCCAAAACAAATAAATAACTTCTTTCGTTGCAAGACATTAAATTTCAAATAATTTTTTTAAAATTCGCATTATACCGGGATGACATTTCTTACAGGAGACCGGCCACAGTGTCGCACTATAGCGGGTGTCGCACTGTAGCGGGTCGCACTATATTGGGAGTAAATTTTGTGGGGTTTCTTTTCTGGCCAACCAAATCAGTCTCAGGGTCGCACTATAGCGGGAGTCGCACTATAGTGGGATCGCACTATAGTGGGACTCGACTGTAGTGTGAAAATTTTGTTTTTTCGAAGTTATTGAGCTCTGTGAAAATTTTTTGATACAGTTTTTTTTTTAATTTCAGAGCTACAAAAGTTATTAAAAAACAAAAGATTCAGACCACTTGAAGTTTGAAAAATCGCATGTCTCTAGTGGTAACCCAGGAGTAACTATTAGAGGAAATACGGTACTAGTGTTTGCTCAACTGCCGTTCAAATTGAAGCTCAGCACTTTTCTATTTCATATGCAAAATCTGAATTGTTCTTTGCTCACATGCATTGTGCAAAGACTCCAAATGATGTCGGACCAGGAAAAACGAACCAAAAATTACTTGAAGCTGTAGAAATAGTTTTGGAGGTGCTAATGCAATAAAACATACTTAAAAGTTCGGAAAATGAAGTGTTTGAACAGATCACGGCAGCAACTTTGCAAATCGGCCACAAAATTTCAAGTTTTTTAGAGTTTGTTTGATATGCTCATGGAGGAATCATCAGCTAAATTGCCAATGGCTGTAGTAATATCTGAGGCGTTGCTGAAAGCAAGAAAACACCTGGAAGTCAATAGATGGACAGGTTACTTGATCAAACTGGCCATATTTGGTCCAATTCAAAAAAAAAGATGCTCAAACTCTTCGCTTACCAAATGACTTATTCTGGCAATTCTAACACCTCAAAACTTGCAGATGCTATGCCCAGAAAGAAAATATTTTTGTGAGTTTAACTCAGATTTTTTTTAAAGCACGCATTATTTGTGTGCTTTTGCATTTATTATCATTAAATTTGTCAAAAAAATTGTGACATTCCAGTTGTCAAAATTTCCTCGAAAAGTCCAAATCATCACCAACTTTATGGTATATGGTAACTTTACGGCTACTAAGAAATGAGCATAAGTTAGACTATTTACATTTTGAGAAAATGACTGTCTGACTTATGGTAATATCTCGGCAACAAAAATTCTGCGTTATTTTTAGGATTCCTAATAAAATTTCACTACTAGGGTATCTCACATAAACTTGTTTTGGCAAAAAAAACTGTATGCGCTTGTATAAAAGTTCAAAAGATTTTGAAAAGAAGAACCCCAAACTGGTCTATATCAGTCAAGAACCGGCAAAGTTTCAAATCTAAATTTTTGAGTAATTTTTAAGGGGACAAAAAGGCGAAAAGCCATTCTCAGATGGTAGTGCATTGTTGGAATCGTCATTATTCGATCTGAGATCTTGGTGAATTGTATCGTCATCGAACAGCCTTTGAACCTGAGACATTCCACGCAGTAGCGAAACTCTCAACCACTCGGCCATACAAGCCTAACGGAAGTCCGTCTTAATAGTGTCCCTTACATTTTTTTATTCTCTTTTTTTAGATGCGGACAACACCGGAACCCTCAAATGCGTTTTTTAAACGAAAAAAATTCTTTTTTCGGGCCCTAAATCTTTGGCTCTGCCCTGTTTCCGCCCAAAATGTTTCCGCCAAAAATCTTTATACCCAAAACTGTTACATCTTTAATTAATTAGTTTGCTACATACAGTTTTTCTAAGTAATTTTGTGGATATTATCATTTACAAGTTAATACTCAAATTGATGCCAGAGAGAAGGGCTACATTTTGCGTATAAAGTTGTAAATGACCATGTTTTCAAAATTTACTGAAAAACCAAAATTTTTGAAAAATAATCCAGGATTCCGGAAATTTTCAAAAATTTTAATTTTTCAGTAAATTTTGCAGGATTCACCAGGCGGCACACATCACAAGGCTGAATGCAATTTCCTGCATTATTTTCCTCACTTCACAGCAACCATCTACTGCCGAATTTTCACAAAGTTCTGAAGTAGCAAATTATTTTGTTGAAAAAAGTATTGAAGAATCTAGCATAATTGATGACTTCAAAACACGGTAATTTATTTTTAGGGCTAAATTGAACTTGACCCCCACCAGTCAATTCAGCTTGGGGGACCAAGGCAATTTTTTTTACATTTTTAAATACCAATAATTATTTTGCATAAAAATGATTAAAAAACTCAAAAACAATTTATTTCACACTTTTGTGCGAAAAGTTATTGATATTGAAAAATGTAAACAAATTTTTGCCTTGGTTCCCCAAGCTGAATGACTGGTGGGGGTCAAGTTCAATTGAGTGGTGGGGGTTAAGGTCAAGTGCTTTATTTTAAGATACAGTTGCGGATCACTCAAGTTTGACCCGCCTGGAGACCCACCACTTTTTTGGGCCGAATTTGACGTCTTTTGAAATTTTGATGGTAATATTAGGGTAGCATCCGGTCGGTTAACCGAAACCGGGGTTTCGAACCGAAACGGAAAACCGAAAACTAAGTTCAGCAAATTTCCGGTATATTTACGAAAAAAATAAACCGAAAACTGGGTACATGCCGGCTAACCGACTAAAAATTAAAAAAAAAACGGTTTTGAAAAAAATCGGTTTTTTAACGGCAGAATACTACCCTAGTTAATATCTCTAACCTGAAAAATCTCATGGATTTAAATTAGGTCAGGTTGGATACCCGAAGTCTTTCGGGTCGAGTACGCTGAGCCGAAATCAGGAAATCCTGCTCAAAAAGTCTTTCCCACGATACACATAATTAAAATGAAAATTACGTTGAGTACAAACACCCATCTAGGATCTATGGCTTATCGCTAGCCCACAGACAAAAGATTGATCAGGTTTTGTTGCCTTCATAATCTCTAATTCAACCACAGTTTATTTTCCAGACAATAGCTGAAAAAGTATTGTGTGCAAGCTATTTTGGACATAAGCCAACAATTTTCCATCAAACTATTGGTGGAGTGGATCACTTTGAAAATTTTCACCAAATACCCAGACCTTTTTGATAAATTTATTTATTTGGAATCTGAAGTAATTTTTATTTTTATTGAAAGTGTAGAAATAATCTGCATTTGAGATTTTTTTTCAGTTGGGAAGCAAGTGGATTGACAGTATTTTATCTTGGATAAATGTTTTGCAACATTACTACCGCTTATTTTTTTGAACAAACTATGATTTAACCTGGTTTGGTTTCACTTTTTAAAAAATCCGAGTATGAAGGGAGACTAAAGAAGTGCCCGAGGTTCAACTGTTTCAAAAACTCACGTGTTAAGAGTAAGATACCGTATTTCCTATAATAAGCGCGCATGCGCGCTTATTTTTCGAACCTCCAAAAATTGGAAAAATTTGAATTCGATCTCGAGATTTTTGGGTGCTTAACCGAAATCTAAAAAGTGGAATCAGTAGAGCTCGTGGGGTTAAGAAAATGCAATAAACAGCTTTGCAAAATATTTTCTCTGAGCTGAGATATAGGTTCTCAAAGTAGAGGGTGCGTACTTATTAGAGCATGCGCGCTTATTAGAGGAAATACGGTATCTGTATACCGTTTGATTTTGGAAATTGTTAGCGAGAAAGAAAAGCGCACTCAGAAATCTTTTAGGACATGAATATTAACAAGCCGTTCTTTTTTATTAGATATCAGTCAATTATCGAAACAAGTTTTTTAATCTTTGAATTTCTGATCTAATTAAAAGCCACAAACTATGAAAAGTATTATCTATTAAAAAAAAAAAACTTTGCGTAAATAAACCCAGACTTACTTGAAAGCAAACGGAGAAGGTGCTAAATTAAATATTGAGTTTTGTACTGAATTTTAAAACTCGTTTTCTGTAATTTTGAAGCACCCTATAAGAAACTTTGTTAACCTCAGAAGTTGACCCCCAAAATTTTCCCCTAGCGTGTAGAGGATGTCTTTCTGAGCAAGTTTAAGAGGATAGTCATATTAAAAAGTCGGTGTTACATGTTTTGAAAAAAAGAGGTGATGGCGACCCCCGAAAAATGAGAAAGTTTTTATTTTTGACTGTTCAACATCATTTTTTCATACTTTTTAGAGTGTTATATGTCATTCGACGCAGAAATATCGGGCTTTCTTTCTGTAATAAAAGATGTCCCCATTGGGTGGAATTTTTTTTAGAAAAATTGGTCTGAATGCTGTAAAAAACTTTTTTTGAAATTTTTTAGTCGACATAAGACGTACAAATTGAATGCCATATTTAAAATTCCTCTCGAGACAATAAACAAACATTCGAATAAGTCCATAATGCTTCAATTCAAATGTTTACTAAAAATTTAGGGTCAAAATTCCGAGGTAACAGGGTGTCGTTCAAAATTACTGCAAACGAGTTTTAATTAACACTACTGTCCCAATCAAAAAGAATTTCCAACACGGCTCTTTAAAATGGCTCTTTTTGTCGCGCGGCAGAATGTATTCTCCCAATATTTATCTAGGATGATCGATTGACCTCCTTGCACAATAAATTGGCAGTTATCATACTTGCTCGATCTGCGGCGCGGCGAGCGCTTTCCTTTTCGACTAGCGGCGAGCGCTGGTCGAGTTCGAGTCGAACTCGACTCGAATTTTTTTTCGAGTTTCGAGTCAAGTATCGAGTGCAAATTCTCAAAGTTATTATTAGCCGATTTTGTGTGCGCCACTCTTAAAATGTAGCCCAGAATCTCAGCTTTCTTTAAAAAAAAAAGATCGGTGAAAAATGAGGACTAGAACCCGGGGATATGGACGCTTTTATGGAGGTGGTCATTCAGAAGGAATTTGAAATTGAACCTTTTTGAATTTGAATTTTTGTCTCGAAAGGAAAGTTGTATTTTTTTATTATTTCGAGCAGTTTTTGTGACTGTGTTCTATATCCTGACAGTCATAAAAAAGATTGTTTATCAATCAAATGAACGAGTTTTTTTGCTGATTTGACCGCATTGAGTACCTCTAGATAGTGAGTAAGTGTGCCATTAAAGTGGGCATGTATACTCAGAAAAAACGATTACCGTATATTCTCTAATAATCCTCACTGTCTGATAATCCCCCACCCCACATTTTTTTCACTAAGATTTAAGAGTTAAGACCATTTTTGATTGACAATATCCGGATTTTTCGAAGCTTGAAAAATAATCCCTCATGGGAGTTTAATCACAGAAAATCATAGATAATCATGATAGGCCTTAGTCGCGAGAGTGGGTGCCCCGCTACTTTGATTACCGTTTTAGCTATCATGGATTTTAAACTTTTGTCGTTACATTTGCACCTTGACCAAGGCGAGGGTGGTCCGCCGATAGGCGGGCACCCCGAGCTAGTAATTAATTATTTAAAAACAGGGTTTCCATCAGGCCTGTGCACGGGCCTGCCCAGCTCGGGCTGGCCCGGGCCCAACTTTAAAAATTCCGTTCGGGCCGGGCTCAAAAACGGCGCCCCGTAAATTATTGGTCTAGATATTCTTTAAAATTCGTGGCTTTATACCTCAGATTATGTGAATTTTTAAAGGACGCTCACAACTCTTTCCTTTTCACTGGCATGTGGTTCTAGGTCGAGAAATGTTGTAGAACGCGAAAAAATTTCATCTTATAGGAAAAGTAAACAATATGCTGCAGTCAAATCTACGTAGAAAAGTCATCAAGGGACCGGATTTTGTGGAACACACAAAAGCAAATTTGCAAGTTCAAAGTGGTCAAATTTTTTATGATACACTCTATACTTTTCCCATCACATATTCCATATAACATCGAATAAACATAACAGATCGTATGCAATGAACAAGTGATAACAACAGTTAACAACTGACAACATAGACGTGATGTTTTTGGTACCTGAGGAGAGACGTTGAAAGGCTAGCTACCAGCGGATTTTCGGATCTTAAAATAAATCTAAATGCAACAAGTCTAGGAAAACCTCATTAAAAATACTTACAGTTGTGTACTCAGCAGAAAAGTGGGTGAATTTGATTGGCTCCTGTGGCTGGAGCAGCACAAAATTTTGCTCGTAGAGACGGGCGGCAAGAATGAGCAGTGATAGCAGCAGGGGTATTAGCCACTTATGCTGCTGGTGGTGGTGTATTACTAACAATATATAATACTGCCAATGCTAATAGCAATACTAGTCCATATTTTCAGGCAGCAGCAGCGACACAACAGCAATGTTGCGGCATACACCACCACCAAATGTTGTTGATATTATTAGTAGAGGTGAAACTCTACTTATTACCTATTAATGCCTATTTTGGTAGTGGCCTGGTCTTCTTAAGGGCACCTTTTTATTGACCACCAAGTGATCAACACAATTTATTCCTGTCAATTTTACTAAACACTCCTATAGTTGATAATAATCTAAGTTTTGCTTGAAGCTCAACAAAATGTCGGGTAGGCAATTTTTCGAATATAAATTTGATCCTCTCGCCTTTGACTTTGCCTCTATTTGTGTTAACTTTAAAAAAATTACTGATTTTGGGAATTATGTTTTGACACAGGGTTGAAATGCCTTGAAATGATTTTGAAGATGGACTCACCGTGTCCATACATCTCTAGTCTTGCATCCTATTTTATCTTTTTTAGCATACAATCGACCATAAAAAGCGAACAAGAACTCTTCCAGCAAAATGATTAGAAATTGCACTGGTGCTACCGTATTAGAGAATCATGCGTGGTGGGCCCCTGTTACGGTGAGTCATTTGTACTTTTGCAGTTTTTTTTATAGATCGAGTATTTTTTAGCATATCCTGGGCATCATTCTAATTCCTATCACAGCCTTGTTTATGATATTTGGGCAAACAGTCGCTTACGTCTTTCAATACGTGGAAATCGTCAAGAAAAAGAACGCCGTTGGATTCTCGCTGTACGTCTGCCTCGCATTACTTGTAGCCAACGTCTTCAAGATATTCTTTTGGTTAGTGTTTGTTTCGAATATATTTTTTGTAGCATCCAGATACACTTTTATGGTTGTATGTATTTAGGGTCGGCAAACGTTTTGATTGGGTGGTGCCTGTTGCAAGCTTCGTCATGATAGTTGGAATGATTCTGCTTCTTGAAGTATCCGTCCGAACAAACAGAAGAAATTTGATGAGAAGGTCACAGCGCGCATCAATATGGAGTAAGTCTTTAAGCCGCTTGGATGCAAGAACAATTTTTTAAGGGGGGAATTTCTTTGATTCGTTCTGGAAATGGCACGATGTATCCAGCTATCTAGTAGTGTTCTTCTTCATCACAGGCCTAATGTCGATATTAACTGGTTTTTTGGTTCAAGTGAGCTCACATTTATTGCTGTCTTTTATTTTGAAACCCATTCTTTTCAGTTTGATATATACGTCACTGTGATTGGCTTCGTACCCATGTTCTTGGAAGCTGGCCTAGGATTGCCTCAGATGTATCGTAACTATGTTCGAAAGTCAACTACCGGAATGAGGTTTCTCGTTCTATTTTACATAAAAATCTCGTACCCTATTTCTTTTCCTAAAGCATCAAGATGGTTTTATCGTGGCTGGTGGGAGATTGTTACTGCACTTTTTTCTACGCCTATCGCAAAGCTCCAGCACAACTCTACATTTGTTCCAGCTTGCAGGTTTATTTTGCGGTTATTGTGTTCTCTTTTGGATTGTTCTTTTAGATTGTAACAGATCTTTTCATCTTGGGACAAGTGTACTACTACAATCGAGAAACTTTATGATGGATAGGATCTGCATAAACTGCTTTGCCGTCGAAAGAATAGACAACATCGAATTCCCGAATTGAATTTGTTAAGGTTGTTGTTAAGGTTATTTGGTGATGTACTGTGTTTGTGGCGTAAATAAATAATTTAAGTAGTGGGATTGTTTTTGGGTTTCTTTAGAGAGGCGAAATTTGTAATCATTTTCAGGATGGATCTAATTTGCAAACTTACAGAAACCACTTTTTAAAGAGAATCCTCTAACTTTTTTATTTATTTGTTCAAAGAAGTTTGCAAGAAGTTACAAGAATATCACAAGGATGGAAGAGAATCCCGCCTAATGGCCTGGTCATAAGGTGGAGGCAGTGGTGGTGGAGCTTGTAATTGATTGACACTTGTCAACGCATCCCGACTGCTTTGCACTCTTGGTTGGTAATTCAAAGTTTGAAGTTGTTGCAGGTTCTGTAGACTCACCAGCAGATCATTGAACTCCGTCAGAGACATTGGTGTAGTGTTGTGTATTTGAAGAGAGCTTGTTCCGTGAAGACCACCAACCGCTCGTCTTCCTACTGTCATTGCACTACCAGAACTAGGACATTGCATAGGCATGACTGAGACAGTGACTTCCCTCGGGTGACTCACACTGCGAGAACTGTGGAAATGCTCAAAATTTGAATTGTGAGGCTGAGAGTTGCATCGCTTGAGAAATAAGTATACAGTCCTGATTAAGTAGATGATCAAAGTAGGCAGGATTAGCAGGAAGAAGGTGCACATCAGAATGTTAGTAATTCTGGCGTCCATGCTTCCAGCCTTGAAATCAAACGATTATAAATTAAGACGTCTTATAAACAACTTTACCGGTTGTCTGAATGCATCCTCACTGTACTCACAGAACTGACCGACAAATCCTGGCATACATTCACACTTGATGTCAGACTTAGATCTTGGCTTGACTTGCTGCTCTGAGTGCTCTGGAAACACTGGAATACCATCGTTGAGACACTGAATGTTTACACAAAGAGTCTTTTTAGGGAAACAGTGAGTGGAATTGATTTACCGGAAACCGACCAACAACTGTGTTGAACCATTGGAGCAAAAGAAAAAGCAAAATATTTGATATGGATATCATTTAAAAAAAGTGCGAATAAGTTGGGTATAAATTTTCTTGGAAGAGGATTAAAGCTGGTAGCCAATATATTTTCCTGTTTCTTTTTGTTTGCTTGAAGTTTGTCTTTTCCACCAGAACAAAGAAATAAAGACAATGTGCTGATGAGGGATTTGTGTGAGACACACCAATAAATGGCTTGTGATTGCGAATGATTTTACTGCTTCTATTTTTAAATAGGCTGTTTCTCTAGCTGTCTTAAACTTAATAAGACCAACTGTTCATTAGAGAAATTGGTCAACGATAGGATAAAGTGACTGTGATAAGTGCAGAGGCGCCTTTTTACCATAAATCAAGTAATTTTTTCCTTGTGAAATTATCAATTGGGTAACCAAAATTTGGCGCACGAAAATGTTATAGAGGTTACTTTTTGCATATTCCCCCGCAGTTATCCCCCCAGAACACAAAATTGCACAATGATCTACAGAAACATTTTAAATGGAACCATCTTTTTTAGGCTTAGGCGCAGGGTAGACCATCGCATGGTTGGACGGGCTCAAGCGTATTACCCGGACCACAAAATTGTAAAACGACAGTCTCGTCAACGTAGTCAAACGAGTCTGAGCTTTTTAATTATGAAACCTGAAACTAGTTTTTATGGTTTCTATTGATCCTACAGTTGCGGACAATTGATACCGAACGACACCAATTTTTTCAATTTTGCTTTTTTTTGCGTGGAAAATTACGATCTATTGAAAAACCGAAGAGGCTATTTTGTAGTGCTGTTCAATGGATGCTTTGCTTTTTTCATTTGTCCATTTTCTATCTATACACTAGTGCTTGGCAGTTTCATTGGTGCTCTCAAAGGCATAAATATCACGGACACGGACCGTTATTTGTGTGACTTTTGAAAACACTGAACCTAGGTGATCACCTTGCATTGTCGCACGACAAAAAAACATTTTCTGTTATTTTGTCGCACGACGAAAAGCATACGACAATGCAACTTTTTTGTTGCGTTGTCACGCGACAAAATAGTTTCCATGTAGCTTTGTCTGGTTGCCGCTAACTTTACAGTGTCGCCCAGAATGTCAGCTTTCGTTTAAAAAACAGAGCGGCCGAAAAAAAAGTGAGTCCTAATAGGGGATATGCCTATTTTTATAAAGGTATATGTCGGCGCCGGTTCGATTCCAACCACTCTTAAATTTTTGGTTTTGTGATGGATCAACTACTATTAATAGGTAAAAACACGATCAAAGCGTTTCAAATTTTCTTGATTTTTTTGAAGAGTTAAGAAGTGTTGAAAAGTAAGCCGATAGGCGTCTGTTGCTCCTTGAGTTTTTCATATCAGCAAAATGTTCTAAACTGGCTGAGTTGCGAGACCTCAGAGACCTCGCACTTCCATTTCAACGAGCCTATTAGAATATCTTTTTATACCAATCTAAGTTTCTTTTCAGTATGGTTTTTTACCCTATTAGAACGACCTGTGATTTTATTTTTCAGGTCTCCCTGTCTGTCGCGTGCTCCTATTTTGAAAGAAGTGTAAAAATGCGAAGTGAAATAGTTTTGCTAGCTCTTATCCTCGTTGTTCTCACACTGATAAGTCTGTTCCTAGTTTGTGTTGTCTTCTGTTCTGGTTATGTCATGTATATTGCTAGCCATCCGATGGTAACTTTTTTCTGCAACTTTTATGTGCAGAACTTTCTTTTCTGACGCTTTCATGTCCTCCTGTTTTAGAAGCCTGCTAAGAATGAAGTTCTTTCGCCATCGCCTGATGATGTGGTTGTGCATGGTCAAAGGAAGAACAGCAGCATTTTCGCAACAACGGTATTTTCGAGTCTGCCGACCTCAAGCAACCAAAACTCTGATCCCAAATGAGCTCTAACTAATTGAAATAAATATTGATGTGTATGTGTCTGTAAATAAAATCTCTTCTGTAATGTCTTTCTTTATTCTTTACGTCTTGTCATTATGGATGTTTCGCCTTATCTGTTTGACCATAGAACAGACTGTGGAATAGCTCGCGAATTCTGATAAGTGCATCTTGTAGAGCTTACCGTATGTTTTCTGTTGATAAGCCCCTCTCTAATAATTAGCCCGCCCCCTGTCGACTTTGAGGACACATATTCCAGCCCAGCTGGCAAATCTTTTTTTTGCGTTTTCTTAAGTCCTACTGGCTTGATAAATTCCTCTTCTTCCAATTTTTGATTACAGTCGAACTCCGATATAACGCCACCCCGATGTAACGCCACCCCCGATATAGCACCACGTGCGAATGAGGCCGCAATGTTTTTACTCATAATTAGCTATTTGAATTGCTTAAATCGTGTTGAGACTATTGCTAACGTCCCTCTTAAAAAACCGTTTTTGTCGAACCCGGCTATTCTTCCCAGTCTTGTCAAATTTTCCAAGCAGGTTAATCGATCTTAACTCAATTTTCAACTGCGATTTCGCTGTATCTAGTTTTCGATTTGATGTTTTTATGGAAATAAGCTTTATTAATCAGAATCGCTTTAGGTAAACAGTGCATATAGTATATATAGTAGTAGCTCAAAAATGTATATAGTAGACCAAATTACAGTTGTAAGACAAAAAAATGATAAGCATTCAGCTAGTTAGTCCTTTGTTGATTATGCTACAGTTACTTTATATCAATTGGATTTAGTGCTAGATTTAGGCTAAAATAGATATGATAATTAACAAACTATAATGCTCAAATGTTTTACCAAGTAATTTCCCAATCTGGCCAGTATTCCGCTTTAACACGGTTGGCAAATGTCACTAAATTTGGAGTGCTTTGCTCAATAAAGTGCTTGATCTGGTCAGTGATCAGGGGTGTATAGAGAAACTGGCATAAGTGACCTAAAGTTTCGTTTTAGTAAAAAGTACTTCTAAAGCTTTTTTGTATACCGAAAAGTGTTGCATCCACCTAAAATATAACACAAATTAAATTTTTCTGCGATTGGCCAATGGAAATCTGATTTAATTACAGTGGACGGTTTATCGCCAAAAATATAGCATTTGTCGCCCAAGAAAGTGGACAAGGCAGTCAGGTCTTTCTTGGCCACATCAACCAACTCTTCCAAAGTTAATCTGCCATAGCCTTGGGCATGCAATGTTTTTTTCAACTAAAAATGTTTTAAGTCAATTTTTAACACTTATGAATTATCCAGCTCACTCCTGATTGAATTGTTTTAGTTCCAATTTTTTGAAACAAAAACTTTTTGACACCGGTAAAGTAAGTCAGGTAACCATTGTCTAAAAAAGCACAGGTTGATTTTATAGTTGGCTCTTAAATTATTACTTTTAGCTCTTAATCTATTTTTCATCCACGTTTCTTAAAAATTTCCAGAGCGACATACAAGTACAAAAAAAAAGTAGCGTTACGCTTAGCACGCCATATTACAATTGTTCCCTAAATTTTGCATGTGCAGGGCACCAGCCAGGCTTTTAGAAGCACAGGCCACGTTGGGACTTTTTAGGCCGGTCCTTCAGGTCCGTATTTGGTGGAGGAAAATTAAAGCAGACTATGAGTAAGGACCAACTTTATCTGTTCGTGTTGCAAATTTTCAGATGGAAAGTACAGGGTGGCGCAACGTAAACTGGCGAATGAATTTTTGCCATAACTTTTTTATTTTCAAAGATTTTGACGAGATCTTTTTTTTAAAAGAAAGCTGAATAGATGAGAAAGCGGATGATACCAAACATGCTTAGTTTTGTTGCTGAGATCGTTTTTAAAAATGTGATTTATTAAAATGTTAATTTTTCCTTCTATTAGGCCATGGTTTACACAGCTCAAGAAAGCCAAGTGCGTCGAGTGGTTCATAGAAGAAGGGAAAAGCGTCGCAGCGTTCAGCGTTCGATACCAAAGGGAGCTAGGAATTCATGCAAAGGTGCCAAAGCGAGACACAATTCTGGATTGGTACACAAAGTTCAAGGGGCAAGGCAGCGTCAAAAGGAAAAAGAGGCCAAACATCAAGGTTGGTTTTTGATCTCGACATTTGTTGCCCAACGAACGCTTGAATGTGGCATGGCTTTGAAAAAATCGATGACCTCTGCTGTTTTCTCTTCCGTTCTCACTGTCTGAAACAAAGAAAACAAACCGTGCAAGCAGATCACGCAAATCAAAAACCAACCTTGATGTTTGGCCTCTTTTTCCTTTCGACGCTGCCTTGCCCTTGAACTTTGTGTACCAATCCAGAATTGTGTCTCGCTTTGGCACCTTTGCATGAATTCTAGCTCCTTCGGTATCGAACGCTGAACGCTGTGACGCTTTTCCCTTCTTCTTTGAACCACTCGACGCACTTGGCTTTCTCTTGAGCTGTGTAAACCATGGCCTAATAGAAGGAAAAATTAACATTTTAATAAAACACATTTTTAAAAACGATCTCAGCAACAAAACTAAGCATGTTTGGTATCATTCGCTTTCTCATCTATTCAGCTTTCTTTTAAAAAAAAGATCTCGTCAAAATCTTTGAAAATAAAAAAGTTATGGCAAAAATTCATTCACCAGTTTACGTTGCGCCACCCTGTAATTGCGTCTTTTGTGAGTGATTGCTCAAATTCTCACAGATTCGTCTCTGTTGTCGTAAGCTTCTCGGAAGCCATACTCCATATCCGAATGGGCCGAAATTTAAAACAGCGGGTTGGACCTCGATAACTCGGACCACAACCTCTCGGCCCAAATAAGAATTATGTGAACAAAGTTAAAATCACCTGTAGCAAACCAACTGAAATCGCGGCTTCGACTATATCCCAAGCATCTAAAATCAGTTTGTTGATAAATATTCGAAATTTTCTAAAGTTAAAACACCTGAACAATGACTCTTCAATAAGTATAGTAATAGCCCTTGCTTCAGCTCTTTCTTTGGTGGTCAGATTACGATCAATCCCCAAATTATACATCTGGCAAAGTTGGTCAATAATATGGTTACTATCAGCAAACTGACGCCCATTCACTTCGATAAAAGGGATCTGGCCTTTGGATGATGCTTTAGTAAACTCATTGCTCACGTTCTAAAAACTCCTTTCAAACTGACTCTAAAAGGTTGCAATAACTAACCACATAGCTGAGTTTGTTTATGCGAAGCCAAGTTTCTAGCCTTAAAATCTATTGGTTAATAGGGTTGTTGGCGACCGGGGAAAGGGATATTTTCGGTAAATCGAGTCGGTTTCCTAGTCTTTTCTTGGGCTGTCCATTTTTTTTAATTTAAAAGACTATCGCTGATGACGACAACGGAAATTGTTAGCGAGAAAGAAAAGCGCATTCAGAAATCTTTTAGGACATGAATATTAACAAGCCGTTCTTTTTTATTAGATATCAGTCAATTATCGAAACAAGTTTTTTAATCTTTGGATTTCTGATCTAATTAACGGCCACAAACTATGAAGAGTATTATCTATTAAAAAAATAAAAACTTTGCGTAAATAAACCCAGACTTACTTGAAAGCAAACGGAGAAGGTGCTAAATTAAATATTGAGTTTTGTACTGAATTTTAAAACTCGTTTTCTGTAATTTTGAAGCACCCTATAAGAAACTTTGTTAACCTCAGAAGTTGACCCCAAAATTTTCCCCTAGCGTGTAGAGGATGTCTTTCTGAGCAAGTTTAAGAGGACAGTCATATTAAAAAGTCGGTGTTACATGTTTTGAAAAAAAGAGGTGGTGGCGACCCCCGAAAAATGAGAAAGTTTTTATTTTTGACTGTTCAACATCATTTTTTCATACTTTTTAGAGTGTTATATGTCATTCGACGCAGAAATATCGGGCTTTCTTTCTGTAATAAAAGATGTCCCCATTGGGTGGAATTTTTTTTAGAAAAATTGGTCTGAATGCTGTAAAAACCTTTTTTTGAAATTTTTTAGTCGACATAAGACGTACAAATTGAATGCCATATTTAAAATTCCTCTCGAGACAATAAACAAACATTCGAATAAGTCCATAATGCTTCAATTCAAATGTTTACTAAAAATTTAGGGTCAAAATTCCGAGGTAACAGGGTGTCGTTCAAAATTACTGCAAACGAGTTTTAATTAACACTACTGTCCCAATCAAAAAGAATTTCCAACACGGCTCTTTAAAATGGCTCTTTTGTCGCGCGGCAGAATGTATTCTCCCAATATTTATCTAGGATGATCGATTGACCTCCTTGCACAATAAATTGGCAGTTATCATACTTGCTCGATCTGCGGCGCGGCGAGCGCTTTCCTTTTCGACTAGCGGCGAGCGCTGGTCGAGTTCGAGTCGAACTCGACTCGAATTTTTTTTCGAGTTTCGAGTCAAGTATCGAGTGCTCGAAAAAATTTTGAGTTCAAACTGGTTTTAAATTTCTTGCAAATATATGTCAATTTTTTTCGTGAGTATGGCGGAAAGGTCTTTTATGGCAAGCTTATTCATTTTTTTTCTAAGGTCTCGTCTATCAAAGCAAATGGCGGCTAATCTCCTCTTCAGCTAGACTATTTTGACAGATCAGATCTGAATAAGGATCATATTTGAAAAAAAACCAATAGATGGAATCTAAGAGCTAATCATTAAATTCTTCGGAGATGACGGCGGGCAATAATATAAAATCTTGGAGGTTAAGAAAATCTTTAGGTGGGGGGGGGCAATGGTCAAACTTTCAGTAGAAACATTTTATGTTAATTTCTTTCAGCCAACGAAGTTTTTAGTCGATTCAAATATTTTAAGGGGTAATTAAGACCCTTTAGATTTTTGTTCAATTAAAATGTTTGGTGTGGTTGAAAACTTGATGTCGACAAATTTTGTCTAAAAATTTCCTTTTATGGCGGCGAAGCCACCGAAAAAATTTTTTCGAGTTTTCGAGCCGAGTTTCGAGTCGAGCGCTCGACTCGATAATTTCGTGCGCTCGACAACCGTACTTGTTATACAGAGGTTTGACTGTATAACTTTTTTAGAAAACCCAATGTCTTTTAGTTTGTCCTTTGAAAACTCTTTTTGATGGGGAACGTTGTGTAATCCTTACAAGGTATAAGTTTGGTTCTAGGCGGCTGAATGAGGTTGACCACCTTAACTTATAAAATTTATTTTCAAATGTCATATAAACGTCACAAAGCCTACATCTTGCTTCCAATCTCTTACCACCAGTCCTTAAATTAATAATATTGAATTTTATTATTAGATATAAAATAAAGTTTAAGTTAATAACCATGAGTTGGTTTCATCATCTTAAATGTAGAGAAGTAAAATATTTTTTAACAAAAGTTTACATATGTGAACTGGTTAATTTGCACACAAAATACAAGTTTCAAAACGCCATGATTGGCAAAGAAAAAATATTAGAGCAGAAGATTAATAATTGAATGTTGGATTTATGACCTTTTTGGCTAGAGTACATTTATACTCTTTCAAAAATGGGATTGTGTTGGAATGTTTCTTACCGGTTGAAAACATAATTCTAGTTAAGTCTATTTTTTTTAAAAGTGTACAGGGCGACCAGTAAAAACTGCAGCATTTTCGGAAAATTTTGTCAAGTGCTTCCACCTAACTCTCGTTATAACGAGAGTTAACTGTATTAGTAAAGGAAAGGATTAGCAAAAAACTTGATATAACGTCCAGCGGATAAACTTTTGAAAAAGACGCTCTTTATAACGCCCGCTCGTTATAACGTCCCATTTTGGCTGGTCCCTTGAGTTGGTCCCTTTAGAGACGTTATAACGAGCGTCGACTGTATATCAGATTTCATGCAGGACTAGACTAAAACTGAACGATTCAAAAAAATTTGCTGGTCCCCACTTTTTTTTCCAGTTTAATGCATGAGCATGACCTTTCAAAAGGAATGTAAAAAGGCAAGAATTCAAAAAATGCTGTAGTTTTTATTGGACACCCTGTACTTTAGCAAAAAAAATAGGCGAGAACACAAAATTATACAAAGATCAACCATTTTTGCAACGACAGAAAAAGTGGCCTTTTTACCAAACAAATACAGTCAAACCTCTCTAAACCGCCATCCCTTTAAAGGGGCATGCCCACGCTAATAAGAGGTGGTGCTCGGGGATTCAAATTTTTTTCCTGATCATTGAACTTCTGTATGGATTTTTCAACTTGGTTTCTAACAAAACCATTCCTAAAATAAAATTCTAGGCTTTGTTTTGTTAGAAACCAAGTTGGAAAATCCGTACAGAAGTTCAATGATTAGGAAAAAATTTTGAATTCCCGGGCACCAGCTCTTATTAGCGTGGGCATGCCCCTTTAAACAGTCCCCTTTATATTTTGAAAAACCATAATTTTTTTTAAAGTTCTAAAAAAAGACGAAATAAGAGGGCAAAATGTTTGAAAAGATCTCGCGACCCTCAAATATACTAGCAAATGAGCTGGAGCAACCTATTTCTGCCAATCAAAAAAAAGGTTGTTGATTCACCTCCGAATTTGAGTTTAATTGCTGAAGGTTAATCCTGCCTGGCAGTTGGAAATATTTTCACGCTTCGATTTGCCAATTAATTCCTTCCCTTTTGGAGTGGTTGTGGTGAAATACCTTTCCACATGTCTCACCATAAGATTTTTGGCTGAAAACAGGTTTTCGACTGGCTACACGGTTGGTGAAAAAGTAGGAGAGCAAATTGTGTAAGTTTGATTTCTCTTGCTGAAAACTTTACTTGTAGTAGTATTGTATGAGAGTGCGGTGAAATAAAGTAGTTGTTTTGTCCACGTATATTTATAAAATAAATTTGTTTGTGGTCAAGAAATGGATAAAATTCCTTGTACGGGTCACGCTAGAAATCGTATTTTGACCATTTCTAAGACTATTTCAGCACAGGGCTACGATTGTACTTTTAAAAAAAATTTGTACTTTTTTCGGGACACCAAATCTCTTTTATTTTTGAAGTTTCACATCAAAATCTTTTTTTTGCTTTAAAATGGCAATAATTATTGGATAAAAATGACTTTATTCCTTCCAAGTTAGTCAAATGTACTTTTTCGGAAAACGTACTTACCGTATTTCTTCTAATTAACGCGCCGGCGCGTTTGTTTTTCGGATCCCCAAAAATCAGAAAAATTAAGGGTCGATCTCGATATTTTTGGGCAAAAATTTAAAATCTAAAAAGCAGAATCAGCAGAGCTCGTGGGAGTTAAGAAAATGCAGAAAAAAAGAGATCGGAAAAAAAATTTTGCTCCGAGATACAAACCCTCAAAGTCAAGAGGGTGCGTTAATTAGAGGAAATACGGTATTTGTGTGAAAAAAACATGTTTTTTCGCTCGGCCGACCAAAAAAATTTTCGACTAAAAATTACCTTTTGCCTTGAGGTAAAGGGTATTGGAATCGTACCTTAGGGGGCTTAGGGCGTAGTTTAAGATGCGCAATCAATTTTAAAAATCGGTACCCATTGTTCAATAGAACCCAAAAAAAATTAGGAACAAAAATAACAACATTCCAATTCACGGTTAACTTTTTTGGTTAACAAATAGTGGTCGAAATCGTTGAGGTGCCATAGCTCTTTATTTCTTTGATCTGATCTATGCTGAAGGTCCATTCGCAAATAAAGTAACATTTAATAAATGAACCGGAAAAAAATTAGCATCGGACTGCCGACTTTCGACTAACTACATCCATCGTAATACGCCACAAGAAAAATTAAAATTTCTTTTAGCAAGTAGGAGTAAGCAAATATAGAAGGTTGTTCAAACACAAAAAATTCCATACTATACTATTTTAGCAATCAAAAGAAAAGAAGAGAAGATTAAAATGTGTTGTTTGTAATAAAAGAAGGGATCAAAACATGCAAGTCAAGGTCATACATATGCAAATTAACAAATGTGCAGCAACAACAATAAACAAACATTTTTAGTTTTATGTTATTGTAGCAAATAATTTGTGGAAATTCCCAATAGACTTCTTTTTTGCAAAAAAAGAAATACTTTTGTGTGTCTAGAATTTTAGTTTGCCTTTTTTATTTCATTATCTATTTCACAAAATGATAAAAACTACAATTCTAGTAGTGATGTGCATTAGCCCTCTGCTGATGTTTGAACTACTTTAGTTAATGGACCGCAAAAAATAACACCAGAAAAATTAGGAGGAAAGTACCGTAATTCCTATAATATAAGACCCACACCCCCCCTTTGATTCAAAGCGTGTTCTTGGCATTGTATTTTTGACCCACTTTTTGAAGAATGCTCTTATGCAAATTACCACCCATTTTGTAGCCAGTGAAATGAGCTACAAAATAGGTGGTAATTTGCATAAACTTCTTCAAAAGTCAAAATACAATGCCAAGCAAGAAAATCTATCAGAGGAATTACGGTAATTGCCACATTTCCACTGACTGAATAGATTATCTACACAGGATATTGAACAGGGTTTGCAGCCCCGGAGATTATCCCCGCCCCCGTGCCTCCTTGGCTTTAGGTCACACCTGATATTTTTGTTGAAAATTGAACGAAAAACGTCTAAAACTAGTTATCTACGCTTAACATGATACAAGGAACATTTGCAAGCAGTTTCTGATCTAAAAATTTAAACAAAAAAACTTGACTTCACCTCCTCAAAGGGAACTGGTTTTTTTATAGTACAGAACGTTTTTTGTATTAAAACTGTTTTAGTCTGTGATTTTTTTGTTTAAAATCCCTGACTTTGCGATTAAAACCCTATTTTTAGTTTTTTTTTGATATAAAAAGGTTTTTTTTCTGAAAAAATTATTGCACGGGCATGGTTTTTTAAAGGGGGTATGACTTTAGGGGGGGAAATTTGACACAAAATGCCCAGAAATTTTTGGGTGGATGGGTGTTGTATGGCTGAAGTAGAAATAAGTTTTTTTTCAAAACAATTTCTACTTTTCAGTCATACTAACCCCATTTACCCCAATATTTCAAGTTTTCAGACTCACGACCCCCATGCCCCAACCTTACTTTAGGCTTAGGTCTTAGGCTTAGCCTTTAGGCTTAGGATATATCATTTCACATACAAACAAACCTCAAGAAACACAATTTGTATGCCCGCGGCTTGAAAAAAAATCAATAGGGGGGACCAAGGCAAAAAATGGTACCTCTTCTTAAATAGAGCCAATTTTTTTATAAAGTCCTGAAATTATTCTTAACCGCGGGGAACATTTGCATAGAGCAAGTTTGTAAAGGAAATATTTAAGTAAAAATAAAAATTTCGAGATCGTCAACAAAATTGAGAATTCCGTGCCTGGAGTTCTGGGAGACCCAACGCTATGAGGTAATTTTTGTTATGAGCTATCAGCTTGCTTATTAAATCCATCTGATCAATCTTCAGTTTCCGAAAGTATACAGGCTCGCGATGAGTGTGCTTCCCATTCCCGCGACGTCGTCTTCCTCGGAGAGGGTCTTCTCCAACCTGATGTTCCACGTGAAGAGCCATAAAGGGAATTCCAAGCCTAAGCTTATCAAGACGGAGGTGCTGGTCGGCTTCAACTCTAAGCACATCGATTGACCAGTTGCTCCACTCTCCATTATTGCATTCTTCATTTGCCTCGCTTTGTTTTATTGAATTGTTGGATACCGTTAGGAATAAATTCTGACTTTACTAGATTAACAGTTTTGTGGATAGTGAATTTAGTGGCTCCAGTGGATTGTTAAATGAGGAAAAAGTGAAGAAAAAAGCGAGGAAAAATTTTTTCCTCACTGAGGAAACTTTTTTTCCTCTTCCTCTTCCTCGTCGATTTTTGAAAAATTTCCTCATCCTCTTCTTCATAGCTTTTTTTTAAATCGTCCTCTCCTCTTCCTCTTCCTCAGGAGGAAGAGGAATGAGGAGAGGAAAGAGGAGAGGAAGTCACAACACTGATCAAGAACACCTGTCTCTGTCTGTCCGTCAGTCACAATTTTTTTGAAATTTCTTTGTCGTAGCGCGACAAATTTTGGCGCGTTTTTTGAAATTCAAACGTTGTAATATTTTTGTGATTAGTCTTGATGTTTGTTTGCGGTCATGTCATCAAATTAGAATTTTGATAGGCCTTTTTGATAATATTTTTTGATAGGCCCCCTGTGGTTGGCCAGAAAAGCTTCTCCAAGATATTGTTCAAAATTCAACATAATTTTCAAGCCAGAAAAGCTAAGCTTGGAGAATCAAAATAAGACAGTCTGAAAACGAAAAATATTGTATTCAAAAAAGTTTTATGAAGAAAAAAGTAGGATCACAACTACGATTACAATTACGATTACAAAGTACGATTACAAAGTATTGGGTTGATTCATAATTAATGCGGATTTTTGTTGCCCTATGATTCTTTTGATCTATTTTTTCTTTAAATTTGCTTTTTTGTTTTAAAGTATGCCCTCGCTTTTAGTCAAGAAGAATGCGCGTCGAAAACCACCTTCACATTCGCCATATCATGCTCTACCACTTCGAGAAAGGATGGAGGGCAGCGCAGTCTTTTCGCGATATTGTCGAACTCTTTGGCGAAGAGGCGATCAGTCAAAGTCAGGTGGAAAGATGGTTCAAGCGAGCTTGAGAGCTTGATCATTAAAGTCAGATGGGCGACCTCTTCCTTTCTCATCTTGCAAGCTTGTGTCACCGGATTTGAAACGCTTGAACCATCTTTCCACCTGACTTTGACTGAACGGTGGTGGGGGTCCAGAAAAGCTAGTTTACATGATTTCGGATGATGGATGAGTTTGACGAAAGGGTGCCTCTAACTACTCATTTCCTCTTTTTTTCACAAAAACGATAGAGTAAATTACATTGAGAATATAAGCGATGTATTCTACTGCAAAGAGTAATAAACACTGAGTAATAATTGAAAAGGGATAAAGAAAGGGATAAAATTTTTATCCCTTGTTGATATTTATCCGGTTTTTAAAAATTTTTTCATTTTTATGCTGTAAAATAGATTGTTACCGTTTTACTTGTTCTCATTATACTAGGGTTGAACCTTGGTCATATGACGTCATATGACCAGAGGGTGGTCATTTTCTTTTTAGAAATATCAATGACAAAAACTTCGAAGCTGCTGTCTTGGTGATGGAGTTTCTTTGATCGCAAGACCAAAAATGAAGGAAAACAACAAGAACAACATATTTCGCGATCATATTTTGAGTCCAGTATTTTGGTACTATAAAAAAGTACTACCTTATTTTCAAGCTTCTCAATTAATGAAGCTTTTAGTGGTCGTCGGTTTGTACTTCTATCAAAAAGTAAACTTTTGACTTTTGGAATGGGCAACAGGATTAAAAACAGAAGAGAGTAAATTGTCAAAGTTTGATCTCTGTTTTCAACTTTTAGCTGTACAGTCGAACCTCGGTTATACGCCATCCCAAAGCTGATTTGTTGGCCAATAATGAAATTAGGTAAAACGACACACCAATTATACGCCACCGTAATGTCGACCCGCACAGTCAAAATCAACCTCGGTTAACCGCCACACCTCACTTTTCCATTTCAAATTAATTTTGCATTTCAAATTAAAGGGGCATGCTCACCTGTTCAAATTTTGTCCCCGCCAATTCAAATTTTTTTCCGAATCATTGAATTTCTGTACTGATTTTTCGACTTGGTTTCTGACAAAACAAGGCCTAGAATTTAATTTTAGGTATAGTTATGTCAGAAACCAAGTTAAAAAATCCGTACAAAAGTTCAATGATTAGGAAAATTTTTCGAATTGGTGGGGGCAGAATTTGAACAGCTGAGCATGCCCCAAATTTTACATTTAATTATCATAAACCCCTCAACCATATGTCATTACAGTCAACTCTCGATTTAACGAACCCCTGGGGACCGACAGAAATGTTCGTTAAATCGAAAGTTGGTGTACAATTTTTATTGAATGTTCGTTAAATCAAAAGTTGACTGTGTTCGCTTAACAACGCTGAATCAATAAAACTTTATTGCATCAACAATAACAACACACTTCGCAAACAATGTTCAAGAATTAGATTCGAAGAAATCGGTTATTCTACATAGGTTTCGAAGTTGCTTGTGCCAACCGATGAGAGCCTCTTCTAGTTGATCGTGTCTGCCCGCCTGAAGATGAACCCGCTTTGCTTGGCTGCCCGCATCAATTGCACTGAGGATTGCATCCTTATCTTTTATCTTAAGATACCTTATCTTAAAAAGAATACCACATAGAGTGCCTATGGCTAGACCGAATTTCTGGGCAAGCTTTGTTTTGTTGCTTTCTTTCTCTGCTGCTTCGATGATGACTTTCTTTTCGAATACAGAGATTACGCGACGTTTATTCGGAGTGCTCATTTTTTCAATCTATGAAAATAGAAGATAGTTCACGAGGTATACAACAAAAAGATGCATAGAGATGGGCACGAAACCCCAATTGAACAAAGCAAAAACAGGAAAATTAGTGCTGTTAAACAAAAACACGTTAAAAATTGAAAGTTTCGTTAAATCGAGAGTGACTTTATCAGTAGGAATTCCAAAAAAAGTTCGTTAAATCGAGAGTTTCGTCTTTCATCTTTCATCTTTATTGTCATTATTTCATGTGTTCTTTTCGGCCTAAAAAATTACTTCAAGGTCGTAATCAACTTTTTTGAGCAAAACCTGTTGATATCTGAGCCTTGTTTTCTCTAGAATAGATTCTTTCTCCATCTGGCTTTTGCTTTTAGAAAGTTGGATGCTAATTTTTCCAGTTTTAGCTGGACCTGTTGGTTCCAAGCCGAATCCAGATCTGTTCGCTTTGAGTGTTGAGACAATCTAAATTTCAATAAACTACAATTTAACCACAAATAGTTTGTAACAACTTACCGGCTCCTGAATTCCTTGCTTATTTTTGCCCAGACCTTGGCCCTCTTTCCAGCCCATGCCCTTGAGCAGTTGAAGTCCTTTGGAGTTGCCGTTTTGTAGGATTGTGTCAGCAGGTTTATCTACCGCAAGTTTGAGTTGGACCGAATCAGCAGAAGTGCCTGGTTGAGGCGCAGCTAAGCAATTGGCATAAATACCACCGATTGGGTTTACTGATGATTGTTTGGGAGCAACCTTCCGCTCCTCTTTTCTTCTTTTGTGAGCTCTGTCGGTGTACTTGACATGAGGCTTGACCATATCATCGTCCTTAAAACATATTTAAATAAAGCACGTGACGGATCATTAGAGTTTTTAAGAAATTTAATATAATGATTAGGAAAACCCCGGCACTTTTTGCCCAGCTCCCCTCTGTTTGCTTTTGTCCTTCTGCTGTTTTTTTGGCTTAGGCGCAGGGTATGCCAGCTTGTTACTCAGACATTTTCCCTACTTTTTTGTAGTTTGGGAACGTGTTTGAATCCGTCTTAACTCACGCTGGCCTATCATCCTGCGCCTATCCTGCGCCTAACCACAAACCAAAAAAAGATCATGGGGACCAACGTAAGTAGGAAGGAGACCCCAACGAAATTACTGCCAAAACACAATCCCGAAGTTGAGACTGATATTTGAGTTGGAGGCTCCAACAGTAAAAGTAGTCTTCTTGTGTTACCTGATCCAGCAAGCCATACTGCTCTTTCATAAGTCGGTTGTTTTGGCGTCGTTGAGCATCTCTGGATTTCGGTTTCAATTTGAGCCCAACCTCCGCAACCGGAATTTGGCTAGCTGGAAAAAGGCCCGGTTCACACCCTGGACACGTGTTTAAGCCTAAACAAAAAAGAAAACTTTAGCAGACTTAAGTTTTTAGACAAAGTTGAAAAATTTAAAAACTATTCATAATCTGTAAAACATCCTACCGTTATGCAGGTGAAAAAGCAGCACATGAGAGCCAAAAGAAATTTTGTCTTCATGTTTGAGTGGTTGAGTATTACTGGCAGGGTCCATCTAAAGTTTACAATGCACATAAAAATGGTAGACATTTACTACAATTATACCCTGACTAAAGTATCATTGAGCTTGATTTGAGAAACTGAAAATTTGGCTTGATAATAGCTATTGTTCGGCTCTTTCTCGTCTTGCACATAACTGACAGCAAAGAGGACTGGGTTATTTGTAGGCAACGAACCAGACAATTGGATATCCGCCTTAGATCCAAAGCCAATAGTAGCTCCAGTAATTGTTATTATATGCAGAATGGGTGGAGAAGGACTAGATGCATTGGTCTCAATCAATCTGACGCAGGCACCGTGTCTTGAGCTTTCTTCTGAAAATGAGATTGCAAATTACAAATTTTTTCATTACAAATTTTGGACTAAAAGTTAAATTCTATTGGGAGCGTAGCCCAAATTTTATTAAATTTTTAAGACTGGGGTTTTTTTGTAATGAGTAATCCCCACCTTCGATTTGCCATCTTCTCAGCTCTTCTGCTTCTGCTTCACTATCATCCTCTGAAGAGTATGAGGATGGAGAATCAATCATAGTTTCATAATCCCTCCTACGTTTGGTATTATAGATACTGTTATAAGTCGCAGAAGCAGTCATTATCTAAAAAATAATAAGTCTTAAATTCTTATACGAAAATAGAGAACCTTGTAATTAAAAAGTGGCTTTTTGAAAGTTTAAAAAATTTGGGGAAAAAACCGTCGCAAAATTATATGGTCGCGAATTGATAATTTATCGTTTCGGAACGTTGTTCTAAAGAGAGGGAGGGGTTTAAGACACTAGCGTCAAGAGCAATTTAGCTTGCAAAATTTGCGTAACTGCCCTACTTTAAAGGCTTACCTCTGGTATGTCGGGGTAGTCTTCTGTGGCTGTATTAAAGACTCCCTTGGCCATTTTGAATATTCTTTCAATACCCTTAGCTCTTCTTCTCTCAATCTTCTGCATTCTCTTTTCTTCGCCTCCAGCCATAAAATCGCCGGCTAGAAAAGCGCATTTGTCGACCACTTCAAACAAACACTCGAGCACATCCACTTGCAACTGGTCCAACTCATGGCCTTCGCGTTGTAGCACTTTTCGAGCTCTTTTCTTGCTCTTTTTCTTGACCCATTTGATTGGTTGAGCAACTGTATTTGTAGCAGTAGTAGTAGGTATGGTTTCATAGCTGTTGGACTGGTGATTGTATCTGTAGTAGCACTGAGTGTTGGGATGGTAGAACAAGCAGTTGGTGGAGTCGTAGTAGTAGCCGGTCTCGGGGTTGTAGTACGTGCCATATTCAGCGCAGTATGTGAAACCTGCTGGCACTTGCTCACTGATGAACTCATTAGCTGTCTGGGCAATCATCTCGGCTATGGACATGCTGGTAGAGCTGCAGGCTTGCTGAATTTGTTAAAATAAATTTTTAAGTGCTGAGTTAAAATCCAGTTTTTAAAATTTAAAATTTGAGATAATCAGGCAAAACGAAAATCTGTGACGAAGATAAAAGAATTTGTGACAAAAAAGTTTTGCCCTTTTAAAAAAAATCGAGAAAAGTTAATTTTTCAACGAAGATTGTCAAGTCCAGGTCAAGTCTTCCCGGGAAAATTCCCATTCAGCAACGAGAGTATGCTAGGAAGGACTGAAACATGTTTTTCCAATTTTTTTCTAGTTTGGGTTACTCCTAATATACGATGAAATCTTTTTAGTACACACGAGTTTCAAAAACGACTCACATTTTGCCTGTCCTCTGAAGCCAAACCATCTGGTGGGGAAGAAGACCACATAGAATCCATTTTATAACTAAATTAGCTAGAATGTTAATTTTTAAAATTGTGTTGAAAACTTTTCATATAATAATAACTTCCAATAAGTTATGGCGTTAGTTCAAATTCAAAATTAGTGTTTTCACAATTATCAGATTGATATTAATTTACATATCTAAATTCTATGATAAGATTTTAAAAATTGATAAACTGATAGTAAATATTAGGGTTGCTGCATGGAAAGCTTTCCGGACAGAAAAAACGCAGAAAGTTTTCCAAAACAATGGAAATAAATGATTTTGTTCTGGACCGTTTTTTTGGCGTAGGTGCTTTTGCTCCCTTTTTTCCATTTGTGGAAAAAAGGGGCCAAACGAATTACGTAATTCGTTTGGCCCCTTTTTTCCATTTTTTGAAGCGCCTTTTTTACCTTTTATTGTTTTTTTTGCAGTTTGTTTAGGCAAAGCCTTAGGCGCAGGGAAGGGCAGCGCATGTTAGGACGGGCTCAAATGTGTGTCCCAAACTGCTATAAACACTAAATTTTTCCCCTTCCGGTAAATTCCCCGCGTTAGTTTTTCCCTCCAAAATTTTGAGGTCACAAGTTCAAATCCTAGTGATAGCAGAAATATTTTTTTTCAAATAACAGTCATAAACTAGTATTTATAAAACCAGTAAGCCTTACGGTGGGTAGGGGGACCACCTGGCTCCTCCCCTAAATGGATATCCACCTCCAGAATCCAAAATTTTGGATTTAGCTGAAAGTAATTTAAAGTCATTGTACCCTACCCAGAATCTTGTTCTGAACACGGTTTGATAAAACTAATACAGCATTTTGACTTGCTACAGTCCGCCCAAGTCTCTTCTCTGAACTGTCAAACGCTTCTTTGACTCAACTTCCAAAGATGATCAGGAAGAGCTTGTCATTTTGCTGACAAGGGTTGGTTTTCTTTCCCCCTTCTTCTTCTAAAACTCTGCTTGTTTTAAGCTTTCACTACGGGAAACATTGTGCCAAACTTCCTAGACAATCCCTTCTTCAAGCAATTTGTGACCAAGCTCAAGTCCTCCTACAAGCTTCCAAACCGCGATCGTAAATATCCCAAGCTGATCAAGGCAGAATTCGAGCGAGTGCAAAAATCTCTAGAAGAATCATGTGACAAGGTTTGACTTTCGAATTTTGTATGTTTTCAATTTTATTCTTTAGGCTGATTTCTTGGCGCTTTCGTCAGACGGATGGAAAGATGTTTAGGGCAACAACATCATCAACTTTATTGTACACACGCCAAAGCCATTCCTACTCAACTCGATCGACGCGACTGCGATTGATGTTGATGGAGATGTAGAGCGCATTTAGCATAGTGGTGGGTTTTATTTGGGCTTCTTTTTCAAAGACTTCACTAAAAATCATTTCAAGGCAAATTCATTTCGGAACTCATCGAGTTTGGAAATCTTTTCAAGGAGGAGCAAGTGGAGCAACCAATGGAAGAAGTAGAAGTGAACTTGAAATGGAAATCGAGGAAAATAACTTGTTTGACGATGAATTTGATTTTTTCATGCATGATTTTGATTGAGATGTCATGGTTGTTCGAATAAAACAGTATATGTGGTCGTTTGTAATTTCTGTCCGATTTCTCACCGCCAACCGGAAAGTTTTCCGGAAAAATTTCCGGCTAACTTTCCAAATCCTTTCTGTCCGGAAAGAAAAGCATCCCTAGTAAATATACAGTGACTTTAAGGTGAACGACACCCCTTAAATCGGCACTTTTAGTCAGAATGCACAAAGGAAATCCCCCCTTAATGACACCCGCTCAATTTTTAACGAAATCAGCTTATTTTTTTCACAGAATTTAGTTAAAAACCAATTTAAGTGTTTTTATTGACTTCATAAAAATTAGGATCAGTTTGATCGAATAATTTTTTTTCAAAAAAGGCGTCAACTATATTTGTATTTAGATTTTATAATTGAAATACCAATAAATCGATACCTTGGTTTAGAACTGAATTTAAAGTCTCTTTGAATCGACACCCCCTTAAACCGCCCCCTCTTTTACCGTATAACCTCTAATAGACGGGCACCCTCCAATAGACGGGCACCCTCTAATAGACGGGCACCCTTAAGGACCTATATCTCAGCCCAGGAAAATTATTTTGCAAATCTGTTTTTTGCGTTTTCTTGATCACCTCTATCTTAGTTGATCCCGCTTTTCAGATTTTTTTGAGTATCCAAAAATCTTAAAATCAAAATATTTTTTTTTTCGATTTTTTAGGGGTTGAAAAATAGACGGGCATGCCCGTCTATTAGAGGTTATACGGTAATTGACACCTTAAAAGCGGCCCCTTAGGGTAGGTCGACTGTAAATTTGAATTTTAGTAAAAGTTGATTGTGATCAAATTAGCATGTTTTTATTTTAGTCTGCTAATGGCTAACTTAAATATGGCATTGTCTCCCTTTGACTGTTTTAAAAAGGCCACTGCCAATTACTCCGGAAAACACCAGTGTTGTCGTGCGAGATTACTTACATGAAGATTCGGTGAGCATTTGCCTTGGGTCATAACGTGACATATTAATTCATTAAGCTTTTGTGGTCTGTGCCAAGGAAGGAAGTTGTTAAGCTGCAATTCGCTCATATTCAGAATCCTCTTAACAACAAATGGGCCCTGTGGTACATGACAGAAGAAGACAAGGTTAGGTCGTGGTACGATCGGCTCCAGCTAGTAGTGTGCATCAAGAATATTGAACACTTCTGGGCGTGAGTTTTTTGTAGATGCATCAATGGTTTTATTCAAATCAATGATTTGGCTCTGTATGTGTTGGGGTGTCCCCGGAAAAAAAACTGCCTTGGTCCCTCTGTTAATTTTTTCTCAGAAAGTCTTAAAAAGTGTTTATTTACACCTTTTAATCGGCTGCGCGGCCAATCCCTTGCAATGTGGAGTGTGTTGGTCTTGGCCGCGCAGCGGTCAACCCTTGACTGAATACAACAATCTGTAGAAGCTGTTGATAAATGTCGTAAAAAGAGAATTTTCTGAAAAAATTAGCTTGGGGGACCAAGGCTAATTTAAAAAAAATTGGCAAAAAAAGTTGCGTAAAAATGATTAAAAAGTGTAAATAAAGACTTTTTAAGACTTTCTTGGAAAAAATTTTCAAAAAAAATTAGCTGGGGGGCCAAGGCAGTTTTGTTTTCGGAGGACACTCCAACACATATAGAGTCATTTTATTTAAAGTTTAGGCTATATTCTTTTGTTCTTCGCCCATATGAGCTGCCAACAACGAGTGCTTACTGCTTCTTCAAAGACGGAATCAGGCCTGTATGGACAGACAAGAGCAACATCAACGGAGGGCAGTGGACAATTTCGATACCAAAATCACAAGACGAGTTCCTCCATGGAAAATTGGATCATATTAAAAAGCTCAGTAAATGCTGGAAAATTCTTTTAATTGCATTAGCTGGCGATCAGTTTGAAGGATATACTGAAGTGATTTGTGGTGCCGTAGCGACAATTGATGATGATAAAGATGAGGTGTGATTTTTGCTTTTGAATCGATAACATTGCACTTTTAGGTGGCTCTTTGGATCAGAGATGTCTCAGATGATAAAAGGACCAGAATTGGGAATATTTTGAAACAGCTACTCAAATTGCCTGATGATGAGATTTTGCGATTCGAGAAACACCCCTTGAACATATCGCCAGTGCTAGTGGTCTATGGCTTGAGTCAATTAAATTTTAATTGTGAAAGGGTTTTCAATTTGATGTGCTTGTATGGAGACTGTTTGAAGGTTTGTTTTTTCACTATATTTACAAGCGGTCATTGTGACTGCATGTATCGCTTCATCTTTTAGGATAGCTCGGTTCTAGCATGCGAAAAAAACGTAAAAAAACGCTTACAAAAAACGTAATAAATTTTACTTCTAAAATTTAAAGCCTTGGTCACAATCAGGCGATGGTGACTAGCGGATAGAAGTGTTTCCATTAAGAATCAAGTGAGAATTTAAAAAGTGCCTGCTCTTTTTTAATTATAAATTTTCAGCAAATTTTTAATATTGGTGATCTTTATCTGATTTTTAATTTTGAGTCTAAAATGTAAAATCAGATTTTAATTTTTATATGCAAAAATTTTAGATTTTGACCATTCTCACTCAGAAGTTATCTCAGTGAGAATTTTGAGTGAGAATGGTCAAATTCTGAAAAATTTGCTGATAAAAATTAAAATCTGGCTGCTCTTTAAGACCTAAAATTAAAAATGAGATAGAGATTACCAATATTAAAAAATTGTACCGTTATTAAGAAAAGGGGTTCTTATTCTTTATCCCGGACCGCTTTTGAGAATGTAAACAGATAAAAAACTTTTGTAGGCAAAGGGATTTAATTTTTCAGCTCACGCAAGACGGCAATGGCCTTCAGAAGTTCATCGAATGGGTCAACTTGATTTGCAGAAAAATAAAAAGGCATACAAAAGACAACTTGAAATATCCAATAAAAGCGGTGGGCCGGGATAAAGGGTAAGAACCAGAAAAGGTTATGATACACTTTTTAAATTCTCCCTCAACTCTTAATAAAAACACTTGCGGTTGGCTGTGGAGACTGGTTGTGGTTACAATGCGTCAACAGTCGCCACATGCAATGGCAGCAGCCAATCGCAAGACGCATTTTTGTGACCAAGGCTTAACAACGTGTCGGTCCATAAGTTCATGAGTGGTTGTAAGTAACAGACCATATTTATGTATGGGTTGCAAAATTTTTGGTAAATGAGAATTGGCACTCAATTAATTGCTGGGTTTGAAAATCGAAATTTTGACCACACAATTTACGATTTGAAACCCATCGGTTAATTAATAAATGATTTATAAAATAATGATTAATTAAATTTAATTAACCAATGGGTTTCAAATCGTAAATTATGTAGTCAAAATTTCGATTTTCAAACCCAGCAATTAATTGAGTGCCAATTCTCATTTATCAAAAATTTTGCAACCCATACATAAATATGGTCTGTTACTTAAAACCACTCACGAACTTGTGGATCAACCCAATATATTCTAAGTATACAGTTTTGGACTCTCTGTCCGGAGACGCTGGTTACTCTTCTGGAGTCATTCTAATTAACGCCTCCCCTCTAATTAACGCCCCCTTGAATTTGAGCTTTTGTATCTCGGAGTGGAAAAATTATTTCGCACATTTGTTTATTACGTTTTCTCAACTCCCACGAGCTCTACCGATTCCGCGTTTTGAATTGAGGTTGAGCACCTGAATTGAGGTTGAGCAACACATTTTGGTTGAGCTTAACGGCCACTATACACTTGATGTCTATTCAACTTTTAGGTGCTCTTTTTAAGAGATGGTACATGCATGATCCAAATGAGAAATGGAGAACAAGCGCAGAGGTATTGTAAAAATATAAAAAATTTTATAAGTTAACTTTTTTTTTCTTCAGTGTGATCGATCATCTCAGCGCGTGCAATGTATTCAGAAAAAAAATTTCATTCGTATCAATGAGGAAAAAAGTTTGTCTTAAAAAATTGCTGCGTCTTTTTTATTCACTATTAATTTAAAAATTTAGGAAATTAAACAGCCGTCAAAGGAATGTGTCTTTAAGATGCCAGGCGGATTTTCGTCCTTCTCAGATCACAGTGATAGCCCACATCTACGATTTATTGATTCAGAAAATTTGTGGAAAGTTGCCTTACAGAAGCCAACAAATTCACTGAGATTTTTTAATGCTCCAGCTGCCATGACCACCAGTCGAATCAGAAAGGTATTGGATTTTTGTAATTTACTAAAAATAGTGTTGGCGTCTAACTACCGTGTTTTCTCTAATTAACGCCTCCCCTCTAATTAACGCCCCCTTGAATTTGAGCTTTTGTATCTCGGAGTGGAAAAATTATTTCGCACATTTGTTTATTACGTTTTCTCAACTCCCACGAGCTCTACCGATTCCGCGTTTTGAATTGAGGTTGAGCACCTGAATTGAGGTTGAGCAACACATTTTGGTTGAGCACCCGAAAATCTCGATATCGACCTTAAAATTTTCCGATTTTCGGGCATCCATTTAATTATGGGTGAAACGCTTCAACAACATCTTAGCCTCACATTGTAGCGCAGCTCGAGAGCTACAAAACCTATGCTACAGATTTGTTTTTAAATATCCGAGTGTTGAAATACGGACTTTTTTAAAAATAATCAATTTCTTGAAAAATGACGAAAATCCGAGTTTTTTGCAGTTTTTCGGATTTTTGTCATTTTTCAAGAAATTGATTATTTTGAAAAGTCCGTATTTCAACACTCGGATATAAAAACAAATCTGTAACATAGGTTTTGTAGCTCTCGAGCTGCGCTACAATGTGAGGCTAAGATGTTGCTGAAGCGTTTCACCCAGAATTAAACATTTGGTCACTGAAAATGACAAAAACGCTTGCAACTTCTCAAAATGACCTCACAGGTGTTGGGAGCTAAATGTTCATTTAATTAAAATTATCCAGGCAAGTTTTTTATTTAATTTGAAAGAGGAAGAGTTATGCTATAAAACTGTATATTCGGATTTTTCATATAAAATAAGTTTTGTTATAAAAAACCGGCTCAAAGTTTGTCCCGGAACTTTTTTTACACCAGTTAAAATTTTTCTTTAAAAAGTTTAGTTGCTAAAATTTACCTATTTTAATGTTTTTTCAGATATTTGAGAACCACGGGATCAGGCCAAAACAAAGTACAATTAAGGAGAAAAACCAGCTCAGTTCTTCAGGGGTTGTGATCTTCAGCACTGTTGAGGAAGCTCTAAAGGCGCTTATTTTTTGCAATCATACGTCTATTGTGGAACCATATCAAAAAAATGCTTATATTCTTCAGTTGTGTTTTGCTACAAGTGGCTAAAGTTGGTTGGAAAACTATCAAAATTAATAACTAAGGAATATGTTTTTGTGGCATGGCAAGACTTGAGCAATAAGATTTGTGATCACTAGGGGGCGGATTTATATGCCCTTAAAAACGCGAAATATGCGCATAAAATATGACCTAAAAATGACAAAATATGCTCTGAAAATCGCGAAATATGCCCTTAAATAGACAAAATATGCACCGAGTTCTTCTAGTGAATGAAAGACAGCAAAACAAGATTTTATGATCTTAACAACTAACATGATTCACAATTGCAAATAATATACATCTCAAGGTTTTCAGGTATCGATTTTCGATTTTCTGCCAAAATGTTCTTGTAAACTGAAAAGGAGCGCTCTACATCGCAAGAAACCATTGGTGCATATTTCATTGAAGCAATTTGATTAGGTGGCATGTTAAGGTCAGCAGTAGCCGTTTTGAATGGGATGTTAGCTCCGATAAAAACGTTGCATAAGTTTCAGAGAATTGGTCATGCTCTAAATCAACAAGTGAACTGGTGAGGAATGATTGCTTACGATTGTTCTTTTGCCTGATGTTTTGATGTATCGCTATGCTGCTTCAATTGAAAATATTTTGAGCAAACAACCTGAAAAAGTAACCAAAACAGAACCAATTTAACTTTACAATAATAAACCTGCTGATTACATGCTTGACAGTACAAAAGTTTTTGATCAACAGTGTATATTCCATCCGGGAATTTCGATGCCAATTCTTTCAGCAAAGCTGCTCGACATTTGTTAGACTTTGGCATCTTTCAAAAAAAAATAGTCGGAATATGCCCAAAATATGCCAGAAAAAGTCAAAATATGCAGTCAATATGCAAATATGCTCTAAAAACGGAAAATATGCAAAAATATGCTGTATAAAACACCATGAAAAAGGTCAGAACTGAGCTAAAAAGCGTTTTTAAGGCATATTTGGCCCGAAGCATATCAGCGAAAAAATATGCAAAAACATATAAATCCGCCCCCTAGTGATCACATGATTTTATAATTCAATTTATAATTCAATTTATAATTCAATTTAGACTGTGAGATTTTAACTGCAAGGTTCGCAGCCTAACATTTGTGCTGCAATTTTCACACTGCAAGATTTTGGGCCATACGATTTCTTAAGCAAGATCTGCGCCACGAAAGTTACGTCGCAAGTTTTATGACTGAAAATCGAGAGAATATGAGGTTTGAACTGCAAGATTTGAGCATCAATAATTTTTAATGGGCAAAATTGCGGGGGTTTTTCAAAAACGATTGGTAAAATCAGAATCCTCGCGATTTTCGGGACCAGACTGTTAAAACAGAATGGCATAAGACTTAAAAATCAAGGAAATTGAAGAAGAAGCGCAAATCTTGCGTCTCAAATCTTGCAATTCAAATCTCACATTTCATTGTCAAACAGTCGTAATTATTGCGAAGCAATTATTGTAGTGCAAATTTGTGTAAATCGTCTGTCGATATGAATATATGAATATATCGATATGATATAAATATGTTGTTTGCAAATCATCTGTCGCAAATATCATCGCTCAAGTCTTGCCATGCCGTTTTCGTTGTCATATGTTTTGGAAGCAATGATTGTTAGCCAATATACCGTATTTCCTCTAATTAAACGGCAGTCTCTAATAAACCGGCACCCCCTACTTTGAGGGTCTGTATCTCAGGGCAGACTGAAAATTTTGCACAGCTGTTTTTTGCATTTTTAACGCCCACGAGCTCTACTGAGCCGCTTTTTAGATTTTGGATTTCCGCCCGAAAATCTCGAGATCGACCACAATTTTTTTCTATTTTGAAGGAGATGAAAAAGAAACCTGCATGCCGTTTAATTAAAGAAAATACGGTATGTAAATTGATTGCGTTATTTTGCTGTCAACGAACACTTTTGGGTAATTACAAGCTATAAAAACTTTGTTCATATGTGCCACACAGAAGATTTATAAGACCCGAAAAAGTTGTTTAAAGGAGCATGCTCTCCTAAGGCAAAAGCAATTGTTGATTTTTGAATTCCCGGGGATAAAATCCTACACTATGGTTTTAGCGCGAATTGTTTTTTGAATGCAAACATTTTTTCAAATGCTCATTTTGAATTCTCGAATCACTTTCGGTGTGCTTCGCTGATCTGCTTAGACTTTCTTGTTTATTGCCTGTGTTTTGCTGGATTTCGTTTGCTAGATTTTCACTCATTGCAATCATTTGCCCCCAGTATACAACATTATTATTGCTATTACTAGCTGGCTTAGCAGTATTCACTATATTGTTTTGCAGTTCTACACGAGTTTTTTTCAGCCAAGAGTCGATTGTTCCTTGCTTCATAAGCCGCTTAGAAGACATCGCTAAAATTAGACATATCTATACGACGGAAAGTGAGTAAAACGTGAAAAAATAAACAAAAAAAGGTGGTGTTGGTAACCTAAAAGAACCAAAAATCTAATGCTCTGCGCGGATTGAAAATGCTTGAAGACGATGACTGAGTTTTCCATGATATGACGACATAGCCGTATAGGAATACGGCCCTCGACATCCTGTGCGATTGCAAAATCGCAGTAGCCTAAAAAGAACTAACAAAAGAAAAGCTACAGACGGCAAATTAGCTAGAAACATTTATCTAATAGAGCTCAAAAAAAAGATTACGTCCATCTTTGGCGACTTATCGACTTTCTGAAACAAAATAATGTATATTGGGGGCAAATGATTGAGAAGAATTAAGAATTAGACTTTTGTCATTTTTATCAGTGTTAGGTAAAAGTTTGCAACAGCAAAAAATTTGAATAAATAAAATTTTTCCAGTTTTTGACATTCTCAAAAAACCTGGTCGAAATTTGGCTGACCGGCAAATAAGAGTTAATTGCAATTTTTTGCAACAAGCCAATAATTAATTGAGTTTCCAAGTAACTCAGGGTTTCCCATCTAAAAATTTTAAAAATAATTAGATTTTTTCAAAGACTAAAACTTATGGTTAAAAAATAACTATGTTTTTCCAAAAACTAAAATTTTCGGTTTAAAAACTGAGTAGCTCACCAATAGAGTCTAACTAAGATCTGGGGTACCGAAATAAGTAAAATTCTTACAAATAGGTAGCGATGGGATCCCTGAATTAACTTCCGAATTTCTCTTTTTTCAAAGTAATATTCTTTTTTTCCTCTTTTTTCAAAGCTATAGCACCACCCAAAATATTCTTGCTTCACATGGGAATATAGCTTCCCATTAAGGAACAAACAAGATGGAAAAAAGCGCATTTGCCTTTCCCAATCGATTTTCACTTCCATTTTTGGGGAATATGTTGTCCTCCATTTGTTTGGTAAACAACTTCCACTGCGGCAGTCTATTTTGTGTGCTCTCGCCGAAAATTTCTCCACCTCAACAATTTGTTGTTTTGCAGTGAATAAGAAGATGGTGCTGTTTGAATTGTTGTTGACATGCCACTCTTTATTCTCTGCTCTTTGGCTTTAATATTAGACAAGTGCTGCTGCTTTTTTAATGTAATGTTTGGTCACTCACCAGCCAACTAGTCAGCTAGCTAGCGATGCTGCTGTCAATGAAGGCACACTGCTAGACACTGATGAAATGGCTCGCAAACAAGCCATCCAACTACTTAGAATGCATATAAACGCCATGAATATCATCACATCAGTTAGTGTGTGTTTGCTGGTAATTGCCTGTTTTTTCTCACTTCACTGGCTATCCCTGTAATCTCTGGCTGTGATCACTGTTTCCGAAAATAACACTTAACACATACCTTTTTTCATATATTTCGTTTTCTTATCTTATATGTTTTTACACCGTTTTGTAGCTGAGATTTTCCTCTATCGATTAAGTGGTCAAACGCTTTAGTCAAAAAAATAATTTTTTGACAAAATCACACCAAGTGTTTGAAAAAAACCAAGTGTACACTTAACACATGATTTCTTTTAAACACTTGGTGTAACTTCCTCGAAATTTATTTTTAACTGGTGTGTTTGAGCCCTCAATCGATAGAGAAAAATCTCAGCTACAAAACGGTGTAAAAACTTCTGAGATAAAAAAACAAAATACATGTATGTGTTATGTGTTAAGTGCAAAGTGTTAAGAAACACTGGCTATGATTCAGCTTTATAGTTTCATTTCGAAAACGATTCTAAAGTTTTCGATTTTAATTTTGATCTGTCATAGAAATTACAAAAATTCTTCAAAATAATGTACAAAAAATTTTCCAGTCTTGTTGGCTTGGCAACAATCTGAAAGACATCATTTTGTATTCTACTCTTCTATTAATTTAATTAATTTAATATAGCCTTTACTTATTGGTGATTTTTAAGCAACTTATAAGCAAATTAGAATTGCAGTGAGACAAAGCAAAAAACCTAATTCAATTTTACAAGCTGTGAATCAGAAGTCGTAAGTGTTAGCGAGTGTTGACGTTTGCCATTCGATTGCATCCTACATTTATTTTATCTTTTTTCTAATTTGGAAAGGCTAGACATTGATGACTCACAATTCCTTTTTCGACTGAACTTATTCCAGGTCATTCTCTTTTTGACTCAAAGATTGTGAAATAGGTGCTGCAGGCAAGTCTATAAAAGGACCTTTCGGGCCCACAGATTATGAAAGCATGCCTATTTTTTAAAAGTAGGATACTGTTTATATATCGGAAACTGCAGGTCATAATGAAAAAAAATGTTGCCATCTACACAGTTGATCCATAAAATTAGAGTTCCTGCTTTTTTATTCATAGACTAGCTAAAAAATCGTGAAATGGGTCTGAAAAAGTGTTGGACCCAACTGGGAGTCGAACTTGAGGTGCTGGCTTATCGGGAATCCACTATACTTTGCTCTACAAACTTAAAAAACAGCCAGTGGTTCGATTCTACCTGTCTTCAAAGCATTTATTTTGCTCGAGCGCACGTAAGACATTTTTTATTCATTTTTCACAGCATAAACATTCTCTTTTTCCTGTTGTTTTCACTGAACCAGTGTTTTTTTGCATAAATTTCATTCCATATAAACAAAGAGTGGGAAAAATAGTGGCAAAACAGGCTTGTGGGCTTTCATAAGGGCAATCGTTAATTAACACTCACATGCATATACACCCAACCTGTTAGAGCAGGGGAACGCGCACAACAAGAAAATGGGTGGGAAAGAACATGAGACTCTTTTTTATCTCTCACTCTCTCGTTACTGTTGTCTTTTTTCTGTTTTATTCAAGGCTTTGATGTAGCAGCTCTGTTTGTTTCTAACCTCGTTCTACCACTTGATATTCTCCCAGCTTTGTATTGATGAATTTAGTTGACAAGTGTTCGTTCTTGTCGTTTACTCGAGTGTTTATGAAAAATGTTTTACCGTTAATCGATTTTTAACTTTCCTAGTTGGCAATGTTACTTTTGCCTATGTTTGCGCACTCTCTGTGCAAACACAGGCAAACAACAGGGTTGGCTAAGCAAATTAGCTTTACTTCAGGGATCCCATCGCTACCTATTTGTAAGAATTCTACTTATTTCGGTACCCCAGATCTTAGTTAGACTCTATTGGTGAGCTACTCAGTTTTTAAACCGAAAATTTTAGTTTTTGGAAAAACATAGTTATTTTTTAACCATAAGTCTTAGTCTTTGAGAAAATCTAATTATTTTTAAAATTTTTAGATGGGATCTTTGCTTTAGTTGGATTATTTTTTTATTTACAGTGATTTCTTGGAGCTTCAGTCTACCATTCTACTTGAAAAATTATCACTAATTTCTCGTAAACAATGCTTTTTTCGTCTAAAACAGCTAGTACATGGATAGGGAAAATATTGAGGTGTTCAATAATTTGTCGAAATTTGGATATTTAACACTCCAACAGTTGAGCGGAAATTTTATGTATTTTTAAAACAGTTTATTGTGCTGATTCTGAATCCAAAAAGCAGGTTACACAAATTTGAAAGATACGGCGGGTAACTACAGTCAAACCTCGGTTATCCGGCACCCCTGGGGACCGGCCTCAGGGTGCCGGATAAACAAGGTGGCGATAAACTGGAGTGTCAGTTGACAGAGAGTAAGCCAATCTCAGCCAAATGAAGTATATTTAAGGTGCCGGATAACTGGAATGCCAGATAACCGAGGTTTGACTGACCCATTTTAAAAAATAAACTAAAAAAGAAGTTTTTAAGGAGCTCTAGCCTTTAAAAGAATGTAAAGTAAAAGTTTGGAAAAAAACTCAGAAATCAAATCTAAAAATAATTTGACGTAAAACGTTCTTTTTTCTAAGCAAAGACAAGTTTCTGACACCGAATTCGTGTTCAGCGTGGTTACTTTACTCAAATAAATGCTCTTAAAAATCTAAAGCTACAGTCAATTTTTAAATTCCTCTCGAGACAACAAACAGTAAATCGCGGGGCCGTTAAATTACACAGTCAAATTAAGGTTTGACTGTGCTGACAGCACCGCTATAGTCGAAAAAGAAGCTTCTTTCTGATTCACTGTGTATAAATTTGTTTATTATTTGAGTGCATTTATTTGTATCAAATGTATCAATCCTTGCTGTAATATTTACAAGTGTTTTTAATTGACAACTTATTGTTGCCGTATAGTCCTTTGTGCAACTCCAGTAGTAGAGTGGGTGTTACACTCGCTGTAACCTAACATCAACAAACAAGATGTTTTTGTTATACTCAGCGTCAAAAGGTGGGTGAGGTAGTGTTGTATGGGCATGTTCAATTCCTTTCTGTATGAGTAATTGCAATTTTAAAGGCTTTTCCTATGCAATTGATTTTGAGGAAAATGTGGGGTGAGCAGAGAGAGAGAGAGAGGTGTACGCTGATATAAACCCTGGTTTGTGATCAACAAGGCCCTGGATCATTTTCTTTTTTCTTCTTTTGCTCCTCTGTGTGGAATGATTGGTGTGCCTGGTGAGTGAGTCAGGCTTGTTTGTCTGTATATGGAGGGCTGTTTTGGTAATGCAAGCATTGCCTTCCATTTATTTATGCCCCAAACTTGGACAATTCTTTTGCTAATTTACAGTTTCGGATGGGAGAAAATTCTGTCCAGAAAATTTACCGGCCCTATTCAGAACTTTAATCAATTAATTTTAGCAACTTAATTTTAGCTTAATTTTAGCAAAATGGGCTCTACTATAGAATGCCTCCCAGCTAGCTCAAAATTTGCTTTCCCTCAAGCGCAAGGGACCCGTCTAAAATGAGACTTTTTGATGAAAAATGACCAAATTATACTTTTGAAGTTATGAGTTGGCAGCCCTGACCTATCCTCAAATGGGTACCGATTTTCTGTCTTCGTCTCTCCTGTCCTTTGTAGTTAGGTGAGGGTAGACCGGCTTACGTTAAGACTAACCCAACCGTATTTCCTGAACTACGTGAAAGTGAAAAAAAATATGTTTATTGCATCCTAATGTACGCTGGCCTACCCTCCGCCTAAGCGCAAGCTAACAAAGTAACTTGGGAGAGCTAGGCAAAAATCGATATCCATTCGGGAATATTAACAGAAATTTTAGCTCATTTTACATAACTGAAGTAAATTAATGCATTTTCGTGTTTTATGTATACATTGCGAGCTGTTTTTTACCCACTTAAAAGTTTTAATAAATATATGTTAAGTTTGCAGAACAGCCTCACCTTCCTTTGCCTCTCTTGAAAATGCCGCTTACGGTAGTGTAAAAATTTAAAGCATGTTATTAAAATTTACCCGTTTGTTTTCAGTGTTCTGATTGTCCAAAGATTTTGTGCGCCGTTCTGCTGCCAGTCAGTTTTTTAAGCATTCATTTTGTTACTAAATCTTGATTTTTTTTAATATCTAACAGCCCTTAACAGACGACTTTACGCAGAATCCGAAAAAACTCCGGTCACACTACAGTACTAAACAAAAGACTATACCGTATTTTCTCTACTAATCCCCCATGGGGATTATTTTTTAACCCCTGAAAAATCTTGGGTTCTTATCCTTTATCCCGACCCCACCCTAATTTAAAAGAGTACTGGGACGTGGAAAATAGCCTAAAAGTACGGAAATTGAACAAATTTTTGTCAGCTTGGTCCTACTGCACAAAGAAACTCTGGTGTGCATGCATGTTTTATGCCACCAAAAGGGCGAATCAACTTATTTGTGTCAAAATAAAAATAAAGTTCAACAATCAAAACTTGGGTGGGGTCGGGATAAAGGATAAGAACCAAATCTTGAGACTATAAATAAAAAAATGGCTCTAACTCTAAAATCCTAGTCGAAAAAACGAGGGGAGAGGGATTATTAGGAGGTAGGCGGAAAAGCCACATTTTGGCTTTTTCATCGCGGCGAAAAAACCACTTTTTAATTTTATAAGAGTTGGTTATTTATTATTCTTTGGAACTATCATGTATTGGAGTCGCTTTATTTTGGAGTTAAAATTTGTTTGAGTACAAAGGCGCAACAGAAGTAACCAGTATGAACAATTGTTTCAGAAGGTATCAAAACCGCGGTCAAAAAGCCAAAAAGTGGCTTTTTCCGCCTAATGCCGATTATTAAAGAAAATACGGTGTTTTCATTATTTGTATAAATTATATACGGGGTTCTTAAAAACACATAGATTTTTTGAAAATTTTGCGTGGGTAGCACATTGCCCGAATTTAGCGACAAAACTTAAAAGAAAGGTGGGGTGCATGTTGCGTGGAATTTTTGACCATTGTTGTTTTTTTTTCTTAACCTCATTTTTTATTCATAATGGCTCAGCTATTGATACATCTTTTGACCAACTTTTTACGCAGAATCCGAAAATGTTATTAGAATCAAAATATGTTTTAAAAATCTAACGAAAAATACAAAAGTTGACCAAACCATTCATGCCGTATTTCCCTCACGTACCCTTTTTCTATTCGAAATCGTGCTCTTGTCACTGGGTTTTTGACTACTTTTTCTGGACAGCGAGTAGGCGACTTACCGCTGAGACGGTAGCTAAGACAGTAGGCTACATTTTGATTGTGGTATGTTGCCTAATAACTATTTAAAAAAGTAAACCAAAACGAAAAGCCATCACACAAGAATCTCCAAGAGATATGTGAGGGAAATACGGCATGAATGGTTTGGTCAACTTTTGTATTTTTCGTTAGATTTTTAAAACATATTTTGATTCTGAACATTCTCGGATTCTGCATAAAAAGTTGTCCAAGTGATGTATCAACAGCTAAGCCATTGTGAATAAAAAAATGCGGTTAAGAAAAGAAAACAACAATGGTCAAAAATCCCACGCAACATGCAACCCCCTTTCTTTTAAGTTTTGTCGCCAAAACAGCAGCTTAGGCTTAGGTGATGTTCAAAGTTAAAACAAAAGTTTTTTTCTCTAAATTGGACTAAAATACTGATACTGAAAGAAAGTAGCATTGCTGTATTTTGTCGAACATCGAAAAAAAGTTGTACAAAAGGTGTGCACCTCGAAGTATGGGTAGATTTAGTAATCAAATGTTAAAACAAATCTAGTCAATAGACCCAAAATAAATATGTTGTTTTTGCAGCCAGTGGGTGTGTTCTTTGAAACAGGCTGCAGTGTTCACTTAGCCATCAACATTCTGCTCACCATCCTGGGATACATCCCTGTAAGTCTAACATAAATTTTATAAAAATTTAAGAGCTTGGCGCACAATAGACGCGTTTGGATGCATTTTGAATGCAACAGTTGACCCATTTTTTTTATTCACAACTGATTGTTGTGATGTCAAACAAACTTGTACATAATTAAAAGTTGGATTAGTAAAATCAATATCCGAATTGCTAAATTTTTTAAAAGTGATCTAAAAATTGAGGTAGTGAGGTACTACTCACCTGTTCAAAATTTGTCCCCGCCAATTCAAACAATTTTCCTAATCATTGATCTTCTGTACGGACTTTTCAAGTTGATTTCTAGCAAAACTATACATAAAATTAAATTCTGGGACCTGTTTTGTTAGAAACCAAGTTGAAAAATCCGTATAGAAGTTCAATGATTAGGAAAATATTTTGAAACCACCTGACTTAAACCACCTGACAGTGTTATCACTTTCTAAAAAAGTCAAACTCCGTTATACAGGGTGTGTCAAAAAAACGCGGACATTTTAAAATAATGTTTGTTTTTATTCAATTTTTAACTGTTTTATGAATTTTTCTAAAGATTGTTGCTTGCTAAAAAGCTTGTTAGAAAGTTCTGTTGAATTCCCATTAAATTTGGTGTAACCAGGATGGACAGTTGAAGCCATAGGTCAAAAGGTCAACTTCATGTGCGAGCATACGCATATGGGAATCAACCACGTAGTGCACCCTCTGCAGCGAGCCACACTAATCTCATGCCCAGAGAGCTAGACCTAGGGTTACGGCAGAATGAGAGGACTCGGAACCGGACTCACAACCGGTATTTAAACATCCTTGGTTACACAGAAAAAAATCTATAGTTCAGACGGTGTGCGGGAGCCCTTGACAAAATTTTTCGAAAGTGTCCGCTTTTTTTGACACACCCTATAGGTGCGACCCCGATATAGTGCGACCTTGAGTTCGATTTGGTTGGTTTTGACTAAAATAGGTTTAATTTTCTTAAAATAACTCTAATAGACGTCCCCCCCCTCCCCCAGAGAGATTTCGAAAATTAAACACCCCAGGGCGTATATAAGATTAAATGTGGTATATTTTATTAGGAGAGTTAACTGATGGGAGAGTTGACTGTAGCACAGTCTGCAAATAGCGAGTAACAATTGACCGATTTTTTTTTATCGACCGGTCAAATAATATTAATTGACCATTGTCCAACCCTAGGTTTATTGCTACAATAAAAGAGTTTTTGTTGAACATTGAGCAAGACTCGATATAGTGCGCTTTTTCAACCATTTTAGTTCAAAAGTTCCGATATAGTGCGAGTCTCATTATAGTGCAAAATGTGGTCGGTCCCATGGATGTCAATCGTGATAGATGCTGCTTCCAAAGAGTTGTCAATCTTCATCATATGAAATTTCATTAAATTTTCCTCGCATGGTTTATTCGGTTTGTTTCACTGTTCTATTGGTTAAAACAGATAATAATAACTGTTCTGGGCTGTGTTGCTTTTGAAGTTAGGCCGTCTATGTGACCATTTTGTTAAGAGCAGGGGAGGTTGAATTGGTTGAAGTGGATCGGTACAAATTCACACAAAAATTCACAAAATGCTGGAGTAAGTCTCTTATTACCCACAACACCATGTTCTGTATACATCTGCATTAGATTAATAGGATAGGGTCTGTGTTTGATGGCTATAATGACATGATAGGCCAAACGACACAATTAGTTCTTTTAACGCTTTTGACATCCATGGTCGGTCCCCAGGTGTCGCATTATAATGGAGTTTGACTGTAGAATTAAATAGAACAAGACAAAAGAATACTTGCGGGCGAAAAAAGCAATTAGCGGCAGTGATTGCAAAATGACAATGCTCATTGTCATTTTGCAATCACTGATTAGCGGGCAGAAAAAAAGTACCTTCATTTGAAAACACGCGATGGCGTCAGGCATTCAGTGTGCGTCAGGCTTAAATTTTGCAGTCGCAATTGTACTTATTATTTGCATGCATTCAGGGCATCATCCACGCCCTCTACATCATCTGTCAGTACTAGCAGCCTCCACCAACAAATCTTACTTACATATATTTATTGGCTGCTAGCAAAACATGAAAAAGAACAAACAATTCCCCCCAACTACTACTATCAATTGCTGTCTGCTGGTGGTGTGCCCATGTCTATTTCTATGTTTTTGTAAACATTTTCTATGATCAAATTAAGTATGAGTAAATCACTATTTTATGCGATTTGTTGCATTCCTGTCTTGTTTGCTTTCCATGTAAAAACAATAAAACTTTGTACAAACTAAAAGTGATTTTTAGGCGCTAGGGTAATATAAACCCCACACCCCGCCCCCAAACGCTAGTGTAATATACCAACCATAGTGACCGCCCGTCCGGCCGGGCCCGTCCCCGTCCGGATGGCGCTAAAAAACCGGGCGATCAGACGACCGGCTTGGCCGGCCGTCCGAATGGCCGGCCGGCCAAGCCGGCAAAATACGTCCAGGACGGTGGACGGCCGGCAGCGACATACTCGGACGGGACGGCCGGCCCGCTTGACACCGTCCCGTACCTATCTGTTTCATACTAGATTTTCTGTTTTAAAATGTTAAAAACCTATTTTCATTCTATTAAACATTTATAATAACCAATTATTCAATTGTACTAATTTTCATTTATACTAACCATATTCATACTACAGAATCATTCGGTTAATCTAATTTTCTTGCTCAAACTTTTTATTAAAACATTTACGATCTCGAAGTTTGTTCCTTAATTCATCAAGATATTTCTCAACAAGCTGTTGGTGGTGATTGGAAACGGCCGGCGATCGATTGCGACATTTCAAATTGAGTCAAAATTGGATCGCATACCATATTTTTTATCTCCTTTCTGTACAAATTTGGTGTCAAAATGATCCTCACATTCTTGGCTATCCAACAAAATCATCAGCGCAAGCTTTCACACTTACCGGAACTTATTTATAGGCTAAAATAGGCTGAACTTCCGAAAATCGATGGTTTTGGGGTTTTTTTTGACTGCTTTGATTGATATTTTCTGACTTTTTTCTACAAGTCGCACCTTTTATATACTAAAATGTAGCAAAGATTCTGGGCTTTCATTTGAGCTATCAGACATAAAAAAAGGTGATATATAATTACAACCAAAATTTAAAAAACATTCAATCGATGTCCAGTTCCATGCTATACTATCCAGGACTGTCCCGGAACTCTTCGGTATCATTTTGGAACTGACGTTTTTTGCAGATTCAATTTACAAGCTCATTTAAAACCTTATACTCAAAATGTAGCTCTGCTTCTTAGCGTCATTTTAGTATATGGTTGTAAATGACTATGAAAATCAAAATTGCAAAAAACGTCAGTTCCTTAATAATACCGAAATCCTACCCCTCAGAAGTTCAAACCAGTGCTCGGAAGTCGTACTCGTACTACGAGTAAGAGTACGAAGTACGAGAGAAAAAAAGGTCACTACGAGTACGAATACGAAATACGAGACCAAATAATAAGAGGTACGAGGTACGACTACGAGTACGAGAGCAAAAAAATTAAGGTACGAAGTACGAGTACGACCAAATTCAAAAATTCCGAGCACTGGTTCAAACCTGTTCAAACTTGGTCAAACCTGTGCTAGCTACCCACTTTTCTGGTATAAATTCGAAGTGTAATTTTTTTATCCTATTCCTCATGAATTTCTGACTCTAAAAAGTTACTAAACACGTTGAGAAATGAAAAAATGTGTAGTGATTCAGGCGATATAAAAGTAAGTACGCATCATTTTGGTTTTTTTTACCTTCATTTTGATGGTCATTTGCTTGAAATCTCAAAATTAGGGCATTTTCTGACAGTCAAGTAGTGCTGGAAATGGTTGCAATCGATTGTTCGAGAATTTTTTGACCTAGACGTCAGGGAACTTAGAACAGTCGACTTAGCGTATATAAAGCTCCCCCCTTCCTTTAATTGCCCAGATATGACTTGAAGTTGGAGTACCAAAACCTAAAATGACGACCATCCTGGTTTCGGTCATATTTCGGCAACCAAGAATACTTTAAAATTCTATTATGTTTTTCGGATTCCTGATAAAAATTACCTACTAGAGTGAGAAAAAAGAAAATAATTTAAATATGTGCTTTTATTCATACAGTCAAACCTGGATACAACACCGCCCAAGGGACCGACCATGGGGTGGTGTTGTATCGAGGGTTCATTTGACTAAATTTTAGTCAAAGCTGACCAAATCGGTCCATTTTCGGGTGGTATTGTATCGAGGGTAGTGTTATTTCGGGGTGGTGTTGTATCCAGGTTCGACTGTAGTACAATCAAATAGACAGTTTGCATTAATGCATTAATTGCATTAAAACTCTTTTATTTGGCTCACTGGGTCACTATTTTTTGCTGATCCTCATAACTCAAGCTTTAGCTGATGTTGTTACTCTTGATTCAGCAGTAATTTCGGTAAACTTGCAGGGCTTGTCCGTTGCGTAGATGCAGAACACTGTGTTCGCCTAAATTTTGAAACTTTTTCTTTTGAAACATCTTTTCATGTAGAAAAAATATATATTAAAATCTACCGTTTTTCGAGAAAAAAAAATCACTTACAACAAATTCGGACAGTAAAAGGGTGTTCATTTTATTTCGCACCATTTGGTTTACTTACTTAATAAATATTTTGGTGCATAGACGTTTCCCGAAAATGAAAAAAGTTTAAAATTCGGGAAACGTTTCCCGAATTTTAAATAAAATAATAATAACGAAATAAAATAATAATAAAATAAAATAATTTTTTATACAGTATCAATTTGATGTTTCTATAGCATATTTTAACTCAGATTTGGTTTCTGAAACCGTGGTAAATACGGGAAAGATGTGGACTTAGACTATTCTGACCAAAAGGAATTATTTCACTTTAAGGCTTGCACACACTGTAGGTGTGAAGTGCAAAGTTAGCGAAATTGTTTTACAGATTTTATGTTAAATTCATGTTTCATCCTGTAAAAGAACCGAAAATGGAAATTCTGTAATAAATCTCTATATGAAACACTACTTTCTAAGCTCGGCACCTCTAGCTTAGCAGCCGTCAGTTTTGTAGAGAGTACTTCAAGAAAATTAAAAAGTTGAAGCAACCTTTATTATTTCAAGCGCAAAAATACATGTAATCAGAGTATAACAATGACAAGCGAGGGCAAGAAAAATTTTTATAACAATTTTCCTCCAGCAATTTCTCTAGCCATTCTTTTGCGAAATTCATTTGCTCCTTCTGTATCGAACTCTATGGGCTCACAACGAGATGCAACTTTTGCTAAAGCACGCGCAAACACTCAGCTGTCATCAGAGTTTTTCTGCATGGAAATACCCTAAATTATCAGAAAGTTTTGCAAAAACTGATGCAAAAGTTTACCTAGGCACAACTTTTCGTCCAGTTAAAGTTCATCAGCTTCCCGAATTTTCTTTCAGCCGCCAATTCTCTCAGAAATGTTCTAAAACCATTTTTTACATTTGTAGACTTATACAGCAGCTTGCTCGATCAAATCAAGATACTTTATGCCATTGCCATGAAGGGAATCGTAATATACGAGGCTTAGCTTACTCATTTCAACAACCTAAAAACCACGAAAATTCTTAAATTATCTTATGAAAACCTGGAGACCTGGAGAGTGAATTGGAATCATGAATATGTCGTAGGAGTAAATACGAACACTCTTCCACATCTTTTGCTGAAGTATAAGTGTAGGACCTTTTTTCACTAGCTGTGGTTAGAACAAAGAATCAAATGAGTAGACCTAAAAAGACACACTCACTAAAAAAAGATGATAGTACACAAAACCTTTCGCATATCCATGTTTTCGAAGCTACGCTCAGCAATATACTGGAAATAGTAGCTGATCAATTTTCCATTTAACCATTGTCCAGGCTCTAGTCGCTTGATGTCTCTTTTTTTCAAGACAATTCCAAAGTTTGCAACTCAAATTTCATCCAAAGAGTCGCCCCTTTCATCGTACCATAAAACAACAACTAAAATGCAAATATGAATGCCCTCTGAATCAGCAATGTGGACCACGGCAACTTCCAGCCTTGTTTTTTTCATCCCTTTACTTACAGTCTGATCTTCATCATTTTTTCTCTTCTCTAAAAGTCCATACGTAAAACACGCTTTAATAAACAATCATTAACCAGGCATGTCCATATAAAATATCGGTCGACTTGCAGCTGATACTTTAAGCTTCTTCCTTGGCTTTTGAGGAATGAGCTCTGATGATGCACGCTTCTTGTTCTTTGCTGCCCTCTCTACTTTTTTTTGTTCTGAGCCCGGTCACGTTGACATCTGGAACAAGCTTAGATGCTTCTGTCAAAAATTTGCGGCAGCGTGAAATGATTTCTATCAATAGTCGATTAACCTTTTGATTAGCCTGTAAAGAACAGTTTAAAGTCGACTTGGTCTCGAAAAAACTAACATCGAATTTTTCCCATGACTCTTGCAGCTGTTTATGAATTTTCGCATACTTCTTGTTTTTCGATCTTGGATTAGCCCCCTGCTGAAGTTTCACAACTCAAATCGACTCTTGGAACTGGAGCTTTTGAAGGAGAGACAAGAGAAACGGGTAACCAGGCCTACGCAAAGCTCCGTGTCGTCTAAAAGAAAGAAAGTTCTACTGTTAGATCATTGTCCGTGCAAAATTTTTGACCTTTTCAGGAACGAGTGATATGCCTCTGCGGCGCTGTTTGTTTTCATGTCTTTTTTATAGAAATTCCACACGAGAAATTGTTTGCTCATCCACTCCATTTCAAAATAAACAACGAAGACCTTAACTTGAATTTGCTAAAAGATTTTTGGGGATAAAGCAAAATTCTTACCCTGACAAGGTCGACATCAAGCAGAGCTAAGAGTTCATTTTTTAAACTTTTCTACGTCATTCTAACTGAATTCGGAGGAAGCAAGGGCAGTGCAAGAAGGCATCTAATCAGCTCACGAAAAACAAAGTCATCCTTGTAACGTACGATGAGACCTATATCCTTCACATAGTGCTGAATCGCTTTGCAGAAGTGGAAGTGGCATCGCTTGACTTTCTAAAAATGACAGACATAAAAGCGAAAAGGTGCAAAAAATACGTTGATTCCCAATAGACCTACAGCAGCGGACAGTTCTGCTTGTTCAAAATCCATAAGTACACGGCGACAGGCGGAGGCAATTTTTAGCCGAGTCCAGGCGTTTAGCAGAGAACTGAAGACAAACTCGTAGCTCTCCTTGCTTTTTGTTTTCATCAAAGCGAAAGCAACTGCAATCCATTCCAACTTTTCTACGGCTTGCTCAGATGTTTCCTTGCCGACTGCTCTTGATCTGTTTTTATCATTTTCTTTTTGTTGGATAGGCAACTAAAAATTCAATAAAAGGTAAGATTCTAAAAATAATTTATACCAGTCCATGTATCGTAAACAGATGCCGAAATTTTTTCGGGCAAATCTCAAAGGACCCATCCATAGCGAGATACTTGCATTGCGCAGCTAATAGTAAATCTCGTTCACTGCTAAAGAGAACAACACCTGGACGCAAGAAGCCAACTGGAAATACGCAAATAAATAATTGCGATAGATTAACATAAACGACTACCGTTCTTTTCGTAACCTTGAAAGCATCAGGCAAATGGGTATGTGCGTGAGTTACGGGGTGTGTGTGTTACGCTAATTAATGGTCTCCTTGAGGGAAATTTATCTTTTTTCTGTGAAATATTTTAATGGGCAAGTTTGTACTCATTGAAAAGCCCTTTCGCAGGCGGAGGACCTTTTGCGTTTAGATTTGGGTTTTGCTGTGAAAATTTTTGAAATTTTCATGGTTGAACTTGAAAGTTGGGGGTTTTATGGGAAAATCGGAGCGAAAAACTTTTTGTGAACAAAAAACTTTTTATGAATTGCCGCCAAATTTGGGTTTTCGGGTTTACGGCCCGATTGTACTGTAGTATTTTGCTACACTGAGCTTTGCCTTTCAAATGCGGGCGCCCGAGAGGGCGCCAGTCCGCTGGTACCCCAATATTTTGACTAAACAAACAAGTGATCAACCCCTCAATCAAAAGCTTATGAAATATCATTTTATATGAAAAAAAGGATTCCTTCATTTCATGATCAAATAAAATTTTATAACTGTTTTAAATTTTGTTAAAAGAATTTGATTTTTTTGACAAGTTAAAGGACCATAGCCGTCGCCGACAACGACAATTTCACATGTTTGAATGCGCGCGGGACACTTTTTTATTCCGATAATTTTTGACACAATTTTTTTGAATGTGCTATTGTTTCAGAAATGAAGTTACTTATTGTAAAAAAAGATGTTGGAACACAAGTTACTAGTTGGTGTAGTGGTAAAGCAGCAGCGGCGTCAGGTGAAGTGGTTGTGGCTTGGTTTCATAAATTTCTCAAAATTTTATAGGTAATTTTCAGAAAATAAAAATATCACTTGATAGAGAGCAACAAGTTTCATCCGATATAAGATAGATCACAGGGAAGACAGTGTTTCACCTCTTTTTGAGAGGGTTGAAGATGTAGGCTGTGGATGGACGATTCTGGTTTGATTTTACTGAGTTTGCAATCAATATTTTTGAACACAATATTCGTCTAAGCCAAACTTGAAAAATTTGGTTGGCTGGCAAAGAAAATCAACAAAGTTTACCCCCAATAACCCGGCACCCGATAACCCGGCACCCTAAGACTGGTCCCGTCCAATAAAAATTACCGCCAATAAACCGGCATCTATCATAGTTTACAACATTTTTCAATTTGCGTCAATTTTTTCTGTATGCGGTAGGCCCCAGTATTCAAAACTATGCTCAACATCTTCTTGTTAGTGTGACCTTTTCCATTAGTGGTCCTCTTTTTTTTTCCCTTCCTTTCCCTATACAACCCTTTACCCCTCTTAAAATAGTTGAATAAAGGGTGATTATATAGAGGGTGGATTAAGGCCCGATAAAATAATACCTCCGCTAACCCGGCACCCCCGCTAACCCGGCACTTTTTGCCGGTCCCAGTGGTGCCGGGTTAGCGGGACTCGACTGTACCAAAAGATAGCCAAGACGTTTACGAGTCTTATTTTGCTAATGGTATGTGAATTTTGAAATAATTGAATTTATTTGAATCCAAGTAAAATTAAACCAGAATCGTCCATCCACGACCTGGCTGCCAGCCTACTTCTTCAAACATCTTAAAAAAGGGGAAAAACACAGTCTCACCTGTGATCTAACAATTGTATCTGATGCAATTTCTTTGCGCTCTATCACGTAAAATTTTTATTTTCTGCAAATGCCCTATAAAATTTTGATAAAATTATGAAACCAAGTCACAGCCACCTGAATTTTCGTCCAAGAGCCCCTGGTTTTTTGTGCGGTTTTGGTGGCAAACTGTTTCGGCTTAAATTTTGTTACATTTACTTGTTGTCTTGTTAGTCTTTTGATGAGTTCTGTTGCATTTTTCCTGCTGATCATTTTGGTATGTTGTAAACCAAAAATACTTTGGAAAGTCAGCTAGGAATAAGCCAAACTTCCTTCAAACTTTAATACCAAGTAAACAGCTGGTTTTACCTATTCTCCTGTAATTTTTGAATGATTTTTGTCTAAATTTTGCAGTGTTTTGCTGAGGACGATTTTTTGGCCTGTGAGTGAGAGTGAGTGAGAATGACATTTGCCATCACAGGCTGTGAGTGAGAGTGAGAGTGAGAATTTCAAAATTTGTCCTCACATGTTGTGAGTGAGAATAAAAATTTTTACTCTCACGGAGAGTGAGATTCTCACTGAGATCTCAGTGAGAATTGAAAGCACCTCTTGATCATTTGCTTTGCTTAACACCACTGGGTTGACGTGGTCTCTCCATTTTTGCCAGTTGTGCCATGATTCCAACTGCCTGTTTTTGTGGTTGAGCAAAGCTATCACCAATCAATTCTTGATCGTATTGCAACTGAATTTTGGCACACAAAGCTGCAGTGGCTCTTACAGCTTTAGCCACTTTCTTCGTTGCTGCTGAGAGCAAGCTTGGGATACTCCAGTCTATGTTTGACACCATTAAAAAGTCGTTGAAGGCAGCGGATCAAGACTTGGACAAAGCAGGATCTGAATTACTTGGTTTTCAAAATCTCTCCAAAGAGCTTGCCGAAGAAATCAACTCTAAAATCACTGAAGTTCGCTTGAAGAAGAAACAGAAGGAGAATGCAAAGGAGCAAGTTGAATTTGCCATCTCTCAGGTTTAAATATTATAACCTATACCACCCATTTCATTCGATACCTATTTTACAGCTATGTGAACTTTTTTGTGCTTTACATACTTTGTGTTTTTGATTATTTTAATTCTCTACCTTATCTTTGTAAACAATCATTTTTACAACCTCACTTGATTTTGATGCATGATTTAAAACAATAAAGACTGAACTAATTCAAGAATTATATAAATTGATGCCGTCTATGTAGTGTAATTCTCACAAATTCTCACAGAGAATTTGTGAGAATCATATTTTGTGTGAGTCAGAGTGAGTGAGAAAGACATTTGTCCTCACAGGCTGTGAGTTAGAATCTCACTGAGGATTCTCAGTGAGATTCTCACTCGGAGCTCAGCAAAACACTGAAATTTTGTGCTAATTTTGTAGCTCTTGAATTTTCCTACAAGTATTGACCAAGCATTGAGCTAAGGTATTAAACTATGACATGTTTTGAGCAGTTTTGAATGAAAATTTGAAAAGTGGGAAAATTGTGCTTTTGCGAGTTGGACGCTGGTTGTACAACTTTTTACAGACAGATTGCAGCTCACATATATTCTTTCGAAAGAGCACGTTACGACGGTCATTTTGACATGTCACAGTCATAGATGTGGTCTGCAGATGATTGGTGTCTTCTTGGAAAATTTTCCACTTTTCTTAAAATGGTCGTAAATTTAAAACCGGTTATTGGGTTACTTGACTCGTCTAAACACCCACACACATATTTTTGATATGATCTGCGTGAAAAACTGAGGTTACAACCTGTACAGGACGTGTTAAGCAAGCAAACCAAATGGTACGAAATAAAATGAACACCCTGTATAGTTATAGTAATGTCCGAAAATTTGAAAAATTTTCATAATTAAGAACACAAGCAAGTAAAATTCCCTAGCTCTCAATGTGATGTCACTCGTTTTAGCAAACAAAGAACTGGATTTTCCAATATTTTCCCATCAAAAAACTTGTTTTGAACCCTGTTTATCTGACCATTGTTTTTTTTAATTAAATTTTGTGTTTTCTATCTTTTAGTGGGTGACTGCAAAACTTTAAGACACAATCTTGAAATTTCCAATTTTATAAGCGATAACAAATATAAACTCTGTTTCACTTTCATAGTTATTTTTAGTTGAAAAAATTAGAGTATATTATTATAAAAAAGAATAACTTACAAACACCAGAGTGCCAGCAATGATGAAGAAAATGATGTGCCATTGTCCAGCGTTGGAGTCATCTTGGACGAATATAGCTACCAGGGCTGGAGCCACAAAGAACACGCAGCATTTTATGAATTGAGTGAAGGCTATCACAAACTCTGCATATTGTCTGCAAATACTATTATATACTTATCGCAGGCTGGGCTAAATAAAACGGAGAGTCACCTAGAGACTAGCGCCCCACACTTGTAGAAACCACCACAATTCAAACCAAGAGCTGCATGAACACCTCCGAATAGTAGCACTAAATTCGAAAATTTCTACAGTCGAGTATCCATAACCCGAATCCTCCTAAAGCTCGTCCCCTCGTTAGGTCCTTTTTTGCTTTGTTTTTGAAAAAAAAAACAGGATCTATGTGGCTGGTCTATAATTTCTATCCTGAAAATTGCAAGAATTCTGATTTTGCTGGTTTTTTGTAAATAAAAACAATATCGCCATATACGTTTTTTGAAGAAAAAAAGTATGGGGCTACTGTTATAACACATCGCAGGACAACCATTAAATTGAAAATAGTTGCTATGTTCGAATGGGTCCTTTCACGGCATTTTTTTATAAAATCTTTTTTATCCTCATCAAAAACACGCTTTTTAAGACTTATAACAGAGTTTTTTTGTTGAACAGCCCTGTTCAACAAATTGGCTAGATTTTCTTGAGAAATAATTCGATTCAACGACCTTATATTTCGACTCTCGATATAACGCCACCCTCGATATAAGGCCACCTGGGGGCCAGTCCCAAGGAGTGGTGTTATATCGAGGGTCGACTGTATTATCAAAACCGTGGTTAAATCTCTATATAGTATTTGGCATGTGTGGGTGTGTGGGTCGCCACTTTTGTGTTCAAGCCCAATTTTCTGCTATGTTTAGCGAACCCTCGATAACAACATCTCGGCTTTCTTTTAAGCACAAAAACGTACGATTTAAGTTGCTTCTAAAAAAAAATTCTTTGCCATCCAAATTGGAGACGGTGGATTTTAGCCTGGATTTAGGATGCATTTAAGTGTTGAAACCCGATTTCTTACTATTTCTCACTTTTTTCTTACTTTTTACCCGATTTCTTACTTTTTTTGCAAACCCATGACATTCTTTTTACTAGAACTTTAAATTACAATATCTTAGCTTCTTTTCGATCACAAGATCGTTAAAATAAGGGTGGTTCTAATAAAAGTTTGGGTGTACCCAAGAGAAGGGAAGCCAGGAGGTGAGTACCCAGGAGGAAGGTAGCCAAGAGGGGTGTACCCGGGAGGATGGTACCCAGGAGGGGGGTGCCCAAGAGGAGGATACCCAGAAGAAGTGTATCCAAGACAACGATGGGGAGGGGGGAGGGGTTGCATACCCATGAGGGGTATATCCAGGAGGACGGCACCCAGGAGGGGGTGCACAGGAGGAGGTTACGCAGGAGGAAGGTAGCCAGGAGGAGGGTACCCAGAAAAAAGGTAGGCAGGAGGATGGTTGCCAAGAAGGAGGTAGCCAGAATGGGGTTACCCAGGAAAAAGGTAGCCAGTAGGAGAGTGGTTAGGAGGAGTGTACCCAGTAAGAGGGTAGATAAGATACCCAGGAAGGGGTGATCAGGGAGATATGTGATGGATTAATATTTATTAGAATTTCAAAATACGATGGAGCATATACAGTAGCGGACAAAAATAATGTAACACCTGTACAAAAATCTAAGTTTTGGTAAAGTTCTAGTATCTCCTGGCAAAATTTTGTCCGGCAAAAACATTTTAAGTGTATTTTTAAGCAAGGAACATGATTCTGCAAAAAAAAATTCATTCTTGAGGGCACAATTTCATTCTACAGCCACTTTTTCACGACTAGTCCATTTTTGGGCCGGACAAAAGTAATGTAACACCCTTGATTTTTGTACATTCTGCTCACCTCTTTGTTATTGTCGCCTTTACAAAAAGTTGTTTTAGCTCTAGAAGATGGTAAACAAGAAGAATCAGCCTGTGCAGACCAGAGAAGCTATCAAAAGAGCATCGGATAGTGGTATGTCAACTCGGAAGGTCGCGTCTTTATTTGGTGTGAGCAATGCAATGGTTTCGAGAGTCACCAAGCGCTTCAAATCAACCGGAAACTTCGCAAACATGCCTCGTAGTGGCCGTCCGCGCAAGTCAAGTGAGAAAAGTGATAGAGCCTTAGTTCGAATCGTCAAAAAGGATCCTTTGAAGACAGCCACTGATGTTACCAAGCATGCAAATGAACGTCTGGGTCTCGGAATAGCACGCGCACAGCCAGAAGAATTCTCAAGTAAGCTCCAAATTTTGTCGGAAAAAGTGTGAACAAGCTTTATTTCAGAAGAGCCGATCTCCTGCTGCTCGTCCATCCAAGAAGCCGTGGATCTCGAAAAAGAATGTGAAGGAACGTCTCAAGTTCGCACACGCTCAAGGACTGGTCAGTGGCCGACTGGGGAAGGGTGCTCTGGAGCGACGAATCAAAGTTCAATCTCTTCTCATCCGACGGCATTCGCTATGTCAGACGTCCGCGTGGCAAAAGAAATGATCCAAAGTACCAGGTTCCACTGTCAAACATGGAGGAGGGTCAGTTATGGTTTGGGGTATTTTCTTCGGTTTTTAAATTTTCCTCTTGCATTTTTTGTTGATGTTTTCAGGCTGTTTTTCGAGGGATGGTGTCGGTCCGCTGGTTCGAGTCGAAGGCAAAATGAACGCTGAGATGTACAAGGGCATTCTGGACGACAACATGATTGAGCACGCCATTACTTGCCTCTCAAACGATTGATCTTCATGCAGGATAATGACCCGAAGCACGCCTCCAAGCTCCTGAAGAAGTGGTTCATCGACAATAACGTGGAGGTTCTCAAGTGGCCGTCGCAGAGTCCGGACTTAAATCCTATCGAGCACCTGTGGGAGCATCTGGATCGGCAAATTCGCACACGCACCTACTCGAAGACAAGCGACTTGTTCAAGGCTCTTTGTGCAGAATGGAAGAAAATCAGTTTGGATGTTTTAATGAAATTGGTTGACTCCATGCCTGCTCGTTGTGCTGCTGTTGTTGCGTCCAAAGGGTTTGCGACGAAATATTAGTGTTGAATAAAGCGATTTCAATTATTTGTTGCTTCACATTTTCTTTACGGGATAATCAAAGGTGTTACATTACTTTTGTCCGGCCCAAAAATGGACTAGTCGTGAAAAGTGGCTGTAGAATGAAATTGTGCCCTCAAGAATGAATTTTTTTGCAGAATCATGTTCCTTGCTTAAAAATACACTTAAAATGTTTTTGCCGGACAAAATTTTGCCAGGAGATACTAGAACTTTACCAAAACTTAGATTTTTGTACAGGTGTTACATTATTTTTGTCCGCTACTGTAGACGCTTGTTGCCCCCAGTGTACAGGGTGTCCCAAGAAATTCCACCGATTTGAAATGTCCATAACTTTTGTCATGACACGATTTCGAAAATCTGTAAAAGCTAATCGACTCAGCTTGCGATGAGAATTTTTTTAGCATTAAACACTCAAAAAAAAATTTCGATCAAAATTTTGAAAATTTTGCCTTGGTCCATATTTTGGTTTGGAAAAACACAAAGAATTCTCTTTTTCTATCTTTCATCAGAATGTGGCCAATTTTGTCACAAAACGATCCAAGTCACACTGTTAGCAAACGAATACTAAATAACCAGGAACTTATGCACATTATAGGCCCCCAAAATATTTGCCGTTTAAACTTTTTTGTGGTCATACTAAATGTTTCTCGTATGACCTTGTAAATCACTTATGCGCGTTTTGTAGCAAATTTACTGCGCTTTAATTACTGCGCTTTGGGGGCCTATAATGTGCATAAGTTCCGTCCATCTTTATTGAACGTAACAACGGAGTACATAACAACGACTCTATCTCAATTCAACACTGCCTCCTTCCGTTTCAAGACATCTTTCGAGCCGTGGCTTATTGGCGGAACCACGACCCATCCATCGGAGCGGGAAATTTCGATCCAACCAATCACGAACAATGACATTGAAGTGAGGGGGCGCACCGTCTTGCATGAAAATGAGGTTCTGGACACCTAAACAAAACAATGAAACGGAATGAGAAGATACGGGTCTACCTTGGACTCTCGCAAAGAAAAAATCTTGCAATATTTGAAGATAGAATTGCCCAGTAACGTTTTCCTCGAAGAAGTAGGGACCCACAATGCCTCGACGTGGCCCATACACGAAGATAAAGACAATGCAACGGTTCTTCACGATACCGAGGATTTTCTTGAGCCCAATAACGAAAGTTCTAAGAAAATGAAGAAGATGAACAAAAAGCAGGATAAGAAGGCTAAGGATAAGAACCTGCTGTGAATGTGAAAATGGCATTCATCCGAAAAAATCACATTATCCAGGGAAGGAGGCGGCACATCCAAGAAGCCCAGCTGATTGATAGCATGTTAAACTCTCGCGGCACGATTCTGAGGACGGATTTCTTAGTGAAGCTGGATCTTTTACTGGTGGAACTTGGCATCCTGAAGTGAATCAAAGAGTGAATGAGAAATGCTGATCAAATGAGGCCATGAGGAAAGCTAAACAAGACATGCCTTGAGGACTCTGTGTACGGTGGACTTCGACGGTATTCCTTCTTGCAGTGCTAACATCCTGATGGCCGCATGCGGATCATTTCGAAAAGCCTCAATCACTTCTGCTTCTTTGAGCTCTGTTAGCACCCACCTGAAAAAAACAGTCAAGAAGTCAAAAACATAAACAAAAATTCCTGCTTGCAAACCTAGAGTTGGTCTGCTTCTTCCTATCGCTAGATCCCCGTGCAAGATAATCAGCATACCAATGACGAATTCTTTCCCTGTTCGGCAGTTGTGCATAAAGTCCATTTTGAGTTCGATATCTGCGCTGGACGATCGATGGGCTTCCCTCTTTAGCATACGTTACGACACAGAAAGCTCTTTGTTGAGGAGAGTAGCTCATCTAGAATATATAAGAAGGAAACATCACAGTAAGCATCGAAACAAAAAAGCAACGAGCACGTCAAAACGAATTGAATTTTTTGTGTTTTTCCAAACCAAAAGGGGGACCAAGGCAAATTTTCAAAAATTTGGTCGAAATTTTTTTTTGATTGTTAAGTGCTAAAAAAGTTCTCATCGCGAGCTGAGTCGATTGGCGTTTACAGAATTTCGAAATCGCGTCAGGACAAAAACTTATGGCCATTTCAAATCGGTGGAATTCTCGGGACACCCTGTATAAATAATAAATAAATAATTGCACTCTTTTCTCATGCTATAACTATAAAATGCACAACAATTTCTAAAAATTACCTGTAACAATAGGTAGATTAGCAGGAGCAAAGCACAAGTATATGTAAATAGCAGCTGGAGTGAGCACTGCTACTGAGTTAAATATCCACATTTTGTGTCTCTCTGACATACAACTGACAAAAACTGTGTACTATTCAATAAAGCTGACCACTAGGGAAGGAACCGGTCGGTAAACCGAAAACCGGGTTTCAAAAAACGATCAGCAGAAAAAGGTAAATTGATCGAAAAAACTGAAAAAAAAAGGAAACCGAAAATTGGGTTTGTATGAAAAAAAGTGACGGTTCAAATAAAACTGACCGAACTCTTCCCTACTGACCACCACTTACTGATAAGTGTCACTAACATAACCGCATGTCATCTTGACTGGAATGTGACTTAAAGCTCCAAGAGCACCCAGAATGCCAGTCTCTGTAGTGCTGTATTTGAGCACCTTCTTGATGTAGGTAGGGGCATAAATGAACAGAAAGAAGCCAGAAAAAAGATCAGCAAATGCGTTGAGCCAAACCGCCCACACTACTTTATCTTTGACTACTTCCTAAAATTGTTCGGCAGTTTTTTGATTGAAAAATAAACGGAGGATTACACACCAGATAAGGCACAAATCTTTCGTGTGTTTTGTGAGCCTGCAAAAGTTTTACATTTTTGAAATGAACTGGTCAACTGGGTAAAACTTTTTTTTAACCCTCAAAAAAGGTTTTTATACCCCTATGACCATGAGAAAAAAGTATCTTTGCATTTCTTGTAACAAAAAAGCACATAAAAGTAGTAGCAACCTGAGTTTTGTCTTTGTGAATAGTTCTAATTTCAGTAGAGGTCACAAAATAATTCTTCACTGGATCATCTGAATGCGAACAATAAATAAGTTAAACAATATACAGTCAACCCTCGATTTAACGTCACCCCCCACCCTCAAGTTCGTTCCCACCTAGTGTCCACACTTTTTTACCAAGGGTCCGATTATATCCCTTAATTAAAGGCATTGCCCTTAATTTGAAAATTTTGCCTTTAATTTTTTTTTGAAAATAAAGGCACATTTTGACGAATGTTATGAAGGTTATGACTACTTTCTTGGGCAGAAAGAGTTGTTGAAAGCAGGTAAGGGGGGAGAAAAATATGTTGTTCGTCAATAAAGTTGTTTTTTGTTCATTTTTGTCGGGTTTGAAGCATAGGGACGACATGCCTTTAAGTTGCCTTTATTTTTGACACTAGATGCCTTTATTTTAGAAATTCGCGATCGAACCCCTGTTTTTTTTGCCCTGAATTTTTAAAGCTTTTTGCCAGTTTTCTTCGGTCAGTCTAGTCCGAAATATCGCAAGGATTTAGATTTTGCCGATTGTTTTTGTACATGGCAACAGTTTTGCCGAAAAGACCGGGTACTCGATTTAACGTCACCCCTTTTTCAAAACAGGGTGATGTTAAATCGAGTACCCGCGGGTCTTTTCGGTAAAACTGTTGTTATGTACAAAAAAAGATCGGTAAAATCTAGATCGTTGCGATATTTCACACTAGACTGACTGAAAACAACTGTCAAAAAGCTTTAAAAATTAGGCTAAAAAAAGGTGTCGGACGCTAGGTGGGAACGAACTTGAGGGGAGTGACGTTAAATCGAGGGTTGACTGTAATCATAAACAAGACCTGTGTAAAAAATTATCCAAAAAGTGAAGAGGACAAGAGAGACCAAAGCATGCAAATAGTGTACCCAGGTCCAGCCTATGGACTCGCAAATCTAGGCGTCAAAAATTTGCTTTTGCAAAAATAAGCAAGAAATTCTCACAACTCCAGAAAGAGAGTTGGTCAAAAACGAGGAGAGGGGCGAAAAACAGGTGAGCACTCCAAGGAATTTGGCATTTTCCTGCAAACTTGCCCACCTAGTGCACAATACTCCAATCACTGCGAAGTCACAAGCATAGGCTAGACCCTAAACACAGCGGGGTAACAACAACTGGATACAACTTATGATTGGATACAACGACTGGATACACTTTTTCAAAATTCGTGTTGAAAAATTTAAAAATTCTGTTTTTTTAATCAATTTTATCCACTTATTTTTTGTACACTGCGTTTTTTTGCTGGTGCTCCCATTTATTGTTGTTCTTTCCAGAGTTCGACATGGTCAACGTTCAGAAAGTTCACTCACAGCGCATTGGATCAAGATCACCTACACGGAAGATCGTCAGGGTTGCTATGTGTGGACGAAGACAGGGAGATCTACAGTCAAAGATGGAATCGAAGTCGCCTACTACCGCTGTAGTGTGTGCTGTAGAGCCAAGAAGCTTGCGGATGCAACTTTCGGAGCCAGTGTCATCAGCTCTCTCAAATTCAACATCACTCACGACAAATGGATTGGACAGCCGGAAGACCACATTCATATCTGCATGGCTAAGGATGCGAATGAGGTTTGATAGTTTTCAATTTTGCTAATTTTAACTTGGCTTATAGGTGCTTGCAGTCTAAAGTTTTTCGGCAGCGCTAATGTTTGATAGTTTTTTTAGTTAAAGAAGGTCTGTCCAGTCAGGAGATTGTCAAGAACCACGAATCACGGCAAGAGTTATCATAGCAAGCAGCGACTCGTCTTCTCTATCAACTCGAAACTGGGACACTGGGCGATGATTTTCAAACAAGTGAAGTTTGTATGAAGTAAACGTGGCTTTTAACTTAGCTTTAGGTTTCTCACACTGAAGAGCTGGATGCAATGGATGTATTTGAAGGACGGCAGCCACTACAAAGGCAAAGAACGGAATTTGCGGAAGTTACTCAAAGCTTGGCCCATGAAAAGGTATTTTTTATTGATTCCTTATTTTGCTTATATGGTTTTAGAAAAAGCTCCTGCAATTCCTATCCTCGGATGAAGGCTGAAGTGCTGAAGAGTACAGGTATTTTTATGGTTACTATTTGAGTTTGATAGCTATTTGCTTTCGGAGAAGTGTCGCTGAATGGTGAGACAGAAGACAACCAACCGGCGCGAGAGGATCCCGTTCAGTTGGCTGAAGAAGCGGAAGAAATTATTGTTGAAGAGAATCCGGCTAACGTCTCACTCTGTGACTTAAATTTATCTCACATTTTTTATTTTGTTTGGGATGTTATCCTAGTTTGTCTATACGAAATAAAAATTGCGTTTGGAAGTGTGTGGGGATGAATAGGACATCATACCAATTATGTGGAAAAGTGTATCTAGTTGTTGCCTCCAGTCGTAATTGTATCCAATTGTTGTATCCAGTAGTAAATGTATCTAGTTGTTGTATCCAGTCGTTGTATTCAGTCGTATGTGTATCCAGTCGTTATATCCAGTCATAATTTGTATCCAGTCGTAGGGCAATCAAACACAACACTATGACAGGTTTCTCAAAACTGGAAGATTTGGCTTGTGCTCAACACCATCGTAAAAATGTAATTCCAATTTGAAATTTGGTGACCTGGGTTTTATCATCCTCCGGAAGGGGAAGCCATAGTATCCGACCACCACTTTCGCCCTGATGGTGTGATGTGGAAGCCGCAAAGTAAAAAAAGTCAAGGTGAAAGTCGAAAATAAAGCTAGGGTATAAGAAATTTTGGAGAGCCGGGTAATGACTATTAAAATCGTTTATTTTGTCGCCCCCAGACGAACTTGGGGGATACCGGGTTATCAAAAGGTTACCGTTCCTAACACTAAGTTCACAATGGCACAATTACAATGGCCCTATACTTCTATCAACCGTTTGATTACACGGTTAGGATGCGGACATAAAACGGATCATTGTGAAAGTTGCTTAGGTACTTATCCTTTATCCGGACCCCACCTATTTTTTGCACCTCTCAATGAACTTTACTTCCTTTTTTATTTAATTCTTTTTTCGAAAAACGTCCTTCCCACACTTTTTTTCGCCTTTTCCATCGTTTTTAGGGCCTGAGACATACTTTCCCTTAAAAAAACGCACTTTTGAGCTACCCCAAATAGTGTACTTTAGCCTTTCACTACTAGTGAATCACTAGTAGTGAAAGGTGGGGTCCGGATAAAGGATAAGTACCGTTGCTTAAAAGCATAATGTAAGCATGAGAAAAGTTAAAAACAATTGCTTCAAATAGTTGACCTTTATAAGCTGCAAAAAACTAACCTGGAAGACTCTAACAACAATAAACCAGGCAAAGCCCCAATCTGCAGCTGCAGGAATTAGTCCAGTGGACAGGGCAGAGACCACTCCAGATACGAAGAACACATGACGAGCCCCATGCTGAGAGCACAGATATGAGAACGGAAAAGTAGCCAACATGCTAGAGATGGAGACTGCCCACTGCAACACTGTTTTCTGATATTGAGTATAGGAGTGCATTACAGGGGGGCTCAATGTCCAACAGCAAAACCACCTAAACCGCAATAAGTTCTTCTCTAAAATTATCTACCAAAATCCCAAAATCCCAATAAAGACCGATGATTTATACCACAAATGATAGAGCAAAAAGTAAATTTTGCTTTTTATGTTTCACATTATTTACAATACTTTGAGGATTTTTAAGGCAAAATCTACTGTACGAAATTAATTTTTTGTACACCTAGTCTATCGCCTAACCTAGTCTAGTCTATCCTAGTCTAGTCTACCTAGTCTATCGCCCTTCAGTCATAAAAACCAACCTCTGTCCCGTTCCCAACAATCTGAGCCACCTTGTTTGGATCCATGCAAATGATTGTAAAATTGAGCGTAAGCATGTTGGAAAATACAGAAGTTAAACATAAAGTTCCCAAAACTAATATGAAATAACGAAAGTGGTGGTGAAAAATATTGTTGTTATCCACATTCTTTGTAAAATGTGAATCATGGCGTTCCATATCTGAACAAATTCGAATATCAAACAAATAATTAAGTTTCGTGCGGATAATGATACATTCTAAAAGCACATAAATCCTGGGCTCCAACTCGAAATTAACACGAAAATGGCTGACCGAGACAAGCGGAAGATCTCGTGAAGTTTTCCACATAGATCATTTTTGTGTGTGGGAGTGTGGGTGTCTGCTAGTCATGAAGTGACCTAATAACCGCTTTTAAATTCACGACCATTCCAGGGAAGTTGAAGAATCTCCCGTAGGGCAGAAATCAGTTGTCTCCAAACAGCACTTGTGACTGCAATATCCCATAATAACCGCCAAATAGTGTACGTTTCTAAAATAGTGTACGTGAGCTGCCATTTGTCTGCAAAAACTTGGACAACCAGCATCCAACGCTCAAGTCCACCATTTTTTCCCCAGGTAAATTTACACTCAAAGCTTCTAGAAAGCATGTCACAGCTGTGTATAACTGCTTGGTGCTTGGGCAATATTTGTAGAGAAATTCAAGAGCTACAAGATAGGCGAAAAATCAGCACAAAAAGTTTACAAAAGTCACTCAAAGATTACAGGAGAAGAAGTAAAACCAGATGTTTCCCCCGTTTATAAATCTCTTTTCCCAAAAATTGATCCATCTTTTGTTTGGTGAGAAAATGATGGATCGATAGCAGAACCACAAAATACCACACCATGCACGCAAACAAATATATTAACTGTTTCATTTTATGCAGATTAATTTTTAGGAATACATTATAAAACATGGGTTTGTTTGTCAGCCGTGTAGACTGTATAATGACTGACTTATTGAACAGTTCCATGGAAAGTGAAAACTGGGAGCAAAAAATAGATCGGTACAGCAAAGAGGTGCAGCGGTTTTTAAATCTGGAAATTAAAATTTATTTAGTACTGCAAAGAGGACGAAATTTTTGTTAACCGCGGAATTAATTTTTGTCGTGTTTTCGTTCCTACCATTTTCGACAAAAAGTTGTTTTTCGAAAAAATTCATAATAAGCCAATCTAGAATTCAACCGGTAGGTGAATCTGTGCACAGACCTCTAATCTCCTATGATAAATGTGAATGTGAATTTTAAAGTTTCGAGCACCCGAGACAAAAAATTAACACAAACACGATTTATTAATTGATCTCCAAAAAATAACAAAATGAAAGCTCCGACGACATAAAAATGCGCTAGGTGGACGGATATTTTGAAAGGCTCGACAGTTATGGCATTACCAGTCCGCAAATTCGGTATTTGTGTCGCAAACCCGCTTATGCTTTCGTATCTTAGAAATCCCATTTTCGTCCTTGCTCAGACCATAGATCCACTCCGGTCGACATGCCAAGAAAAGGTGATCGACGAGACGCTTATCGTGCGTAATGACCAACAACTGGAGACTGCGTTTATTTTGAGCCTGAACTGTAGCGGTGGATTGCCCTTTACTTTGCGATTGACTTGGACTGTCCTGACTGCTTTCTTGTGTGTTAAAATGCATGTTGTTGCGAACTTCTATTAGCGATTTCAGCATCATACCAACATTTTCAACCTACAATAATACAATATAAATTACTTAAAGTTAAAGCACACCACAAAATTTAACCTTGTCTGCATCCAAATTGGTCGTAGGTTCATCTAAGCCTAGACGGCAAATATCAGCCAATGCAATTCTTCAAAAGGCAAGCTAAGTTGGAAGATTGATCATTGTAATCAAGGTAAATAGGGCTCTGCCCAGCTGCAATGATATAAATTTTTTTCAAAACCATCAAACGCTCAGTCGTAGGATTTCTCAACAAGCTAACAGGCTGAGATCTAAACCATTAATTTGATAAATCTTAAAAATTGAATAAAAAACACAACAGATCGAACCAAGGCGAAATTTTGGGAAAGAGGCCAGAACTTAATGAGGCGTTTGGCTTTCCCAAAGAAAAAAGGGGCCGAACGCCACTACGCGTAAAAAATGCATGAAATTTTAAAATCAAAAAACATACCAAGCTATTGTCAAGAAGTACAGCAGCAATATTTCCTTCGCCAGTGAATATCCGCATAGCATCAGTGATATCTGTCTTAGCGTGAATTTTCTTTTAAATCCAAAAAGGGTATATACAGTCTCGCACAATTGATCGGGAACGATGGTCAAATTTTTAAAAATTTTCTTTTCCGTGAAAGAAAATGCAAATTACCGTAAAATCAGTAAATGCAGTTTTGTTATTACCCTAGCACCAGTTATTATGGAATTTGTACAGTTCTTGTTTTGAAACAAGTATGGTCCTTTAAATTTTTGAGTGCAGCAAGCTATTTGATGCGAGACACAAGTTACTAGGGTTGTCAGACGGAAAATTCCCGGGAGAAAAAGATCATTTTTTCCCGGGAAAATTCCGGGGAAAAAATGATTTGGGAAAAAATAAAGAAAATATGGGAAAAAATGAATTTGAATAAGAGCTTGTTTCAGTACGACAAAGTGTGCTCTAAATCAGAACTTTTCTGGGGAATCAGAGCACTTACGAGCTCTGTTATACTCCCATGTTGAAATGTTTACGTTGTGCTTTCTGCTCTCTTGAAAATTTCACTCTTATTTACGTGATTTTAGGCAATGTCTCTCGGCAGGAAGCTTCATTGGAGTTGGCAATTTTGCGACGAAAGCGAAGAAGGGATCAATGGCAAGACCGTGGCTGCAGCACATTCTGCACTCAGCGCTATCCGGATAATGCGACAAAAAAGACGAAGCACCTCATCGTGAGTATTTAACCAGTTATTTTTTTTTCAGCTCATTTTTCTCTTTAGGAACAGTGTCAGAAGATCGGACAGGAAGCGCGCAAGACCATCAACATGCTGGCTGGGATCAAGCAGAAGACAGATGAGCCTCCATCAAAAATCGCCAAGAGGACTGAGTCATCGAATAGCAAGCTTCATGGATCGCGTCTCAGAGAGGGAACAAAACGAGCTTGACATCTTGCTGACTAGGGTTGGTTTTTTGTGCTATTTTTACTATTTGGTTTTTAATGATTTTAGGCTTTTGCTACGGGAAATATCGCGGCCAACTTCCTGGACAATCCTTTCTTCAAGCAGATGATGAACAAGATGCGCCCGTCCTACAAGTACGGCTACAAGTACAAGTACGGCTCTAGTAAAGAATCGGTTGCAAAAAAAGTGCTTGGTCCCCCCTGTGGTTTTTTGTGAAAAACAGCTTGGTCCCCCCTGTTATTTTTTCGTAAAAAACAGCTTGGTCCCCCCTGTTGTTTTTCCGTAAAAAACAGCTTGGTCCCCCCTATTGTTTTTCGTAGAAACTAGTTTGGTCATATAAATTTTAATAAAAAAACAGCTTGGTCCCCCCTGTTGTTTTTACAAATAAAACAACAGGGGGACCAAGCTGATTTTTGGAAGCCTATTCTTCACTAGCGCCGCAGCACACTCCACATTGCAAGGGATTTGAAAAATTTTTAGTTCCTGTTCTCTAACTTCATAAAATGTTATATAAATCTACATTTCCCCCAATTCCTTGCAATGGTCTTTGCAGCGAAGCGGCCAACCCTTGGCCGAATACAACAATCTGTGGAATTTTTGGGTGAACCCTTATATTTTTGCAGAAAAAGTGTATATTTGTGACACAAAAAGGTGCATTAACATGGTTTTTAAGAAATTTGAAAGAAAAAAAATCAGATTGGGGGACCAAGATACGAAAGCGGGAGTATGAAATGGAAAAGCCTGAATCCGAAGAAGAACCAAGAGGAATATAGTGGTGTGGAGGAATTTTATGTGTTGTTTACCGATGAATAGGATGTTAATTTGGTTTGAATAAAGTTTTGCTGTACATGCGTATTTGGATTCTGGTTGAGTGTCGTTAAAAGGCAATAAATTCTTTTTTTCCCGGTGAAATCATTTTTTCTCGGGAATTTTCCCGGGAAAATTCTCACGATCATTTTTTCCCGGGAAAATGACAACCCTACAAGTTACACATTTCAGCTGCGTCTGTTAATCTCAGTGATTTATAGTGAAGACAATTTAAATCTAGTTTACAAAGAAATACTCAATCTGATTAAAAAAACTTTTGAACCCTACAACAAGCTTCAAAGACCTGCAAAAATGTTCTGCATCAATTCAAATTTATTGGATTTGCATTGATCGTATGCTCTTTTGAAAAGCCAAAAGTAGCACCGCAAAAATTGAAAATCTAAAATAGTTTAAAAAACATACTAGTTTATAACAAGTGAAATGTAATAAGTAGAGCTAAAAACTGAACTAAGTAGCTGCTGTCAACAACAGCACATTGGAAACGCTATGAATATATAATCCCCCTATATCTTACTAGCATATAACTCCCCATTAATGCATTTTGACTTTTTAGGCTTAGGCCAGGGTAGGCCAGCACATGTTAGGACAAGCTCAAAGGTGTTCTTCGAACTAATAAAAAGTACGTAAACGCACATGCCTCACTACTACCTAATCATGAATAAAGTCTTCTCTAATATGTACTGGTCGTGCTGCGAGTAATACTCCCAGGTTTTTAGTCTGCTAATGAGCAGCCACTTATTGCTGTGAATGACATTCTAGCTTTTTTTACCGAATAGAAAAACAAAGCATCTATTGGAGCAGGGGCGTCTATTGGAGCAGGGGCGTTTTTAGAAGAAATACGGTATGTTTTTCATTTGAAAAGATCATAAGTTATTTAGTTATCATTGTGGTAACGTCACCATTGTTTGATCGTTTTCAGCGGTTTTAGCATAAAAACTGTTTAGTAGCAGCAAAGGAACTAGTTGGAAACAACTTTATATTATTTTTGTTAACTGAACCTGTTTGCATAGTTGTTCTGAGGGAGCTCTCCCAAAAAAACCAAGCATATCGCAACAGATAACTCTCCTTGACAAGGCTTCCATTTTACCTTTACTTAATGGCTTCACCTTTAATTGTGTCCCTTTTTGCTTCCTAGTCGCTCATTTTTTAACGCGAAAATACGAATTTAAAAAACCTTTATTTCGGCGAAATTTCACTGTAAAAGAACCCTTATATTTGAAAGTTTATATGACAGTCCTGCTCCTTAAACTTGTTCTATTTATTATATATTGTATATATATATATTGTTTTATTGAGCTTTTTTGTAACTGGTGTAAAAAAAGTTCCCGGTGGGTTTTTAGGCTAATGTTTAAAGGGGCATGCTCGCGCCCGATGGAATAATTCCTGCATTTCAAATTGGCGGGTACCAGGCACGCCAGAGATTTGAATTTCAAAATCGTGTTTGAAATCATTCTGAACGTTTTCTTTCAACGTTCATTTTTTGCTAGCTTTTTTCTAATTGCTCTAACAAATATGACCATACTGACTGCCTTGCAAGAATTGTTGAAGTCGAAATCTTTTGGTATTTTTTGTTTTATTGCTGCTGTGTATATGATTTGTAATTCTCACGAATTTTTAGCCTCCAGCGGGATAATTGAGCAGGTGACGCCAAGGCATTAGATAAGTTTTTTTTATACTTTTAGCCGTCTTTTTCTTTTCTTCTCTTGTCTAGTTCAGGTGCCTGCTATGGAAAACAGAAGAGCAACTCTGCAAATGGAGGACAGAAGGACAGTCGATTGAGTGTAGTCAAAGTCTATCCGTTCAATATGATGTCTTCTCTCTATATGTATTATATTTTCGCATCAATAAATTTTTTAATTTTTCGTGTTACTCTTTACCCTCGTTATGTATTACCCCGAAAAGTCGCAATCCCGCTTTTGAGTCATTTCAGCTTCTAATTTGGATTTCACGCATTTTTTATTTCAACATTATTCTCAATAAACAATATCATCATCATCGAATTCCATAAAGTTATCTTCAAAATCAGACTCCTCATCCAAAAAAGTCAGCGTCTTCAATGTTTCCACTTATTTCAAAGCCATCGTAAAGTTCTTCTAGCGTAAATATGTGCGATTCATGCAAGGCCCTCCGTTTGGTAGCCCTGTCAACAATTCGGCATTTCCATTCGAAATCGCCAGCGCTCTTTACTCCTTTATGCACCACACCACCCTTTGCTTTTGAGAACACATCTCTTATGTGTTTGATAACCCTGTCTCGTCTTATTTCTGCCTTCCTATTTTCATTGAAATGAAGAGCTGCAAGCTGAGTTCTCGCGAGAAAACCTCTCTTTGCGCTAAACATCTTGACTATTATCTGTGAGCACAATGTAAAGCATATAGATTCATACTAGAACTTTCGTTTCGGTCTATAAATGTTGGCAACAGAATTGAAGGATTCGACATAGCTGGTGCTGTTTGACCCATTCAACCTGCTGATGTCATTTAGAAATTGTTCAGATGAAACAACTTGGAGAAGCACTGCAAACGAACTAGACGCTGGATTGAGAGGGACACGCAGAGTCTCATTCTCTGTTAGCATATCGTGATGGCATCTCAGCACCTTTGTAAAAGTCTCAGCCTAGAACCGTAAAAGTTTATTTCGCATTTTGTCAGTGTGATCTACTTGAAATTTTCCTGTAATATCAAGTGGTCTTTTGCTTCTCTTTTTGGACCACTCTGCCACTGTAGCCAAGCTATTAGTTTTCTCATGAAAAACATCTCGTACGAAACCCTTAGTAGTTATTATAACAGACTCTGTTAAAAAGTAAAAAGTTGTTACTTGAGACCAACTGTGTATTCCGGCCAGATGCAACAAAGACGATAAAGCTGTTTCTTTGACTACCTTTGGATCACCTCTTGGTAACGAAGATGCATACCACAGGTGGTTCATAAAGCATGGTCCGACAATAGCATTGTCGCGTTTGATCAAATCGTTGTCACTGAAGTGCTCGTAGCACACTACAACTCTTTGGCCAGAACAGAACGGATTGAAATTTGCATTTGTTCGATAGGCAGCTAATCTAGCATCGCTCATAGATATCCTCACGCCCTTATCAGAACCTGTTTTCTTTTGGCAGACTGGACAAACCATTTTTCAGTGCTGATTGACAAAAAGATTAGCTTATTCTTCGTAAAAATTTATGCGTGCATAACTTTATAAGTAGAAGAGATAGAGGTCGGATCGCAAAAAGAGGTCGCACTAACGATTAAAAACTTCGTAACCAAAAGTTCAGACAGTTTTTATTCCAAAATAATCAACAATTACATAAATAGCAAAAAAAACTCAGAATGATCAGCGATATTTTCATCCGGAGCTTGTTATTCTGTCCTCCATTTGCAGAGTTGCTCTTCTGTTTTCCATAGCAGGCACCTGAACTAGACAAGAGAAGAAAAGAAAAAGACGGCTAAAAGTATAAAAAAAACTTATCTAATGCCTTGGCGTCACCTGCTCAATTATCCCGCTGGAGGCTAAAAATTCGTGAGAATTACAAATCATATACACAGCAGCAATAAAACAAAAAATACCAAAAGATTTCGACTTCAACAATTCTTGCAAGGCAGTCAGTATGGTCATATTTGTTAGAGCAATTAGAAAAGCTAGCAAAAATGAACGTTGAAAGAAAACGTTCAGAATGATTTCAAACACGATTTTGAAATTCAAATCTCTGGCGTGCCTGGTACCCGCCAATTTGAAATGCAGGAATTATTCCATCGGGCGCGAGCATGCCCCTTTAATAACAAATTTTATTTCAAAAAAATATTCCAAACATATGGTTTTGTAGCTCTTTTCTTCCTCTACCGAATGATATATAAAGTTTTTATTTGTGATGGAAGTTTGGTGGAAAAATTGGACAAAGCAAGAAATGGAAGAAAAATAATTCATGCAGTGATTATAGGGTAACATTTCACTCAGCTTAAACTTAATTTTCATTTGCATCTTCATTGATTTATTTTGTTTATTGAAAATGAGTGATTTACGGGCAGGGATTGTGCGTCTTTATCAAGAAGGGCACCGCGTTATGGAGATTTTCCGCCTGATGAATGTTCCACAACAAACCGTCAGTGATGCCATCAAGCGATTTGAACGGACGGGCAGCAACGACGATAGGGCAAGGAGTGGGCGCCCTACGACAGCCACAACAGAGGAAAATGAATACCGCCGAATCCTTGAAACTGAGGTCCTGCCATGGGCATTGGACAACCTGGATGATGTGTGGTGCTTCCAGCAAGATGGAGCCCCATCTCACCGTGCTTATGAAACTCAGGCATGGATTACCGAGCATTTCCCTGATGCCATCACTGTTGACCCTGATTGGCGCAATCCAAAAAGGTGAATGGCCGCCCAATTCCCCCGACCTCAAGGTCATGGACTACTTTGCCTGGCCTTACCTCCAGTCAACGACCCCACAAATCCATCCCGGCACTGAAGGCATCATTGGCCAGAGAGTGGGACGCGGTTCCCCAAGTAATGATCCAAAAATGCCATTGACGCGTTCCCGAAAAGCGTGCATTGAGGCGCAGGGAGGCCATTTTATTGAGTAAAATAAAAACTTTATATATCATTCGGTAGAGGAAGGAAAGAGCTACAAAACCATATGTTGGAATTTTTTTTTGAAATAAAATTTTTTATTAAACATTAGCCTAAAAACCCACATGGAACTTTTTTTTACACCAGTTATAATTGAGGTAAAAAAAGTGTCAAACCCCTAGGTGGGAACGATATTTTTAGGTGTTATTAAATCGAGTTTCGACTGTATTTGTACTATTCTCTATGTTTTAAAATCTTTTTTTATTTATCTCTTTTCTAGGACAGAATCTAAGACAGAACTTAGAAGCTTTGGCAGGGAATACATTAAATATAGATTTTAAAGAATGAGTTCTGCCACCCAGAACACAGCCTTGATGGCCACTATTGTGGGCATAGGCGTGTTAATTGGCACTACTTATACTATTTCATCCCTACTCCAAGAGATAGATGATATTTACAATGAGGTGGTACAAAACTTGGATGAGATCAGGGTACCAGTGTCTCCTAAAACAAAATCAAATCAATACTGTAAAACATGTTCAGGTGATCAACAAAGATGCCTGGAACGGAATGATGCACATCCAGCAAAAGTCAGCTCCCCTGCCAGATCACTTTCCACGCACTAAGCGCCACTTTACGTCAGGAGCATACAAGACAGGCAATAGTGGTGGCAGTAGGACAGCACCTACTTCTACTGGCTCACCAACATGCAGTTAGTGATTGTTCTTGTAATAATGCCTCCTGAAAAAATCGACGGTGTTAAATCGAGAGGCGCAGGTCTTACTGGCAAAACTTTCAATTTTTTCAGAAACGATTGGCAAAATCGGAATACTTGCGATATTTCGTATTAGAATGGCGAATCACATTTGGCAAAAAATTTCAAAAATTGTTTAAAAAAAGTGCCGGACCGTAGGCGGGAACAAAGTTGAGGGGGTGGTGTTTTATCGAGAGTGAAGTGTACTACTTTTTTTTATTTTCCCCGTTAGTTAGTCATGCAATGTACAGGGCAGATCAGAAACATAGTTTTTTTCTGCAAATTTTGGCTTTTTTACAAAAAATCCGTCCTAGCCATTTTCGGCCAGCTTTTTCCCCTGGAAAATTAAAAGCATTTAGATTGTGGCAGTCAATCTTCACACTGTCCTCCTGGACCTCCAGGTATTTCATAAAAAATATTTAGATCTCAGAATGTATTTAAAATGCAGGTCCACCTGGCCCAAAAGGACAACCAGGAGGTAGGCATTTCTCAATTCTATCAGATTGTTCAAAAACTTCGTCGGATGTCGAATTAAATTTTCACACATTTTTAACTTCACCTCCAGCGGCACGAATACGAGAAAGACTCTTGTTTTAAAAATTAAATAAAGGCTCTTTTTGCCCAGCTTCAGTGACCAAAATGAGGTAGAATACCTTTTTTACGAACTATTTAACTTGGTCCCCCAAAAGTAAAAAAATTAAGTTTTGGTCAAAAAAAAATTCTGGAGCTGATTTCTCACGCCTAAAAACATGTTTTTTGTACATATTTTATCATTCTACGCCAAAAACATCAATTTAGGTGATTCCGGGTGAGTACCAAATAAGGCAGTCGTTAACCGGGCTTTAGCTCCCCACCTGACTTATTAAAAAAAAACATACGAGGAAAATTTTCGAACAATCTGATAAAACTTGTTTGCAAATTTTATCCTAATTTACAGATGCTGGTGAGCCTGGTGTCTCAGGACTGCCAGGTACCAAAATTTGGCTTATAACTCTAATAAGTACAATAAAACATAGGATCGGCTGGAATTGTTGGACTTTTAAAAGATATTCAAAGTGGCTGTATTAAGTGCCCGATGGGTCCACCCGGACCACCAGGTATTTTTATTAGATTTTCAGTCATATTTTTTAAATTTTATTTTGCAGGTGTGCTCGGAGTTCCAGGTTCGTTTTCACACTGAAGGGTTTTAACAAAATATAATTTATTTTCGTTAAGGTCCACCTGGTCCGCCTGGCCAGATAGGTATGCTTGATGACCCACTCATAAAAAAACGAAATAGTTGTTTAGATTTAGTGTTTTAGAACATTTAGAACATAATATTTTTATCCATAAAGCCGTGTGTTGAGTTGATACTCCTGAAGTATAAAAATTTATATGTATGTTTAAAAAATATGTTTGTAGGAAATGCTGGTCGCCATGGAACAAACGGTGTGCCTGGACAAACAGGATCACAAGGCAGGTCCTTAACACTTGGCGCCTTTGAGGGTGCCAATCTTTTTTCTTTGTAGAGAATTTTATGTTAATCAAGAGTAGCCACAAAAAATCTGAAGCAGGTTGGGCAGTACTACAGCCTTCGAAAGTTTCACTACTTGTGAGATCCTAAAATAGACAGCCTGCGGCTAACCGGTCGTACTGGATTCCTGGAGGTTATAGCACAGCCTCAACCCAGTTTTTCCGATATTTTTGCAAGATTGGCATTTTCAACGCTCCGAGTGTTGACAAAATTCAATAAAAAATATTATTCTCAATGTTATTTAAGGTGACATAGGACCACCTGGAGGAATAGGTATCTTTTCTCAAAAATGTAATTTTATGCCCTCACCTGTTTTTGTAAATTCAAGGACCTGTGGGAGAGCCTGGTCAGCCTGGAAAACCAGGCACTAAAAGCGTGGGGCGGCCCGGTCCAAAAGGTTGTTTTTTAATAAACAAAAAAAAGGTTTGTAAACGTAATCTGTTTAAAGGAATACGGGGAGCTCCAGGCAATGCTGGAAAACCAGGCTTGAGAGGTGAAACTACTTTAAGTATATTCTTATTTTTGCAGTGATATTATTTGTTTTGAGGCCAGCCTGGAAATGCAGGGTCCATAGGTGCAGCTGGACAGCCTGGTGCTGATGGATTGTCTGGACAACCAGGAATACCTGGACAGCCCGGAATAATGGGTCCACCAGGTGGATTCTTTATTATCTACTATTTGTAACTTCTTATGTGTTTAGGAGTGCCTGGTGGTGATTCCAACTACTGTCCATGCCCGATCAGGTTATTCCGCATCTATACCAGGCCTCCCTGTTCTTATGTTTATTTTTTTAGAGCTG